>PVKB01000158.1:721335-1024803 GCA_004027205.1 Ctenodactylus gundi
TTTTTTTTTTTTTTTTTTTTTTTTTTTTTTTTTTTTTTTTTTTTTTTTTTTTTTTTTTTTTTTTTTTTTTTTTTTTTTTTTTTTTTTTTTTTTTTTTTTTTTTTTTTTTTTTTTTTTTTTTTTTTTTTTTTTTTTTTTTTTTTGCATGCCCTGGCTCATACTTAACATTGTCTCTTGTTTGTAATGTCTTTAGTATTCTGAACTTTTTACTTGCACTCTTCTGGAATACTACTCCAAATATTTTCAAATGAATGTCTGAGGGAAAATGTTGACTCTACACATTTTCAAGTTCAAAACTGCTCCTGCCCCAACAAACATGGCACACACTCACACACACACACACACACACACGTGTATGCACCTGTGTCTGTGTGTGCACTTGCACTCAATTGGTCCTAGATGAGCATAAAACTCTAGAACTAAATTTATTTTTCTTCATGACTCTAAAAGCAGTTTTACAAAGATACAATGATGTTGGAAACTCTGATATGTACCAGTCTGCTTCCCCCAGGATCCAGAGGAATTTTTTTAGAGCAAGTCTTCTCAATCTCAGTACTGTAATCTTGGCCCCAGTGATTCCGTGCTGTGAGAATCTATCCTGTATATCGTGGAATGCTTAACAGCACCTCTGTCTATGGCCTACTAGATGCCAGGACCATCTTTTAACTGGGAATCAAAAACGCCTCTAATCATTGTGACATGTCCCCTGGGGGCCATAATTGTTCTCAGTTGAGAGCCATTGCTCTGTCCTAAAAACAAATGGAGCATATTTATACAAGATAATACAAAACCATAAGCTGCTATCGATATAGGGAAACTATTATTGACACAGGCAACAACAGGGATGAGGTTCAAAAACATGTTCAATATTTTACTAAACCAAAAGAGAAAAGTACAAATACACATTGTGCAGATTCATGGATCACAAGAGATTAATGACCCCAGAGGGAAATCAGTGCCACTTTCCTCATAGACCTCTTCAAATTTCTGGAAACAACCTGGATCAGCTCGGTGGCTTGGCAGAGCATTCCTGACCCAGTCATCACGGACAAATAGCCAGGTCTAGGTCTCCTGCTCACCTAGGAGATGAGAAGGTTGGGGGGCGGGGGAGGTTGCTCAAAGTGATGCTTAGAAGCAAGAACACCTCTTCGTCTTAGGGAGCTACTGACATGCTACATTGTTGATCATTTCAGAAGGATGGCTGAAAGTGAATGGGAGTGAGAGAACAGACACCAGAAAGATAGGCTGGAAAGTCTTGGAGACCCCAGGACGAGCGGATGGGGCTGGCAAAAGAACGTCACCTGCAAGGCTAGTTGGAATAAGCATACGGCAGTGGCCAGAACACGGGACCAGAGGAGGGAAGGTGTAGATTCACAGGCTGACTACTGACTCAGAGCTGTGGATTGCCTTGCCCAGCCCCTGCAGACAGAATTTCCCAGCTCCCTACAGCACACTAGAGCCTAGGGAGAGCACATCTGAGAAAGGAGACTGAAGAGCGATTCAAGAGCTCTGGGGATTTAGGTTTCCTCCTCCTATTCTCATAAATTTTCTAATATAAATGTAAATTTTTTAGCAAGATAAAGTGTGTGGGGTGTTTGGACTAATTGAATCAGCATGTATTAATTATGCATTACAGAAGATTATTCCACAATTCATTGCAGTCTCCACAATCAGTCTTCAGGCAGAAGGCATGTGTGGAATGCAGTATTTCATGATAATAACACCTATTAAGAAAAGGGGTCCTCGGCACCGCTCTTGTTAGGAATCTAATTAAAGGTAAAGTGCTTGACAAGCTGTCTACTGGGGGTTGAAAAGTAGTCACCGTGTGGATGGGCAGAGGCCAGATCCAGGGCACATCTGGAGCTGATGATTAGAGGTCTTCCCAGAAACACATTCTTCAACCTATGTGAGGCTCCAGCTTTTCATCTAGAAGGCGAGGCCATGCTCCAGTCTCACCTGCAGTCACGCGCATTAGTAAGATGGCACATGTAAGCAGCTAGCTCCGGGGAATTCCCGGAAATGAGGCCTTGCTTTTGTGTCTCTATTTTGATGAAGGATGTTTGTCTTTGTCTAGAAACTAAATCTTGCTCCACTGGACAGAAATTCAATGTAGAAATTCTGCAAGTTGTTAATTTTATCTGCTCTAACTACACACTCAAGATCCTGGGAAATTAGATGAGCCCATCAGATGCATCATGAGATGGACACGGACCAAAACATGAACTTACACCAAGTCATCATTTTCAGCTGATCTCTTATGTTCCAACAGCTGACGGCATACATTCTAAGAACCAAAGTAATTCACTAAATTGTTGGGTACTTCTCTCTTCCAGGGCAGTTATCCTGGTGAATAACCACCAGTCTCTTGGGAGAAACTTAAGAAGGAAATTTGTAGTATATTCTAATAATTTTGTCTGAAGGTCTTTGCTCAACCATATACCATAGCTTCCCACTCAGGAAGCTTTGGATCTATGAGCCATTTTAGGTCTAGGAATTGCTGCAGGGCCTTGATCTTATATCTGATAATTTAAGGCAGCCTTTTGAGTATTATTATTATTACTGTTATTATTATTTTAGCTAGACAACTTTAACTGTGGCTTAGTGGGTTACAGGGATACTGTGACAAATTAGCCATTAACAAAGGACCTTTAATCTCAAGCATTCTGGTATATCATCTGGGAATCTGACCAATGACAGAAACCACACCTACTTTGCCTCTCAGAGTGAGACAGTGCTGCTCTCAGCCTCTAGCACCAAGGAATCTGAATAGTCACATTAAAACCAAGACCGCTAGCTCAGCAACAGCACCTCCCACCTTCCTCTCTGCCCACAGAGGACAGCCACCTCGGTGAGCTGTCAGACTTCAAGTTACCCAGAAGTAGAGCCTGAACAGATTTCTATGAAACTAGCTTTGTGGAAAGTATTCACATCATAAAGGGAGAGAAGGAAGCCGGGAAGGGGCAGAGGAAGAAACCAGCAAGGAGGTGTCTTGGCTTGCCAGTAATTTCAGCCTGGTTGTCCAGAAGCATTGAAGCTTTAATTGTACCACTGAGATGCGGCAACTCTGAGACAGGGTAGCTATATTGTGTCAGTTTTTGGCCTCTCTCTGTTTAAGAGAGTGGCAGGAGTGGGGTAATCTTTTAGGTGAGTGGCTCCAGTTTGATAGAAAGGATGCCTTACTTTTTTGTCACTGTGATTTAATACCCAAAATCCACAATGTAGGGGAGGAAAGATTTATTTTAGCACACAATTTCAGAAGGTCACAGTCCGTTCAGCTAGAAATGCTGGGATTGTACCAGCAGGGCTGGGGCTGGAGCCAGAGAGAGAGCGAGCTCCTCGCAGGACAGAACAGAGCCAAGTCTGGGAGGAAAGGCAGAACCAGAACACACACCTCTAGATCAAGCCCCATGCACCCAGCCCTCCCAGCCAGGCTCCACCTCCCAATAATATACAGGCACATGATGCTTTTGGGCGACATTCCAGATCCAGACCACAACAAAGGGATTCTGTGGAGAATGCAGAAGCCATCACACAGGGCAGCTAGGCAACACACATTCTAGCCTCATGGAGTGGGTCTTGACACCACATTAATAACATCTACCATAGGAGTGTTCCCTTACCCACATATTGCTACCTATAGTCCTCAGGACCCTTGTAAGGGACAGAAACAAGGGAATCAGTGGTGTATGATAAAGTTAACCCAACATTCCTTCCTATATTCTAAATCTTTGGAGTCTGACAGCTCATCTTTGCTATTGTAGACTAGGATACTAACTAGAGCAATACTTTTATCTTACTTTTTCATTCCAGGTATAGAGTACCCAAAATCCACAACTTCAGGGAGGCAAGATTTATTTTAGCACACCGTTTTAGAATGCAACTGTCCACTCATGGGTGAGTGGTAACGGTAGAGGCTTAGTTGTTCACAGCACGAGGGAGGAAGTCAAGTGAGGGAGGAGAGGCAGAATTCGCATATACCCTTCCAGGTCGTGACCTAGTGATCTACTCCTTCTGGGTCCAGCCTCGGTGTTCTGTCTGTTCCAGGTTAAGCTCCAGTGATTTACCTCTTCCAGGTTACAGGCCCAGTAATGTGCCACACAATCTAAAGCATGTTGTCTAATCTACCACGTGCCTGTAATCTGCAATTACCATATGCTTGTCTTTTACCACACATCTATAATCTACCCCTCCCAACCAGGCTCCACCTTTTAACAGCACATAGAATCCATAGGTGATTCACAACATCTCAATATATGAGGCTTTTAGGGGACATTCCAGATACAAACTCACATTCCTCTTCTGGCCCCCAAAGTCCCTTGTCTACCTCCTCATGCAGAATTCATTTAGCTCTTCTTCAAGAGCTGCCAAAGTTATAGCACTTCAAAAAAAAAAAAAAATTCCCAGTCCAATGTCTCCTCTGAGACTCAAGGCAAACTCTTAGCTGTGCGCACCCGTGAAAATTAAAGAAGAGTTAAACACAGGATAACCATTCCTATTCTAAATAAGAGAATAGAAAAAAATCAGAACAAAAACAAGTCCTAAACCCAACAGAACAAGGGTTAAATCCTCTAGCTCCATTGGATTCTGTAGTTCTGTGTCCAGCACTTGGGGTAAACTGGGGTGAGATGTGAGCTCCGAAGGGTTTGATGGCCCTGCCTCTACATCACTGGCTCTGAATGCAACCTCCACCTTTTTTTCCTTTGGGCTGCATCTATGCACAGACTGTGGCTTTCCTTGACCAATGATCTATGTTTCTGGTGTCTCCAAATATCTGGGATCTGCACTGCACTTTAGGCTTCTTCTTTTCAATGTCATGCACACCACCTGGCCTCCAAGGCTTTCCTCTGAAATCTGGGTCAAAGCCCCATGACCTCAAAACTCATGCATTATGCATGCCTGTGAAATCAGCACCATGTGGATGGTTCTGAGGTCTGCCACTGGCCTGAGCAGCAGCCTGGTCCTCTTGTGTCATGGCTGCAGCAGCTTCTGAGTGCCCCCATTGCTGAACTTTGGGCAGCTGAGCTCTGTCAAACACTTTCTTCTTTGACCTTACATGGAAGCCCTGGGGTACTCATCCCAGAGCAAAATCTGTCACCTTTGCACCTTTTAATGGGAAAGGGTAGGGTTTTGCTGACTCCTGAGACACTGGAAAGGCCTCGGATTTATAATCCTGATTCTAATCTGGCTTATTTTTAATGTTAATCTCTAACAAACACATGCTCTTCTGCTCCAAACTGTAAACTTATTTTTTACATCTTTTTTCTCTGCCATTTCTCCTGCTTCTCAGCGCGCAACTAGTTAAAAGTTGTGAACAGTATACACATTACAGCCTGAATATTGGGCTGCCTTGAAATTTCTCCCACCAGATTAAGTAGTCTATGCCCATTAATCTCAGTTTCAGGCAAAGTCTCTGAATAAGGGCAAAATGCTAAAACACTTTCTGCCACAGCATGGCATACTTTTTTTTTTTAGACCAATTGCCAATAAAGTTCTCCTTCCCACCTGAAATTTCTTCAGCATGGCTTTTCCAACTGTAATTCTCTCAGTACTCTACTCTCCTGAGTCCTGACCAGAATTTCACATCAAACTCTGTCTCACAGCATTCTAAAGCTTCTCTAGTTGGCATCTTCAAATCTTTTCAAACTCCTCCTACAAACCAATTCCAAAGGCTTCTAAACCACATGATCAGGTAAAGTCATAACAATGACCCCACTTCTCTGGTACCGATTTTTGTCTTAGTTACTTTCTCATTGTGGTGACTCAATACCTAACATCCACAATTTAACGTAGAAAAGATTCATTTTAGCTCATGGTTTCAGAAGATCACAGTCTGTTCATGGGTGGCTGGGAACAGTAGAAACCAAGGTGGATGCTTAGCTGTTCATGGAATGGAGGAGGAAACCAAATGAAGGAGAGAGAGCAGAACTAGCACATTCCCTTCCAGGTCACGTCCCAGAGATTTGCCCCTTTCAAGTCCAACCTCAGTGTTCTTTCTCTTCCAGGTTAAGCCCCAGTGATCCACTCCTTCCAGATCACAGGCCCAGTAATGTGCCACACACTGTAATCTCTAGCACATGCCCTAATCTACTATACACCTGTCTTGCACTGCACATCCATAACCTATTCCCCCTGGCCAGGCCCCAACTTTTAACAGGACATAGAATCCATATGTAACTCACAAAATTCAAATACATGAGGGTTTTGGGGAACCTTCCAAATCCAAAACATAAGAAGCTTTAAGACTCAGATTCAACAGAGAGCATGGCAAAGTATAAGTCCTGAAAGATTTCAGTATAATCAGCTTATTAAAAAGAGGGAGAGAGGAATGGCCAGAGATAAAGTTAGAGGTTTAAGTAGAGGCCAGACCAGATAGGGAACAGAGGCATGATAGGAAAAGTTAGGCCTTAATGTGACTGATGGTTTCAAGTGTGTTTTTATTACTAGTTACTCCTTGTGTTTTCACATTTTGCATCTATCTTTTCTTCTGTTTTCTTTTCACTTACTTTGTGCTTAAATCCCTAAATATATGTTTTATATATTGAAGCTCTATACCCTTGGCTTTTTATTTTTAAAAACTAAGTTATTTGTTGAAAAAGACTTATAGTAAGTAAATCACTTGTAAAAAAATGAAAAAGATAAGGCCATAGATTTTATGAATAAAAACAGGAACAGAGAGACATTACTGTAGACCTTATAACTACTAATATGAGACTATCATAAGCAGTTTAAAGAAAATGGACTTTGAAAGTAAATCTTAATAAAACCGACATATGAATGTTTGACTTATATTGCAACTTTTCTCAAAAAAGGTTAGATATACAGAGGAAAAAAATAAGTCAATCAATTGTTCTGGCTATGGAAACAGTGTGCTTCCACTCTGCCTTCAGAAATTTTCATTTTTCCTTGAATACTGAGAGTGGACTGACAAGCACAGAATGACCAGGGGAGAACAGGGCTGGCAGGCTCTGGTGGCTGGCGGGGAAGGACACAATGTTATTGGAAGACGCAGTAGAGGTGGAAAGAAGAGATTGACCTGAGTGATGGTGAGGGAGGTATGCTTCCATCTGTGAGTCTTGACCCACTAGTGGGCATAGCATTTATTTATAACCCATGGCCCAAAATATTTTTAATGAAATAGAATTAAACACAAACTACCAGCAGGCATGGCATCTGGGCAAGGCGTTGCTTCAGAAAACACGTGTTCTAGGTGAGTTTGTGTTTTATGTATATCAGATCTCAATTTAAAAAAAAAAAAGTTTGTTCTTGTGAGTCACAAGAAAAGTTTGAGAGCTGTAAGTACAGGAATGGGACCTGAGTTTGACAGGACATGGGGACTAAGGGAGGCATAGGAGCCCAGAGTGACTGTCAGACCTCAAACTTCTCCGCGTGGTGGTCGCACCCACTGAGGCAGACACACATATTATGATCGGATGAGGAGGTGGGATAGACAATGTTTCTTTCTGGTTTGAGGAAGATGAACAGAGATTTGCACTGGCGTGGCAAAGGAGGGCCCTGGGGACACACCATCCTTCCCGAGAGACCTCTCTCGGCAGGAATGAGCGTGGCTTCTCCACAGCCATCTGTCCTTTGGAAGAGGCATCGGGGCTTGTAGGCTCTGAGCAGTCTGCAGAAGTGAGCTTGGAACCCAGTTCCCTCCCAGGGGCGCCCCCTGCTAGGGGTGCTATCTGGCCCACTGGCAGGCGGATCACCAAACGCAAGGGAGGCTGTCGGCAGAGCAGCGCCGAGTTGGGACTTACAGCTCAGAGCCCGCTCGGGGTGATGGATGGCCTTCACGCAGCTTGCCATGGATCCTGGACCTAACTGAAAAGTCAAACAGCCGTGGCCGCCAGCCACACTTACATCAGGAGCTGACGAGTGTCTGCAACGCGGTGCGAGGCCACCGGGACTGCACCCAGCCCACCATCCGCCGTCAACGCATGGCTCAATTCCCCACTTTCACCCCTTGGTAAATTGCCGTTGTCAGCTTCTCCTAACGGAGGCTACTCATCATCAATCAGAACCAATGGCCTGTTGGGATGAAAGATTCCCCTTCCCCGCTGGCTGAAGAACAGGGTGTCAGGCACGAGCGCTGCCTGCTTGCTCTGGGGCAGTCACCAAAACACTTCCCCCTCCAGTGCAGGGCCGTCTGCCCTTCAAACCTCCCCCTCCTCACACCTGTCCTGCTGAACCCCCAGGGCGAAGCACTGTCTCCCACCTGTCAGTGTTTGCTGACTGTACAGAAATCCTATTTGCATCCGTTCATTCTATGGGTCAGAATTGCTCCACTGAGCAATAATTTAGACAGTATCGTCTTATTTGTGGTTAACACTGCACGCATGCATTCAATCTGTCATTGGTCATTTGTAATACTCTCATGCAGCATTTACTTTCTGGGCATAGGAGATTCCAAGGCAATTTCAATACGTTACCTCCAACCAGAGAAAGCACACAGCAGATCCAAGACAAGCTCTTGGGGCCAGGCACTAGAATTTAGTTCTGGTTCTGCGACTCCCTTGGGAAAGTAAGTCAATTCATCTTTTTTTTAATTCCACAAATCAATGATTCCATAGCTCCTCTTCATTGTAGGATTGAGGCGAGGATTAAAAGAACTAGTAGACATAGTGTGCTTAGAATACCTGGCACACAGAGTGTTATGTAAGGGGTAAAATTACCATCATTGATTTAGTGTCAGAATAAACCCAGGGGGAGAAAGAAAGTTGGGCCTTATGCATGCCTATCTGATGGATGGAGAAACTGAGACTCAAAGGCTTAAAGATGTTAAATCTCTCACTCACAAACCTGAAGCCAGCAATCGATGTAGCCAGACTTAAACACACATATACTGACTCTCCAAGCCTAATGCTTTCCCCACTTCCTTTATGTACTCCCATGGCATTAAGAAGACTCTTTTACCTTCGTTAAATTATAGGAAGGCACCCAGAACAGCTACCACAAGTAACTAGAACAGCCTCCCCTGTGGACCATGGTCTCCCCATGGGCAGGATGAATCATCCCTCAAACCAGCCTGGGGAGGATCTCAGAGGACCTTGCTTACAGGCTGCTGTGGCCACTTTCCTTCATCAGTGGGACTAAATACCCAACATGCACAACTTGAAGGATAAAAAGTTTATATTACAGTTTCAGAAGGCCACAAGCACATGTATGTGTGAGTGGCTAAAAAATGGTAGAAGCACATGGCAGAGGTGGAGGTGGAGGCGACCCTTCACAGCACTGAAAACAGGAAGTCAAGTGCAGTCACGCCCCAGAAGCAGCAGGAAGCAGCACACATCCTTCCAGTGATTCGCCTCGCCCCTTCTCAGTCCAGCCTCAGTGTTCTGCCCCTTCCAGGTCAAGCCCCACCACATGTCTGTAATCCAATCTACATGCCTGCAATCTACACTCTGCCACATGCTTGTAATCTAATCCACCCTTCTAGACTAGGCCCCAAGCCCCCAACAGCACATGGTTCCATAGATAATCCATAACATCCAAACACATGAGACTTTTGGGGGACATTCCAGATCCAAGCCACAGTGCTGGGAAACAGAAAGGAAACACAGAGGAGAGCTCCCATATTGGGGCCATCTCTGAATAAGTGTGCCGTGGGCGGGGCAGGCTTACAGAACACAATGCAAATCATTTTGCAGGTGGCTGAGGTGTCAACAAAGCATCAGCCCTTATCTTGATGCATCTTGCCTTGGTGTCTGGTGCTGTACCAAAATGGCTACTTGCTCCTCAGCGGGGACACCAGAGGATTCTATTACGCAGTGGGTAAAAGGCAGTATGACACACGAAGGCTCGTTTGAACACAAGTAACTGTTGAGCCACACTTATTTCAACATGAGGCTCCCAAGTCCCTTTATCTTCTGTGGGTGATCTACTCCAGGTCCTGTCCTATATATACTTTGCCCATGTCTGGGCAGACAGTCCGGCTCTGCCCCTCACCTAGGCCCCTACATTGTCTGCCTCCCTCTTTACACAGTCTCACTCGCTTCCACACATCCCGGTGGCCGGACCCAGCTTCTCAAAGGCTCTCTTGGTCAGCTCTTGTGGCTCTGAACCCTGTTAGCCAGCCTGCCAGAGACAGGAAGCCTGAGCACTTTTTCTGACCTCGGGCCTGAGCCCAGCGGGCCTCCCCACTCTTTTCACCACTTCGGGACTGACAAATTTCCTCTCCCCAGGCCAGTTCCTCCCTAATTGCACCCAACACCAATGCCAGTGGAGCTGGCTTCTGTTCACATCTTCCCACTGCTGCCAAGGATCATCTATCTTCCGTCATGCCCTTCCTCCTGAGTGACAGCGCTAATCGATCTCTCCTGGGTGACCTCAGAGGCATTAGCGCACTTGATTGCCTTTTGATAATGGGTAGCAAAAATACATGCACCTCTTGTCTCAGGGTTGGGGGAAGGTTTACATAAACAGAAGGTGGAAATTTTAACCTGGAGGAGGAAGGGAAGTCAGTACTGGAAGTTAGCACGAAAATGGTAATGTGTGTAGCAAACAGGAATGACCAAAACAAGAAAAAGGCATTTGCTTCGATTTACATGCACTGCTAGGACATTCCCATTAAGTATCTCCACTCTGCACTGTGAGGGCCAGGCCCACCGAGAGCAGGGTTCCTTCTCAAGGCACCAAAAACGCTTACACAAATCTCAGGAGCTAATGTTCAAGGTCTTCAAGGTGAAAATGACATCATAGAGAGCGTTTTTCTCATTGTGCAAGGCAAAGGCAGTAGAGTGTGTTGTGTAGCATTGTGTGGGTGTGAATGCCTAGCCGTAGTGCTTCTATTTTTCTATTTCTTGTTGGGATGTTGGAGGTCAGCTCTGTGGCAGAGACGAAGGCACTGTGAGAGGATCATCTCCACGGGAGTAGCTGTGCAACTGCACGCCCTGTGGAGGGCTGGGTGCTTGGGAATATTTCCCCAAGTGCTGCCACACCTTCTGTGCATCTTGGATCAAAATAAAATTTGGACCAAAAAAATGGTATAAGAAAAGAAAACGATAACTGTAATGCTGTGGATTGGATAAAATTTGAATGGGTTCCCCAAAGTTTCATAGATTGAAATTTAAACCCCATATTGACTTATTAGAAAGGTAGAAACTTGACCAGACCACTGCATTTATAGGTGAGGCTTTGGGAGGTTATTTGGAGTAGATAATGTCATCAGGATGGAGACCCCTGGTTGAATACCGCTAGCTTTACCAGAAGAGAGAAAGAGATGCCTTGGACTCTGTTTCCTGCCACATGTTTCTCTGTGCTGCTTTGGGCCTCTGCTAATAAAAACATCATCAAACGCCCTTCAAGTTCCAGAACTCCTACCAAAATAAGTCTTCCTTATAAAGTTGTCCAGCTGCAGGTATTTTTTTCAGTAATGCAAAAAAAAGCATAAAACTACAGACTAAAAACTTACAAATATCCAGAACTTATTGTCCAGAAATTTTATGAGTTATCTTCCAGTTGAATTTAAAAAGGAGGTCCTTTAGAACCAAATATTATTATCCATAAAATATGCATTGTTATGGTGGCATTTGACTCACCAAGAACCAAGCTCTTGTTCAACCTTATTTTCCATTTTTAATATCAAATCTCTCATTAGAATAAAACTTTATTGTCTTCAGTTTTATCAAACTTGGAGCTGTTTCTACTCTCAAACTGATAGATTTAATTGCAGTGAGATAGAAGTTACAAGAGACAGGCCAGGGAGTTTTTTGTGTTCTGAATTCCTTTTAGAGTATCCTCCGCGTCCACTTCCCCACCAGGAGTGAGATGCTTCACCCCTCTTGTTGAGAGCCAAGGGCGTGGGCATTGGAAGGGCTGAGCCTGGAGGGTCGGCCCACTTCACTGTCTAACTCACAAGCCCTGGTCTAAGGCAACAGGTAGAGAAGCCCAGGCAGCTTCTTTTCACCTATCATTTTCCAAATCATGGGTCCGGATCAATTTTCAATCTCAACATTTTAATCTTCAAAGAACTGTTTTTCTTTTCTGGCTATTTACAGGAAACTTAAAAACTAAGTGCTTGTGATTTCTAAACTCAAAACAGAAGAAAGGGCTTTTATGGACGTTACCTGGTTTCCCATTCTGCCGATGGGACAGAAGCCTCTTCAGGAATAGCATTCATGAGTCCAGGGATTTGGCTTTAAGACAATAGAGTGAGCTCCCAGCATGTCAATCCCACTGGCTTCCCAGACCAGAAAGATCCACCTCCTGGTGACTCAGAACTTCTGGAGTTTCCCGTCCAGGTGGAAGGAGGGATTGCTGTGGGAGTCCCCTGTCTTTGTTGACCTATTTGCCTCCAGCTGTTATCATTTCAGGGTCAAACAAGTAGACACAATTCCAGTGCTATAGCCTATCGTGTAAAACTCAGCACCAACTTCAACTACATGAAGTTTCAGGAGTAGAGATGAGCTTTGCTTGAGAAGAAAATTCTGTTCTTTTTCCAATATTTTCCCCAAAGAGCAGGAAGGCTCCTGATTTAGAAACACTTTCACTATCTCCATATTTCCTATTTGGGCTATTTTTGGCCACTTACTAAAGAACAGAAGCAAAATTACATTTAAAACCGACCATTGGCTTATTGACACTGAGAAGGTTAATCAAGTCAGACTTTTTCCCTTCTTTGATCAATACGTATCTAGCTTGTCTCACTAATAGACAGTTACCCAATTACCTGTTCTCTAATGGCAGCCTCCACAGCCTTTAAAATTTCAGCTTGTTTCATTGATTCAGGTAACAGCTAAATTGGCACCTCGTCTCTCACAGAACAGATTTAATCTGGCCCGGTCTTGATTAAAATGCCTTGTTGAAACCAATGCCACATGGAATTTTCTCACTTTTCACAGAGCTCTCAGAAGCCACCCTTGTTCAGATAACATACAGAAATTTCAGTTGTACATTCTTTCACCAGCCCTTGGAGACTTCCTTATACATTTGTCCCTTAAGTATCTAATTCCTCGTTGACAATAAGATATATTTGTCCTCTGGACATCTAGTTACTGATTCTCACCTTCCTGGGATAAATTACTCGAAATGGAATTCTGCATCCAAAAGACACGCCTTTAACACATCTGATGATTCCACTGGTTGTCGAACAAAACACGAGAAAGGATAAATGTGGCACAGGCCTGTAAATCCAGCACTCTGGGAGACTGAGGCCGGGAGATTCCAAGTTCTAGCCCAGCTGGGGAGACTTAGTGAGATCCTATTTTAAAATCAAAATAAAAAATGGATTGGGAATGTAACACAGTACAAAGTCCTGGAGTTTCATCCCAGCACCACAAAAAAAAAACAGACAGATGAGGATAGATAGATGGGTGGGTGGCACCAAAACTAAAACCATAAGAAAAAAAAAAAAGTTTCCTAGGTACATTGGTTTAGAAAATAGCAAATTTTCTCAGAATCACAATATGACACAGCAATACTAGAGAAACTTAAAAAAATTTCTATATCCTCAAGTATTTATGTTAATAGTTGTTTAACAAATCTCTAATAGCACAGAAAATTAATTAAAATGAAAGTGTAGTCTGCGAGGCAACTCACACAGAGTAATCACGTACCCTGTCCTTGGAGATCAAATAATGAAGCTAAAGGCTTTTTAATTACCGAGGAAAAAATCTGTTACCTATGTCAGCAGTTCTCACCTCAATCTTACGAAAGAGAAAATGCAATTTAAATCATTTGCGATAACAGTTCCGAAGTTGTAAGGAGAAATTAAAAATATGCTCAATATTTTACAAAACTGCATGGTATATGTGAGGTAAGTTATAAATAAGTTACATATGTAACAGGAACAATATCTTTGTCTAACGTAACACGGATAAGGAACAAGATAATTCACTGTCAGGTGCCTCAGAAGCTGCAGAGGGAATTTACTGTCAAAATCCCTGCCTTGATTTCACATAAGCCATTCCAGGTAGCTGTACCAAAAAAAAAAAAAAAAGGCTGAAGCCTGAAATCTGTTCTCAAAGATATGCAAGAAGAGAAAGTAAAGTTTGCTATGGAATAAAAATGCTTTATTTAAATCTTCTTTATAGTCCTTAGATATCATTTGATATAGAGATATTAGAGTTGGAGTCAGGCAAAATGTCTTAGTCCTCCCTCCCGAAAGTGGAAACAACATAAATATATCCTTAATGAAGGGTTATTTACAAAATAAATCAGGTGGCTTTTTCTTTCTGTGGAAATTAGTGCTATACAGTACTGTGGAGGAAAATATAAGAGCAACAACGACAAGGAATAGGTACGAACAATAAGCCATGAATTTCTAGATCTTCCCTCGGTGTAAGTCATACGCCTTTGAGAAAAACCAGCCTTTACAGCTGATGTTAGTGCCCAGAGCTTCACAGAATAGGAACAGAAACAGGAAATCTTCAGATGGCTGCAACTCACGTTTTTCTGGCAATGTCCCCGACATCAAACATCCACCGTAGCCTGCTGGGCTCGGTGGGATTCACAGGGCTTGGAGTTTTATAGGGCACAGCATGACATTCATTCTTGGATCAAACTGCCCAACGGAAACACTGGTACCACTCTAGTGTTCTGTGGGAACACCAGAAATTTGTTTTTCTTAAGAAGACTTGCAGGGCCAGCTAGCTCAGAGAGCAGACATGTTTATTATCTCATTTAATCCTCTCAGCAATGCAATGGAGGCCAGTGATAACACTGGCTCTACCTCACAGATGTGTAAGAGTCACAGAGCCGTGAGGCTCCTGACCTCATCAGCTGCGATTCACATCCTGCGAACCTGGAGCCAAGCGAATGATCCGTCAGTGCATATGGAAAATCCACAAAGAGGTTTTTGTTCATTTCTGGTGGGGGAATATTTTTTACCTTTAAGTTTGACATTTTAAAATGAAGACACAATTTATATGTAATAAAATTTATCCACATGAGTGCACAGTTTGAAAAATTTTGGTCATTGTACACAACCATGTCACAGGAAAAAAAAAATAAAGAATAGTTCTCTCCTCTTGAAACTTTTGTTTCTTTGTTTCCCATACCTTCATACTTATCATAGGTAAACATTTATTATCTGTTTCTGTCATTAACGTTTTGCCTTATCTAAACTTTTGTATAACAGAATTCATAATTTTGTAGCTAATTGTATTTGACTTATTTCCCAAGTTTTAAGACACACTGTAACTTCATGCATTAATATTTTATACCTTTTATAGTTGAAAAATACTTCATAGTGTAATTTAGCATAAGTGTTTATCTATTATTGATATTTAGATTCTGTCCAGTTTATACTAATATTCATCATTAAAATGTTTAACTTTATTGACATATATTTACAGATACCAGATTTTGTTTCTCTTGAACAATTATCCAAGGGTAGACTCCCTGAGATATGTGGTAAGTGTATGTTTAACTTTACGAAGTACTGCCACACTTGAAAAAGATTTGTCATAGCATCTTTACACCAGCAGGGAGTGAGAACTCTAGTTGCTCTACAACTTGACCAACATTTTAGCTAGTATTATTTAACATATGTACACAATGTAAGCATCATACACATGAATGGGGGACACTATGTGCCATTTGATAAACTTACAATGTTTAAATCAAGCTACAAACATATACATACACTCACACATACGCACCCATATATAAATTATAAGGATATATATATATATATATATATATATACACACACACACACACACACACACATACATACATATATCCTTAAAATTTATGGTGAAAGCATCCATTTTAATGTAAGTCCTCGCCTACTGTCCCTCTGCTGTACCAGACCAGAACTGCTTGCTTCTGCTTAGCTGTAACTTAGCACCATCAGCCTTTCCCTGGGCATTTTTATCTTTTGCCATTTTGGTAGGTATCTACAACTACCCCACTGCAGTTTTAACTTCTATTTATTTTATTAGTTATAGGACAAGTTTAGTTTTTTTTTGAGACAAGGTATTCCTAAATAGCCCTGACTGGGCTTAAACTTGAGATCCTTCTGCCTAACCTCCCAAGTTCTGTTCTAGTATTACAGGCAGGTGCCATCATGCCCGGATGTGTTTGCTAATTTTGACTAAATGTGGAATACCTTTCATGCCTTAGCCACTTGTTTATTTTCTTTAATTTAGTCGCTGGTCAAATCTTTTGTCCTTTAAAAAGAATTTGACTATCTCCTCACAATTGAGTTGGAGTCTGTGTACCCTGGGTGTCTGACTCCTTGTTCCCAACAGTTTATGTACTCCTGCTTGCTCTGCACAGCACATACACACTATCTTTCCGCATATGCTCGGCTTTTATAGTTGTTTTCATAGCATATTTTGTACAATAGTTTGTCTATGATACTTGAAACCAAAAGCAGTTTGTGCTTTAATACATCACCAGGGAGAATAAATACAAGCAAGTCCACACCAAGGCACAACCTTAAACTGTTCAACTCTAAAGGCAAAAGGAAAATCTTACAAACAGCAAGAGAGGAGAAAAAAAAAAAACTGCACAGAGGAACAATAAGCCAATTAGTGGCTGACTTATCAGAAAACAAGAAGAGGACAGAAAAATACTTTTAAATACAAAAAGAAAATGTTACAAGACCAAATTGAGAGTCTATAATTTTATGTCTAGTAGACTTTAAAACACACACTACCCATGTGCTTGGAATAAGCCAAAATTTCAATTCAGGGATGTACGTCAAGGTGTAGAAGGTGACACTGCCTGCCATGGCTTTATCCCAAAGTCCCTCTTTATGTTGGCTCTGAGCCAGGCAAGGCTCATCACCGTGTGTTGAAAATACATGCACCAGCAGCTACCAGTTCTCAGGCCTCCAGGTGCTCAGACACAAGGGACCCTTTGCCTCTTGCTGAACATCTCACCAATAAAGGACATCGCTCTGATCAGTCTCTGTGTTGCTGTCAACTTTCCAGGCAGTTGGATTATGTTTCATAAATCCTGAGACAAAACCAACCAACCAAAAAAAAAACCCATAATTTTGACATCAAGTTTAAAATGTCTTAAGCATCATCTTTCAGTTTTCTGAATCATTTTCAACAAACAGTTCATTAAGACTTCCAGGGACTTCCTGGCATGAGATGCTCTTGCCTGAGGTGTGAACTGAGATTTATTGTCATTTGATAATCCTGACAGAGGACCTGCAGAAGTGAATAGCATGCTCTGAAGAAACCTTGAGTCTAATAACAGGCCATTTACAAAAGTGTTAGCTGAGTGTGGCCTGCACCACAAAGATGATGCCGCTCTCGGAGATCCTGAGAACAGATCTATTGTTGCCGTTACTCACAAATACAAAAGGAGGTAGTAGTCACTGGAAGCCGCAGAGCGGCAGAGGCCCTGCCAAGAGTCGTGGGAGTTGTGTTCACTGTCAAAGTGTTGTTTGCTGAGCTCCTGACAGAGCCTCGGTGAAGGAGGACAGTTTAGTCACGAACATGACTCACGGGAGTCTCACAGATACAACAGGAGGAGAAGGGAGAGAGATTACGCATACACAGGAAGGTGAGGCCAAGCGCCTGTCAAACGTGGGTTATTGCTATGGTAACTGTGTGGAGGCTGAGAAACCCAAGGAAAATGGGGCCCTATTTTGTTGAAGTCCTGGAATCGCTAGTAGTAGTTTATTGTGAGAGCATTTGTTAGAACCTCAGCCAATCTGGAGTGATTTGCCACATATTTTTGTACCTTTTCTCATTTTCACAAATAACACACATATTGTTTTTGAGGAAGAGGAGAAGGGAAAAGGAAGAAGGAAGGAGGAGGAGGAGGAGGAGCAGAAAAACAAGAAGAAGAAGACAAAGAATGGTAGCTTTCAACTGTATTTTTGAGTGGTGATTTTTCTACGAATCTGATATCTAGTTCACTCCTCTTCCCGCCTTTCAGAAATGCCCATAATCACTTTTCTCCTACCTTCCCTGTTTCCTTGTTATGAGGCCACCTGCTTGGGATTTAGGTCACTACAGCTGGGCACTCTTAGTTTTCCCTGGGGAACTAATTGGCAAGTTTAGCCCATTTTGACTACTTTATAGCCATTGCTTTCTGAGGGAAATAGCACACATTTTTCTTCTTGTCATAACTGAGTAAATGTCGAGATCTTTGTTTTGGAATACTAAGTGACACTATCTTTCAAGATAGATGACACTTTCAAGCACTAAGTGGGACCGGCTGAGGGAATGCCTCAACCCCCTCCCCCCATATTAGCATAAACTGGAGACCCTTCCTCGGAAAGAAGACTCTTCCTGGCACTGACTCTAAAAAGAAATAAAGATTATTTGTGAGCACCTCAGAAGGCGGTGCTTTCTGCTGCTGAGGAGTTGAGATCAAGTTCTGGGTTTGTTACAGCCATATTGATTGGGAACAAAGCTGAGTGTCACGTGAATAAATCTAAAACCATATAAAACCACGGGCAAGTTAGGGTTTTATTGAAAACTGAGAAAGAATTTCCCTAGTGCGCGGCCAGAGTACCTAGGAGTTGGAGGTGGCCATGGACGTGGGCTGGTCTCCGTACATTTGAAATAGTCACAATGTGTTCTGCGGGGCTGAGAGATTTTCCTGTCTTCCCCTGTGCCATTACCTCTTCCCTTTTCTCTATCCCTGCTTCATTTCAGTTCATTTCTCAGCTTATCTTGCCTCATTTCCTCTAACACAGCCCAAACAAACCCAAAAACAAAACTATACCAGAATAAAGGGGCTTTAGCAACATTCTACTCCAATGTTCTTTCACAAATAGAGAAATCAAGAATTAATCAAGTTACATGAATTGTCCAAAGTTACATATCTGCTAAGTAATGTTTGTGATAGCTTTTAGTATTTACTGTGTTCCAGGACTGTTAACATTATTTAAAAATATTATCTACTCCTTGCAATGACTGATGGTGTAGGCATTTGATGAAGGTATATTTTTTTCTTTTAGTGTGTCAAATTGGCTCATCCAAAGTCTCCAAGTACTCAATCAAATGTTAATCTTAGTGGACTGACATCAATATGGTGATAGAAAAGAACTCTCTAGTGCACATACCCCACAAAAACATCAATTTGTAAAGCTATCCATGAACACACATAAAAATACCTTCATGAGAGACAGGCAAATCAAGTAAGTGATTACAGCACTTGGATGTAAAGCAGAAATAAGGAAATATGTAATGAAGAAAGTGGGAAAAGGAGTTTAACATTACCTACTTTGTTCCCCACCCCATCTCCATCACAGTGTGCAGATACCTTGGCGGGGGGGGGGGGGGCGGGAAGAGCACTGGACTTTGCTGTGAACCCCAGCATTAAGCATGCACTTAAAAGTATACAACACTATGCAAGTCCTCATGACCCTAGGCTGTAGGTAGTACTCATGAACTTCAGGAGACCAGCTTAGACTTACAGTTTTCTGCTTTCTCCTAGTACCATGCAACCTCACCACAGTCAGGCTCCAAACCAGCAACCACAGCCATACCCTGAGACTGTAGAACAGTAAATTTGGAATGAGTCTCCCAGCCTGCCATGACACCAGCTAGATCCCATTACTCCAGGTTCTAGACCTTCCTGGAGGATTCCATCTTTGAGTGTGTTCCACTGCTGGGCTGATCCCAATAGGCCAGGCTTTGGATGATTCCAGCTCCAGGCAGTCTCCAGGACTGTAGTAACCAGACTGATTCTAGAGCCCTGTCCTTTGGATATGCCTCAGTGCTAGGCCAGCCCCAAGAGATTCAGGCACAGGGCTTACTCCAGTGTAGGCAGCGCTTCAGTATTCCTAGATCCTGTGCTGCATGCAGTATTGAGCTATTAACTACTGCTCCTGTGGATACAGGTTACAGACTCCATTCAGCCCTAGCTAAGCCCCTGTGGCCCTAGGATCAAGGCTAATACAGAGCCAGATTGGCTCACATGATCCAAGCTATAGACTTGCTGCAGAACCAAGTGAACAATCCTAATCTCAGGTATCAGGTCTACCCAGCCAGTCCAGTCTGTGTAGGCACAACCTCCAGTCTGATCCCTGTGGTCTCAACCACAGCAGACCTGGAGTCAGATCTGCACTCAGAAGCCCTTAGTGTCGTCTAGTCCCTGTGGACTGAGATCTAAGGCTGTCCCTGCAAAACCAGAACAGATTTCTCCTCTCAGTCTTAGAGCCAAAGCCTGTGCCAGCACATGCATGGATTAGGCATACAGCTTGTCCCAATGGACCCAGGCTTGGTATTTATCCTAGAACTTGGCAAGTCCCTGCAGAATCAAGCTCAAATTCTACCCATGGTCAGCTACCATGACTGGCCCCAGAGATTCAGGCTCCAAAGCCACCCTTACAGACCAAGGCTGTAGGCCAGTTCACCTCTGTGAATTCAATCAATAAGTACACTTCAATGGGTCCACATACCAGGCCCCTCTGCCTTCTGAACTTGCTCATCCAACCTGGCAGGCCATCTTGCCTACAAACAGCCTACTCAGCATCTCTAGATGGGTGACTGGTAAAGGACTTTCTTCGATAAAGACAGTCCTCAAAGACCATGGGAAGTCTCTACTTTTTCAAGTGTACAGATGCTAACAAAGGATACTAGCATGGAAAAACCAATGATTTTACCACAATAATCTCCCAGGAGCCATCCACAAAGAAACAGAGACATGAAATGCCTGACAAGGAATTCAACAGAATTTCATTAAAGAACCTCAACGAACTTCCAGAAAATTTGATTCTTACTTTTCTGATTTTAGGAAATCAGTGAACAACAAAAACAATACATTTAACAAATTGAATTATATTTTGAAAAAATCTAACGAATTCCAGAGCTGAAGAATAATGAATGAAAATGAAGTAAAGCATCAGTGGCAGAATTGATCAAGAAAAAAAAAATAATCTATGCCCTCGACGACAGGTTCTTTGAAGCTATAACCTCTGGATCAGAGAAGAAAAAGAAAAACAGAATGAAAGGAATACAGAAAGCTTAGGGGATTTGTAGTGCACTACCAGAAGAGAAAGTATTCAAGTTATAGAGGTTTGAGGCTCAAAACCAAGAAGAGAAACAAAAGAATTTAAAGGTTATTTAAAGGAAGAGCAGAAAACATTTCCAAGTCTGAAGATATAAATAGCCAAGTACAGGAAGGTCATAGGTTTCAATCAGACTCATTCACAGTAGGCTGGACCCAGGCGTATTATAATCAAGTTGTCAAAAATGAAAAGCAAAAAATCCTGAAAGGGGCAAGAGAAAAGAGTAAAATTGCCTGACCAGGAGTCCCTAATAGGCTGGCAGCACATTCCTTCCTGGGAACTTCACAGAAGACAGAGGATGATATAGATGACATGATCAAAGTACTGAAGGTAAAAACGTCCAACCAACAAGGTAGCACCAGCCAACCCATCCTTCAGAAATGAAGGAGAGATGAGGACTTTAGTAGACAAACAAAAGGCGAGCGTCTGTCACCGCTAGACCTGTTTTATCTTTTAAAAACTGTGAAGGGAATCTAGAGGCTGAAAGCTAAGGACATCAATCATCACATGAAGGCATGGGGTAAGAGTTCATGTCACTGGGATGGACAGTGATCTCCCAGACACGATCCCAGTGCACAGGAAGCAAAGGATAGCCTACCAAACTGAAAAGCTGCGGTACACAGCAAACAGAACAATCAACAGAGTACAGAGACCACCTACAGAGTGAGAGAAAATATTTGCCGTTATTCGTTGGATTGAGGGTGGATATATAAAGAATTCAAAAATTTTATTAAAAAGCATTCAGTATTAGTCATCCATAAAAAATGAAATCTTGTTTCATGCAACAAAATGAATGGAAGAGGAGGATATCATGCTAAGCCAAATAAATCAGATAAGAAAGACAAGTAACAAATTTTCACTCATATATGGGAACTAAAAACAAAGGTCAACCTAAGAGTAGAATAGTGATACTACAGATTGGGAAGAGTGGACGAGTGGGTAAGAGGGAGAGGACTTGAGTGAAAGAAGGGTGATTGGGTGGTTGGATACGATCAGTGACCACCAAGTCTACACAACTACTACAAAGAACACTATCAGTACACAATTAATGTGTTAATAACAAGCATAAGGAAATATTAAAAACACTTGTAACAAGTATACAGTATCTTTAGTATGAAGCTGTTAAAATAATAGCTACAATGATTTATTAAGGAATGTACAATGATGCAATTTATGATAGAACAAAATATACAGGAGAATATGGAGTGAAAGTGCAGAGTTGTGTGCAGTCAGAGTTAAGTTGTTAGCTTGAAATAGCTTATAGCCAAGATGTCTGATGTAAGCTGAAGGGAAAGGATGGGAAAAAAGGCACTTCATGCAAAAAAGACCCAAGAGTCATGAGAAAACTGAAATAGCTGTACTTAAAGAGAGTTTAATTACAAAATACTGTAGAGACAAATAAAGGTTACTATACAGTGCCAAAGGGATCAGTTTATCAAGAGGATATAACAATTAATGAAGATACACCCAACACAGAGTAACTAAATACGTAAAGTGAGTTGTAAGAGATACGAAGGGAGAGACATACTGTAATAAAATTGAAGGAGATAGAGGACATCAGTGCCTCGCTTTCAGTCCTGACTAGATCAGGGGACAGAAAGTCAGACTTAAGCTTCAATGTAGAGGGAGTGGAATCTACATGGTGGCAGAGAAGGAGCTCCCGGAAGGCGGCCCCCCACCGGCTCAGTCAAGAGGCTGAACTCTAGTGGAGAGGACTCCTTTATGGATTGGTTCAGGTAGCGGTGAGTCCCACAATCAAAACAAGCCAGAAGTGGATTTTCCAGACTGCGGACACCGGAGGTCGCCCACAGTGCATGCATTTGCCAGAGTGAGAGCTCCTCCACACGCGCTGCCCAGCGTGCTGGGAGCTGACTTCCTGCCCCAGCCTCAGAGCAAGGCCTACAGGCTACGAGCTGAACACAAAAACAAGAAAGGCGCAGGACAGGAAATACGGCAGCACCGTAACTCAGGGATTTTGCGGACTCTGGACAGAAAGGAACCGAATAAGAGAGGCAATGGCGGTGAAGGGGATTGGGGGAGGGGGGGTGGAATCTGAGCCCTTGCAGGTGCAGATTCTGCAAAGCAGAAGTCCCCTCCCACCAGCTTGTGCACCGCACCAGCTAGGGAAGCAGGACCACCTGAGAGTGGTCACCGGAGGACTGGGTGTGCACGTGACTACGGGAAAGCCGTTGGACTGCAGGAGCACCATGACTGTACTCCCAGCACAGAACCCAGCAGGCCTTTTCCAGCTCCTTCCAATCTCAAATAATTGCATGCAGTTCACCACTATGGACGGGGACGTGGGAAGAACTGGGACTCTTCCCGTGAAAAAGTGGGAGGATTGAGTAGGAAGCCCTGGAAAAACATAGTCCAATTGCTGCTTGCAGGACCAGCCTGGACTACAGATGAGACCCTGTCTCAAAAAATATTGTTTATTTAGATATTTATTGATAGCATGGACTACAAATTTAATGTTAAGGATAGAGTTATAATATTAAAATGGGTATTAGGTTTTCTTAATAATTTACTAGTCTCAGATTGAATATACTGTAGATTTTCATTCACGTTTTTAGTGGTGGCACGGACACTGATCTTTTTTCCAACATGTCAATGCTAAGCTTGTCTTTGGACATCAACAGCTCTGCAATCCCTTGTGCCTCACTAAAAAGTGTAGGGGAATAGGCAACCAGCATGTTAGTCATTTAAAAGATCCCTAAATTTAATAGCTGAGTAAGTTAAACACAGGCATAAATATTAAAATCTAAAAATATTCAAGAAAATTCTAAGGAAAGACATAATCTATCAGTAGTTGAAACAGAGCTTATCAACACTAACTGACCTATAATCCATGGGAATTGAACTATAGGCAAATGGGACAAGAAGACACCCACAAAAATGGCTAACTCTCAGAAGCTGATTAGGCTCTGAAGTTGTGGAACCTATAGAAAAGAAAGGGGGAAAAAGCGGACCTAATAGCTAATCAGCGCTAATAGGACATGCCTACATAAATTCAAGAGATGCTCAGCTAGTTCAAAGAGGATTTAACCAAACAGACAACAGTCTTAATTGATAAAAAGCTTAATGATTATAAAGAACACACAAACAAAAAATCAGACAAAGCAAGACATGAAGAAATATTTCAGTAGAGCAGTAGAAAGTTTGAAAAGATTCCAAGCTGAGTTCCAGAATATTAAAAAGTCAAAAACATTAGAAATTGGTTTGAGCATTGGGAACAGACCCTGACAGCTGACAAGCTAACCAATATGTTCAGTGATAACCTATAACAATACCAAATGCAACAGCTGATGGATCAAAGGCAACCTCAGAATGATGAGGGTGAATAAAAAATAGGGACAGAATAAAACATGTAAAAACCATATTAACCAAAATTGTGGCAAAAAATCCAAATCTAGAAAAAGAAATGAACATTGAGCTACTACAGGCATATAGAATACCAAATAAACTTGGCCAGAAAAGACTATCTCTATTATACATCATGAAATCCCAGATACTAAACACCAAGAGAGAATAATAAAAGCTAAAAGAGAAAAACAGAAAGTAGCCAACAATTGCAAAGTGATCATGATAACTGTGGATTTTTTTCAGCTCAATCCTTAAAGGCCAGGACATTTTTTTCCCCACTATTTTTATTAATATACATAGGTAATACATAGTGTTTACAATGAATTTGGGTATTTAGTGCACATATTCATCATATCCACTTTACAATCCCTTTCTATTTTTGACCCTCACACCCCCTCCCTGTCCTTTCCCCCATTTCCGGCTATCACTTCATGTGGTTCTACACAATGTCTGTGTTCTGGGTTTTCCAAGTCAGAGAAACTATACAGTACTTAACATATTAATCTTCAGCATCTAAATCATTCCGCTTAAGTCACTACTCTAACTCAGCTTCCTGGCCAGGAGATCTTAAAGTAAAATCATTCCAACTCTAGAAGAATGTAAATACCAATCCAGATTTTTATATCCAGTAAAATCATCCTTCAAAATTGAGGGAGAAGCAAACATCGTCCATGATAAGGAAAATCCAAAGAAACTTATGACCTATAAACCAGCATTGCAGAAAATGCTTGAAGGAATCTTAGAGATAGGGAGACTAACAGCACCAAAAAACTCGGTGGAAAGGAAATGACAGAAAGAGGACAATGGTCTGTTATTTGAAGAACAAATAACACTGAAGCAACAAGATGACAGGGTATGGTATACCACCAAAAAAATGTTCACTGTTAATGGTCTTAACTCTCCTGCCAAAAGACACAAACTAGTAGCTTGAATGAAAAAAATAAAATTGACAGTTTGCTGCCTGCAAGAAATGTACTTTGTCTTAGTTACTTTTTCGTTGCTGTGACTCAATACCTGACACCCACAAACTTAAGGAAAGGTTTATTTTAGCTCACAGTCTTGAAGGTCAAAATCCATTCAGGGGTGACAGCGAATTCTGGGGTGGCCGGCAACAATCGAAGTACATGGCAGAGAGAGAGGTGGAGGCAGCTTCCCCGGACAAACAGGAAGGCAAGCTGAGGCTAGTTGAGACTAGTCCCCGCCCTCCAGGAAGGCAGGTGCAGCTTATGTATCCTTTCAGGTCTCCACCCAGTAACCGGTCCTTCCTGCATCCAGGTGTGGCCACTACACACCGTTAATCCTAACTGTAATCCACCCCCCCCCCACCAGACCAGACCCCAATCCACCAACACCACACGGTTCCACAGACAATCCATAACATAGAAATACATGAGACTTTTGGGGGACACTCCAGATCCTAACCACAACATTATCCATTAAGAAACATGCTGTGAACAGAGGGATGGAATTAGTTATCATGCAACTGGAACCAGAAAACAAACAGGAATAGGTTATTCTCAGACACAGCAGATTTCAAGGCAAAACAGATCAGAGGAGAGGGAGAGGGAGGAAGGGAGGGAGAGAGAAAGGGAGAGGAAGGGAGGGAGGGAGATTGGGAGAGGGAGGGGGAGGGAGGAAGAGGGAGAGGGAGGGAGGAAGGGAGACAGAGAGGGAGGGAGGGAGGGAGGGAGGGAGGGAGAGAAACAGACACATACTAGTAAAAAGGAAAGCCCAACAGGAAGAAGTTAAATTATCAATATAGACACACCCAATTTTGTAAGACAAAAACTACTGAATATGGAAGGACAAATAGGCCCCAGTATAATTATTATAGGGGTCTTCAATACTTTACTATCAAAAGCAGAAAGGTCAACCAGACCAAAAAAAAAAAAAAACTAACAAAGAAATATCAAAGCTAAACCACGCTATGGAATAATTGAACTTAAATGATATCTATGGAATGTTCCATCCAACATCAACAGAATACACCTTTTTCTCAGAAGCACATGGAGTTTTTCCTAAATAGACCATATTCTAAGGCATAAGCATGCTTAAATAAGTACAAAAGAATTGAAATAATTTCTTTTATACTTTTTGATCATAGTGGGATAAAACTAGAAGCCAATAGCAAAAGAAACTACAGAACATATGTAAATACATGGTGGTTAAATAATACATTATTGAACAAACAATGGGTCACAGAAGAAACTAGGGAAGAAAAGAAAAAAATGTCCTAGAGTCAAACAACAATGGCAGTACAGCACACGAGAGTCTATGGGATGCAATGAAAGCAGTGGCAGGAAGGAAAAATACAGGTATGAATGCACATATTGTGGAAAGAGAATAATCTCATACAACTTAATGATGCAACTCAAGGCCCCAGAGAAACAAAAACAATTCAAATTCAAAAGTAGTAGAAGGAAAGAAATTATGAGGATAAGTAGAACTTAATGAAATTGAAACTAAAAAAATGCAAAAGGTCAATAAATCAAAGAGTTGATTTTTCAAAGGAATAAATAAGATTAGTAAGCCTGTAGCCAAACTAACCAAAAGAAGGTAATAAAAAAACCTATATTAATGCAATTGGAACTAAAAATGTTAAAAATTAGAAAGGACACTGCAGAAATCCAGAGAATTATAAGGAATAATTTTAAACAAGTATGTTTCCCAAAATTGGAGAATTTGGAAGAAATGGGTAAATTCCTACACACATGTAAGATATCACGAAGACAGAAGATGTAAAGCCCTGAGTAGACCAAAAAAAAACACGCAAATTTATTGAGCCAATAATAAAGTCTCTGCCCACAAAGCAAAGTTCAGGATCGGATGAAATCACTTTAAAATTTACCACTACTTCAAAGCAGAGCTAACATCTATACTTCTTAAACATTTTCATGATATTGAAAGAGAAGTAACACTGCAAAACTCTTTTCTGGAAGCTTGCATTACTCTGATACCAAAACCACACAAAAATTTTAAAAATAAAGAAAACAATAGGCCAATTTCTTTAATGAACATAGATGCAATAATTCCCAATAGGTTATTTGTGAACAAATTCAACGAATCTATACAAATCGGCAAAACCAAGTTGTTTTCATCCCAGGGATTCAAGGACGATTCAACATATGAAAATCACTTAATGTAATTCCTCACATAGACAAAAGCAAGACAGAAATCACATGATCATCTCAATAGATGATGAGAAAGTTTTTGACCAAATCCAACATCCATTTTGATTTTTAAAAAAGATGGAATAGTTATAGAAGGACCTTACTTCAAGCTGATGAAAGCCACACACACCAAACCAACTAAAAGCATTTTCCCTTGAGTGAGAAAAGACAAAGGTGCTCTCTTTTCCTATTCAATATGGCACTCAAACCCTAGCCAGAACAATTAGGCAAGAGAATGAAATACAGGGAATATGAACTGGAAAGGAAGAAGTTAAACTACCACGGTTTGCAGGCAACATAATCCTCTACATAGAAAACCTCAAAAACTTCACCTGAAGACCCTTAGAGCTAATTAACAAATTCAGGCAAGTTGGAGGACATAAAATTAATACTATTAATAGCATTCCTCTGGAGCTGAGAAGAATAATCCTATTCTCAATAGCCCCTTCTCCCCACAAAACTTAAATTCTTAGGGATAAATCTATCCAAAGAAGCTAAGGACCTCCACAATAAAAATTATATTACTCTGAAAAAAGAAATTGAAAAGGACATTAGAAAATGGAGAGATATCCCCTTTTCCTGGGTAGGCAGAATTAATATCATCCAAATGGCTTTGCCATTAAAATTGATATGCAGATTCAATGCAGTTCCCTTTAAAATGTCAAGCTTTCACAGAACTAGTAAAAACAATCCTAAAATTTGTATGGAATCACAAGTGTCCCAGAATAGCCAAGGCAATCTTGAGCAACAAGAAAGAAATAGGTGGCTTCACAACTCCAGACATCAACTTAAATTATAATACAACAGCAATGAAAGTCACGGGCTATTGGCAGAAAGGCAGAGAGGTCGACATATGGAACAGAATTGAGGACCCAGAGACAACCTCGAGCATTCTTGCCGTCTGATCTTCAACAAAGGGGCGAGAAACAAACTAGATAAAGAACAGACTCTTGAACAAATGATGCTGGGAGAACCGGTTATTCACATGCAGAAAAATAAATCTAGACCCACAGCTTTCATTTTGCACTAAAATCAAATCAAAATGGACCAAAGACTAAGTAAAGCAGAAATACTGAAGCTGTAGGAAATAAAAAGGTAGAAATCTTGAAGATGTAGGCACAGGCAAGGACATGTTCAATGGAATGCTGCTGTACGAGAAGGATCACCAAGAATTAACAACCAGATTGATATAAAATTTAAAAAGATTTGGCACAGCAAAGAAAACAGTCATCAAAATGAAGAGAAAGCCAATGGGAAAACATTGCCACCTACCTTTTGGGCAGAGGGCTAATATCTAGAAAGCACAAAACACTGAAATAAAACTACTTCTCAAAAATAAAAGACCCAATTAAAACATGAGCAGTTGAAATGAGTAGACTTCTCTGAGAAGTACAGATGGACAGAAAAATACATGAAAAAAATTCAACATCTTCAGCCACTAAATGCAAAAGAATGCCGAGATACCATCTTACTTCAGTGAGAATGGCTATTATCAAGAATTTAAAAAACAGACGCTGGCAAGGATTGGGGGGTGGGGGGTGAGAAGGAGGCCTTCTACATTGCTAGTGAACATGTAAACCTGAACAACCATACGGAAAGCAGTATGGAGATTCCTCAGAAAAACTGACAACAATATTCCATTTGACCCAGCTATACCTCTTCTGGGTATTTTTCCAAAAGAGTTAAAGCATCAAACAACAGAGATACATGGATTTCCATGCTTATTGCTACTCATAATAGCTAAATTGTGGAAGATACCAAAATGTCCATCCACAGACTCATGGATAGAGAAAGCATGTTATATGCATACAATGAAGTACTTCTCTGCCACAGAGGTAAATTTGTGCCATTTGTGGGAAAATGGGCTTCACTTTGAGACCATTATGCTTAGTGAAATGAATTGGATCCAGAACATTCAACAATGCACGGCTTCTCCAATATGAAAAACCCGAAGTATAAATAAATAATAGAGCCGAACACGTGAGACGGCAGGGAGCCTGGAAATGGACTTGTGGCAAAGCAGAGGGGATGTGGGAGGGAGTAGCAGAGCCGGAAAGGCGGGGAGGGGGGGGGAGGGAGTGTGAAATCGACGCGATTGGGATGTGCACAAATTCCTCAAATTGAATGTAACTATTAGATGGCTGTATATCACAAATACATACAAAGAAAAATAGCTCTTGGGGAAAATTGTATGCCCAGATAAAGAGAAAATGAAATACGGAAATATGGCGGTAAAAATACTACACTTTAGACCAAATGGATCTAACATTTACAGAATGTTCCATCTGAAAGCAAGAGAATACATGTTTTTTCAATTGCACAGAAGAAATTTTCTAGGCTAGATAGATGTAAGGCCAGAAAACAAGTCTTAACAAATTTCAGAAGACTTAAAAATTATATCAACTTTCTTTCTTAATTCAATGACGCCAAACTAGAGAGCCATAGTGAGAGGAATTTTGGAAAACCCACAAATGCATGAAAACTAAATGCGTTTCTAAAGAACAAATGCATCAGTAGAAAAATTAAGAAAGAAATGTAAAAGTTTCTGGAGATAAATGAAAAACACAACATATTAAAAATGATGAAATTAAATAAAAGCATTTCTAAGAGGAATACACAGCACACAAAAAATAGCCCATATCAAAGAAGAACTCAAACAACTCATGTTATACAGAAAAGCCAGAATCCCAAAGTCAACAGAAGAATAAGGCTCAGAGCAGAAATAAAATAAAGACTAGGAAAACAATTGTAAAAATCAAGTGTTTTTGAAAGAACAATTAATACACTTTTAATTAGATTTTAAAAAGAGAAGACTCAAAATCAGAAATAAGAGGAATCACTACAACTGATATGCAGACACAGAAAGGCTCATCGGAACCTGAAGGAGGATGCATCAGCCATTTGGGATACCTAGAATAAATGGTTAAACTTCCCAAGCACAAAGATTAAATCATAAGTACACTGAAAGTCTGAACAGGTCAGTAAGAAAGAAGATTGTGTCAGTAATGAGATGTTTACCACCAGCGAAAACCTCACAACCTGATGGGTCGTAACTACATTGTAGCAAACATTCAAAGAACCAATTCTGATTTTTCTCAATTTCCTTCTGAAAATTGAATAGGAAATATTTTAAAACTTATATCTTTTGAAGGGGTGGGCAGAATTTCTTTGACATCACTCCTAACAATAACACTATAATAAAAAAAATGTAAAGGCCAATATCCCTTATATAGACATAAAAGCAAAAATCCTCAATAAAATTTTAGAAGAAAAAATTCAAACGCATAAAGATTAATCACTAATGTCAAGTGGCATTTATTCCAGGTAAGATCAGTTCAACATATGCAAATTTTTAAATGTGATACACCATATTAAAAGATGGAAAAACGATATAAAGCAGAAAAAGAAATATGGAAAGAGCATTTGAAAAAATTAACATCCTCTCTTCATTAAGAATAATGCCTCGAAAAGCTATTAGGTGTGAAAGGAACAGACCTCAGTACTTCAAAGGCTGTACATAACAAATTCACAGCAAAGACTATCGTAACTGACACTGTAAACCTTTTTCTAATATCAAACATGAGGCAGCGACGCCTACCCTTGCCATTTCTGTTCCACATAGTATGACAAGTCCCTGACATGACATTTAAAGAAATATAAAAGTCATCCAAATTGGACAGGAAGAAGCTAAATCATCCCAGCTTGTACGTGATGTAAACTTGAATGTAGAAAAAATAGATAAACTTCACACACAAAAAATCTTCTAAGATTAAATCATGAGTAAATAGAAAGTCTGCACCGTCTGACTCCTCTACAAAGCTTCCAGAGCAAACAAGCATGGTAAAATTGCAGAGTATAAAATCAACTATAAACAATTCTATCTGGTAACAATAAACTCTCTGAATGAGAAAACAGGAAAATAATTCATTCACAATGGATACAAAAACACCTGGGGATAAATTTAATTATAAACTACACAATTTTAAAACCGTAATACTTCAATGAAAAACACTGAAAAAGACAAAAATAACTGGAAAGTCACTCTGCTATAATTTGTCTCAGGTCTGCAAATGTCTCCCAAGAGGAAGGTGCTGGAAGTTTGGTCCTCAGTTGGCAACAATGGGAGGTGGTGACACCTTTAAGAGGATGCCCAGAAGAGGGCGATCAGGTCATTGGAGCTGCCACCTTCTTTGCAGGTTCCTGAGGGACCTTGATCAGCTCTTGGCAAGAATCAGGCCTGAATTGAGGACCCCCCCTCCCCCGACCCAGGCAGCTAGCCCCAGGATCATACAGTTGATTCTCTATTTTTATGTCATGTTTTAATGTAGTCACAAAGGTCTTTGCCAGAAGCTAGACAAAAGAAACCACCCAATTTTGGTCGGTTAGCCTCCAAAACTGTGAGATAAATAAATCCCTTTTCTTTGCAAAGTACCCAGCCACGGGTAGTTATTACAGCATAAAAGGACTAATAACATCCTATGTTCATAAATTGAAAGAATAGTGTTAACAATTTCCATACTGTCCAAAGTGATCTACAGATTAAATGCAATCCCTACCAGAATTTCAAATACTATTTTCACAGAAAAGGGGAAAACAATCTTAAAATTTAACAGAATTACAGAAGACTCTAACTGCCAAAGTAATTTTTGAGCAAAACAAAGCAGGGAGCAACATTCTATTACCTGACTTCAAAATAGTCTGACTTCAAAATATTCAAAATATAGCCTTGGATATTTTATGTAGGGAGGTAAATTAATACAGACAGTATGAAAAACATCATAGAAATTTCTCAAAATAAAAATAAAATATATGAACCAATAAAAATACTGCTGGACGAAGACCCAAAGGAAAGGTAGTTAGCAGGAGCTGTTGACGTTGGGGAGATGTTGCTTATAGAACAAACACTTTCAGGTCGGGAGAATAAGCTCAAGAAATCTACTGAAGGACACGGTGGTTATAAATGAATACTGATGTATTTTGTTCTAGAAAATCATAGGTTTTTTAGTGTTCTCTCTGCAAAAAAAAAAAAAGATAAAAAGCATGTGAGGCAATGCATGTGTAAATCTGCCCATCTGAACCACTCTACAATGTAAACATATTTCAAAACATCATGTTTTTGTGTGTTAAATGTATACAATTGTTCTTTGTCATTGTTTAAAGAAAAAAATGAAAATATGCTAATATGGATGCTGCTAATGTAGATGTACTTAAGGTTTTTACTAGGTTGGTCACACTCATGTGGACTATTCTAGATGACACAAATAGACCTTAAAGACAAGGCCAAGGGAGCAGAGAAATTCCAAGTGTGGACAGCAGCCATAGGCCTTGGGCAGCTGACCAGTTCCAGCCAACCTATCTTCCAGCACCTTTGTCTCCACCTAGTTCCGCTTTTCCACTTCAACCTCAACAGACTCAGCACTGTTGTTGTGCCCAATTTACAAATGGGAACTCTAAGGAAGCACAGAGATTATTATATCAAAGTCCCCCAGCTAAGTGGTCGGGTGGGAAGCTAAGCTTCCTGACTGCAAATCCTGGGTCTTACCACTGATGTCTTGCTAGACCCAGTATTTTTTCCCCATGAAGAAGTGTAATTCATCACTGTTAGTGAAAATAAATATGAGAGGCACGATGAACTGAGGTCATCAGCTGAGAAGAGCAGACTAGCTTTGGGGGAAGAGAAAAACCAATGTCAGTCTCTTGTGCTTCGTCCTCGGGCTGGCTCAGGTTCGACGTGAGGAGGGCCCCATGATAAGTCCACAGCACTGATCATTGCAGACTGTCACACTTGGATTCAGGAAGAGTCTGTGCTGCAGTTGAGAATAACTGGAAGATTTTTATCCTGTAAATGTAACTGGGAAGTTCATAAGATGCTGAGCTTGTCCCTCCCCTCACAGAGGAAATTACCTCTGCCAAATAAATGTAAGAAGAAACTAGAAACAAAAATACTTTTAAAATACAATGTGAGACATGGCTTGTTCTATGTACAATTTGCATCATCTGTAATTCTTCCATACATTACAACCCTGGAAGTCGGTTGCTTTCCTCTTTAAACAACCTAATACTTTTGTCTTTGAGGTTTATTTCCAGTTTAGATGCCTAGAGTTGTAAACTGAAAGATATGTGTTCCTTCTTTAAAATTATCTATCATCTTGCTCATTAATTGTAAATATGAAAAGATGCAAACTATTTGGTCTTGGTTTTGGCAAAGTATCAGTCTCCACAAATTCTTCAGCTGTTACACTTCTCAACCATTCTCACATTTTTTTCTTCTGGTATTGAGTATCCAACTCAGGGTCTTCAGACTGAACTACAGCCCCAGCTTCCCCCCAGTTCCTCACTCCTTCCTGTACTCTTTCTTTTGACTTTGAGACAGGGCCTAACTAAGTTGCTAAATTGTCCAGGCGAGGCTTGAGTTTATGATGTTTCTGCTTTAGCTTCCCAGAGTGTCGAGATTATAGGACTGTGCCACCAGGCCTGGCTTATAGCTACATTTTAAAACTGTAAGTTTCAAATACTACTTTGTGGGTCTCCAACCCTAAAGTCAGTGCTCCTCTACCCTGTGGAATTAGCTCCTTGGGAATCTTCACCTAGATTGTTTTCACTCTGTTCCATCAGGAAGTAAAAGGATGAAAACTGTCATTTTTAATCTCCACATACAAGTTCAAACATCTACAGAGGAAATAAGCTTTTATTGATTTGTACCCAAACACACAAAGAGGATAAAAGAACAACTCTACTCTCAAAAGCCGTGATCTCAAATAGAGTTCACTTGTAGGTAACCTTCATATATTTGATATATATCTTCAAATTTGGTCTTTCCTTTCTCCCTCCCTTTTCTTCCTTTCCTCTTTTATAAATTTATATTTAATTGTGATTACAATCACAAAACGTTGAAGAAAATTTATCTGTTAATCATTTTAAGGGAATGGCTCATTAGAGTTAAATATAGTCACAGCGCTATGAGACATGTCTCCAGACTGTTTCACCTTGAAACTGAAACTCTCTCCAAAGATGGCACATCTTTTTATCTGCCAAGAGCCATTTGAATATTTCTGAAAAAATTCATGGGCCATTAAAACTATCAAGTTAAAAGTTAGACTACTATCCATATATTACTAACAAAAATTTCTCAATTTGTTAAATTTTAAATCCTACCGGTGGTCACCCTGAGCAACCCCATTTTTCAGGCTATGTATGCCCTGCAGGTCAGATGTTCCTCACATCTGCTCTGTTTGAATGTCAAAGCACCATTTCCTTCTTCCCCTCAGCCCTATAAACACCATTCTATTCTGTCTCTAAAGATTTAACTAGTTTAGATGCCTCTAATCAATGGTCCTCAACCTTTCTGACACCAAGGGGATCAGTTACGTTGAATAGCATTCCCTCATGAATGTAGAAGACATAGGATAATGGCTTGAAATGACAAGCAGCAATAAGGGGGCAGAAGTGAAACTCTCTCGTCTCTGCTCAGCAGCAGTGTTAGAACCTAACAGGAGCATGCTGGCGGGAGGTGGAACTTTGCTCACTGCTCGCCTCCTGCTCCTTCATCCCAGCAGCCCCGACCTCCCAAGGCCACAGCCTGGTACCTGTTCACAGCCCAGGGATTGGTGACCCCTGTGCTAAATGAAGTTATGCGTCATTTCCCTTTTTGTGACAGACTTGTTTCCCTTAGCATGATGTTCTCAAATTGCATCCATGTGGTAGCATGTGTTAGAATTTAATTCTTTTTAAAGGTGGAATAGTGGCATCGTAGGCACATAGCACATCTTGTTTTTCTGTCCCTGGATTTAGGATTTAGCCTGCTTCCTGGTTATTGCACATAGCTGAGATGAACATAGCAGTCAAACATGTCCTTGAGAGACCATTTTTAAATAAGTTGGATGCATATGCAGACATGACATTCTAGATCATATAGTTCACTTTATATTTTGAGGAACTGTCATGCTGTCTTCCAGAGCAGTTGCCCGTTATACATCCCATGAACAAACAGTGCACAAAGGTTCCCAATAGACCATGTCCTCTTGCTTCCTCTTTAAATTGATCCTGTTGTCATGTGAGACGTTACATGCCCTTTATTTTCTCTGTGGCAAGGACACTTTTGCCAATCTCCCATAATGACCCACCCCTTTCACTGAAGAGAGTATTGCTAAATCTCTTGTCAGGAAGGGTGAGACTTTCTAACCCTAGAAATAGATAAATGTCCCATGTATAAACACAGACTGCTTGGCAGTTCCACTGCTGCTTTGCCAGTGGTCTTGAGTCTTCAATGTGCACCATTTTAAATTCTTGTTTCTCTCGCCTCACAAAAGGCAGAAAGGAAGAAACAGCAAAACAAACTTTGAATCTCATAGAGTGCAAAATGGTTTTCCATTAACTCAATTGGAAAAAGAAAGCAATTGTATAGGGCAATATATTTGGGAAAGCCTCGTTGCATTTCAATAGTGTGTCACCTACGAATAGAACCAGCAAAATTGAATTTGGGTTAAATGGATAAGATCCAGCATCTAACTGAAGGGTTACAATACAAAAGCAAATACTCATTAAGAAAACACATGTACTTTCTGTGCTTGTTACTGGGAGATAGCATAGAGTGTAGATGAGAAATGCAACGCCCTGGGCCATATACTTGTTTGCATCTAGTCGTCCTGTAGGAATCTCACCAAATTCTTTCAAATTGCTTTTTTCCTGCAAAAACTGTGGCTGTTGATACACACTCTTTTCTCTTGGTATTTCCCTGTTGCTAGTCACTGTTATATAGAGTTTTATGTTTTCTTCTCTTGACTCAGGTTCTAGGTTAGGAACAGAATTGAAATGAGTGGCACATACACACGAGACAGAACTATCTGACTGGCAGTAACCAGAAAAACCTTGTGACCCCTGCATTAGCTACTTTCTTGTTGCTAAGACACAGTACCCAAAACCTGTAACTAAAGGGAGCAAAGGTTTATTGTAGCTCAATTCAAAGATCCCAGACCATCACAATCGGCCGTCAGTGGTATGGCAGAGGGTCTGGAGAACATCCTTGCAAGAGGAAATATGAAGAGGGAGAAACCACAACAAGAATATGTCCTTCCGAGCTGGGGAAAGAAAGCACCCTTCCAGGCCCACCCTTAGTAGCCCGTCCCTCCCAGCCAGGCCTACCTCCCAGCAGCACACGAAATCCACACACAATCCATAACATTCAAATATATGAAGCTTCTGTGGGACATTACAGATCCAAAATACAATATCCTCCCCTTGGCCCTCTAAAAATTTATATCCACCTCCTTATACAACGCACTCAGCCTATCTAAGAGTTTCCAATGTTTTATAATTCTAGCACTGAACACTAAAAGGTTCAAAACCAAGGTCTCCTACGAGACTCCAGGCAAATCCTTAGCTATGAGCCTCTGTGAGAGTCAAAAGAAAAGTTAAATACTTTTTATATAGAGAGGCACAAGGTCAACATTCCCATTACAAAAAGGGGGAGTAAAAGGACAGAAAGAAATCAGACTAAAACATACCCAAAAGCCAGCATGACAAACCCCGCATCCTGAAGTTCCATAAATCCTGCAGCTCCACGCCCAGCCCAGGGGCAAGCTTGGCCAGACCGTGGGTGGCCCCATTGCTATGGAATTGCCTCTGGATGCAAGCTCCATTGTCATTTCCTTGGGGGTGGCTCTGCTCGTGGCCTTTCAGGGCATGCAATCCATGTTCCTGGTGTCTTCGCAGTTCCGAGGTCTCCCCTCAACTTTGCCTTCACCTTGGCAGCTTCACGCTCTGTCCTAGCAAGGGCACGCTGGCTGATCGCCAAGGCCTTCTTCTGAACTCTGGGTAGGAGTGCCCACGACCCCACAGCTCTTGCATTCTGCATGCCTGATGTCAAGGACTGTCACTAGTTTGAGCAGTAATCTGGACCCAGTGGGCCAAGGCCTTGATTTTTGAGGTATATTTACATGTGTAAAAAATCACTTCTTTATAGCTTCAGATCACTAAATTCTGAAAAATGCATATGGCTGCAGAGCCATCACAATAACCAAAATACAGGATATGTCTGCTACCTTATGGACGTCTCCCCTCTCCTTGTGTAGTCAACCCAACCCCCATGCTCAGCCTCTGGTGCATAATCATCTATTTTTTTCATCCTGCAGTTTTTCTTTTTTCCAGCCTGTATCATCAAGTGTGTGGCTTCTTTTTCTCAATGTGCTAATTTTATGATTCATTCATCTTGTTCCATCTGTATTTTTTTTCTCATCACCAAGTGGTGTTCCACTGCATAGATGTTCATTCATGATTTAACTTTTGCCGATAGCGAACATTTTTGTTCTTTCCAGTTTGGGGAGATTACCACTGAGATTTCTCTATAGGTCTTCTTGTGGGCTATATATAGCTATTTCTCTTGGAGAATTCCTAGGAGTGGGATTGCTGAGTCATTTGGCAAGTGTGAAGTTTATTAAGAATTTGCTAATTGGTTTCCAAAATGGCTGTACTACTTTGCTTTCCCACAAGCAAAGCAAATAGTCTGATTGCGTCAGATTGCTTCACATTCTTGTCAGTACATGGTATTACCCACTTAAAAGTTAGCCATATTAGGGGATATAGTGGTATCTTTCTATTGGTTTTAACAAAGCAGTTGAGCACATTTTCAGGTATTTCTTTGCCATTCTTTTGTAAGATATAAATACGTTGAAAACTTGTACCTTTATATAGGGTTATTAGTTTTAGTGAATGGTCAGTTTTTATTTGAATTATTCTGAGAGCCAGCTGGCCCTTAAATAGGAACTCTGAGTCTATGGGACTCAAGGGGCAAAGCACAAAACCACCAATTCCTGAGAGCAGAGTGTGTCAGAGCCCAGCTCAGGGTCAGCTCACGGTGCTTCTGTGGCACTGGCTGGGAGATCAAGGCTGAGCTTCCTGCTTTAAATCTCCATTCTCAGAATATGGTCCCTGTTGCCTGCTCCAGACCTCCTTAATGATAATGCCCTGCTCACTGGATCTTGGCAGGAATCAGCTTTGGTAACTTGGGTGGCTTTTCAATGGTCCCTACCCTTCTATCAGGTAGACACTGGTGAATTTATTTTGACGTTTTGATCATTAAGGATGAATGTGTACATTGGCAACCCATCCTATGTCTCATCCTAACCCCATCTCGAGTCAAGTAGGTTGACAAAACCAAAGGCTGTCAATGTAACATTGAGTTCTGACTGCAGGCAAACTCCATACTTCTGTTTGATTGTATGTATCCTCAGTGTCTCACCTAAAAAGTCAGCCTATGTCTTATATGTGTCTGAAATCTTCAATTCCCGATGCTTCTCCTCTCTCTCAAATCCCACCAGCATTTCAGGACCAATTCTATTTACCCTCTAAATCTCACCCTGATCTCCCTTCATTTCCCAACAAGCTCTTGTTACCTCTCTAGCGCTCTTTAGTGCTTTCATTCTTTCTCTCTCTCTCACTTTTGTTCTCACTCTTGCTCTCCCCCTCCTAGTTTCCTCTGTAATCTTATAAAGTGCTATATTTTCAATCCACTGTTACCTCTAATATTAATAATTGCTTATATCTCTACTGTATTTTTGAGTAAACTGATTTCTTTAACTGATAAAAAACAAAAAAATTACATATTAATGAGGTACCATGTGATGCTTCAATACATGTGTACATCATGTAATCAGATCAAGTGTATCTATTACCTCAAACACATATCATTTCTTTACGGCAAAAATGTTTTAGGAAACAGCTTTGGGAGATACAGAGTACATGATCACTATCTATAGTCTCCCTGGTGTGCAATCTACTGGAACTTATCCTTGACTGAAACTATGTACTCTTGATCTGTATAATCAGACTCTCTGTCCTTCAAAAACTCTTTCCCCTTTTTGTACTGTGGTTGTAGGGAGGTTGATACATGTGGAGTAAAGGAAGAGAAGAGTGGAAGAACAAGGAGAGAATAAGAGGGAATGGTGAAGGAAGGCGGAGAGGGAGGACGGGGAGAGAGGGGATGGGGAAAGGAGAAGAGATCAGAGAGAAGGAGAGGAAGGGAAAAGAGAGCGAGAGAATGAGTTGGAGAAGGAAGACTGCCATTCCTTCAGCCTTTCCCAATAATCCCCTCAGGATCTTATCTCTACTCACGGACCTATTTCCCACTCACCTGATGATCCATGATACATAGTTATTCCCTGCCCATTTAACCTGGAATCACCACTGTACATCAATGTTTCCTTACTGCCCACTCCCGCCACTCTCTGCCCACCCACGCTCTTTTCTTTGCTGAAGGGACTGTTCACCAAGCAAGCTAGAAGTGTGAGTCAATGCTATGGAATCAGCCCTCAGCAATGATGGATAGGGAACTGATGGACCAATACACTAGCTTCCCTACCAAGTCCCCTCAAAGATGGGCTAATTCTACATAATCTCTTCAAGATCCCTGGCAGAATTGATCTCAGCTCACCATGAAGGTAACAGGTGGAAGCACACTCGTTACTGGCTACCTCCTCGCTTTGCTATGTCCCTACTTCCCTACCAGGCTATTTGAGTCCAACCTCCAAATAAAACCTATGTACCTAACTCCTTGGTTCAAGGTCAGATTCTGAACATACCTAAATCAAGACATTTGCTTTGCATTTCTCTGGTGGTCTTTGCCTCAATGTCTAAATAGAAGTTAAATCCTGAATACTTCTCTGAGAAAGCCCTGGTCAGTACCGCCAAAGGACATGTTCTAACCACTGGTATCAGCCATAGAATCAGGTTAGTGGACCGCCCATAGCATTCTGGCTGCCTCTCTTCCAATGTGCTCCCAGAATATTTAGAGACGAATACACTGACATCTGAGAGAATTCGCTGAGTCTAGCTTACGGGCTCACACAAGTTCTGACGTGTGTCTATACAGACTACATTTGACAAAATTACCAGGCTCACTCACCAAACTGCAATCCAAACTAATCGTTCACACACATAAGAACTAGTCAGCTTGTGGGAAGCCTTAGGAAATGAGATAAAAATCTTGCAGTGTAAGTCAGCACAGTGTCTGACCACTGAACCATAACTTTCTGGATTCCAGCCTTTTGGGGAGGGAGGGATGCTGGCAATTGAACTCAGGGCCTTGCACGTGCTCAGTAGGTCCTATATCCTGAGCTATATTCCCAGCCTCCAGCTCACTGTTCATGGGGATAAATTTTATCCTTTACTGGCCTATGTCATGTTGAATTCATAAAGCAGCATGACCCAGCTCTGACATTATTTGTAGATACAAAAACATGGTGCTCTGGAAAGAATTATAAATGCTTCACTGAGCTTTAGCAGAAAGTCTTCCCTTAAAAAATGGAAATCAATTTCTAGTGTAACATGTAGCACTATTTAAAAAAGAGAGATTCTATCTAAGTGACAGAATCTTGCCTGAAACAACAACTCTGAGTATGTTCAATTTCACTAGTGTTGTTATTGCTAACAGCAGCTAAAGCAAGTTCTTACCGGAGGCAGTGTTGGAAAATGCGGTATTCACAGCGCAACAAGAGCCACTGGTGCCTTTAGTGCTGACAATTCTTCTCTTTGCTCTACAGGACGTAATACTAACATTTAATATATTATCATGAAGAAATATCTGGTCCACTATGACCAGAGACTTGCGCCCCTTGTGGCTTTGTCTAGGAGTCTTTTTGTTATTGTTGTTGAATTCTGCTTATGTTCATTTGTTTCATAATTGTTATCTTTATCCTGAGACTTCATAGTTATGCAGTTGGCCAATGTTCACTTTTATTATATATAGAATCTTAATTGATAAGGATATTTTGTCTTCTATCATGATGATAAACAGTAACATCCCTTTGGCTTGGGTCTTTGTTGAGCAAAGCTGAGCTCCTTTAAAATGAGAATTTTGATCTTGGGTCAAAATAATTTATGCCTCCACAGATGTCTTTGAGATAACACTTGTTTTTAAAACAAATAAAGGCCGAGCAAATGGAAGGGATCTTTAGAGGAAAATCTGCTCCCAGGATAATGAAAATCAATTGGATAATGCTAATGTGGAAATGATTTTCAAAAATGGTTAAAGTGGCTTATCATAATATTAGTCACAGACCTCAAAGGACATTAAGAAAATGTTACACATGCATAGAGCATAGGGAGTCTTTTCTCAGCCATGTATCTTTAAATACAGACGACCTGTCATTTCTCTTAGCTTTGCTACTGGCTCCAGTGTTCAGGATCCTCCTTAATAATAGTGCTTCAGCTTTCTGAATATTATGGGGCAGCCAGAAACATTTCCCGGGACTTGTTTGCTGGACCTCAGCAAGAGGTGAAAAGGCCAGGCCCAAGTTGTTTATCTTTGTATTAAGTTCCCAGCTGAGACCAGGACCTTAAGCTACCACTTGTTAACTCCCTTTCCTGTGTCATCAGCCCGTTCCCTGCCAGTGTCCCCTTCCATTAACATTCAAACATGCTCAAGGCTGCTTAGTTTTAACATTTAATAGCCTCCCCCTATTCCTCTTCTTTTCTAGATGGATTCCTTATACTAGCTGGCTTCAGTCCTTTACTTTTCATTCAATCCTCCACCCAAAGAGCCTGACACACCACTCCATGTAAACTGCTCTTGCCCAGATTGTAAATGACCTCCTTGTCTCTGAATATCATCAACGCCTTTCATCGCAAGTCTCCTGATCTCTTGGTTTCACTGATATCCTCTGCCCCAGGATTCCAGCAGGTGGGGTAGAAGCTGACAGGCTAAGGAGACAGCTCTCTATGACACTGAGTGATGAGGGAGCTAAGGAAGTGAGAACTAGGATAGTTCTAGGATGCAGTGGCACAGGACATGTACCCCTCCTTCAAATTCCTACCACGCTGACCTTAGAAATATGATTAGGCACCCTATGTCTCATATGTTAGGAAGGATGTGCCACGGCCAGGTCTGCAACCCCTTCCCTGCTTCTCCTTTTCAGAGCACTCCTAATCAAATAAGGGTTAGATGACAGGTTCTCAGATACAGGGAAAATAAGGGCACCAGGCTTTCCTGTGGATTTCTGATAAGCTTGTCTAGCACAAGCGCTAAATTGTATGCAAACCTTTTTTTTTTTAAAACGCATAGAACTAGGCAAGGTTAGCTATCATGTGTGTTTTCCCTTCTCTCTCCTCAGGTGTCCCTCCTCTACATCATTCTACTGCCAGGTTCATGAATTTTTATAAATGGCCATAGGTTCTGATTCCCAGTTATGCCTATGTTGGCCCATTTGTTGCACCCCGACATGGAAAACCGTGACTTTCATCCAACTGGTTTTCCTTGGTGCCCAGAGAACTGCAGTCCTGACTTCGCCTTCTTCACAGTCTCCTGGTTTTGTTTCCTGGATGGAGCTTCTGGCTTGGGGCTGTCTGAGGCCGCATGCACTGTTCTGAGGCCTCCATTCTGTTCTTCCCAAGCACTTTCGGTGGCTCTTTTGCTGGTGGGTTTAAGTGCTGACACCAACTGTTCGGGTAGTTCCCAGGCTGCTCTTGGTGAACACTTCCTATACTGGAAAGCTCTTCTTGCTCGCAGTGGTGCCTAATAAGCGTTTTGCTTAAATCTTGAACCCATCATCATTCAGCAATATTCATTTTTCTTTCCTTTGTCTGTTCTCTAGGGCTATCCAAAGCATACATCAGTCCTATGAGAAGTAGGTGTGCTCTTCACAGTCATCGTTAGAGTGAGCGAGGACAATTTCATATCTCCATTAAGGGCAGACATCTCAATACACCTTCTCTCAAAGTTGGTTTTTTTTAAAACTCTCATTTAAAAAAACCCCACCACAACGTATTTGTAGTGTCTTCCAAGTCTCACTTCCCTCACCATCCTGCACAAACTTCCTGTTGCTGTGGCCTCTCTATGAAGGTGGCTCAGCCTTCAGGGTCTGTCGCCCCTCACGCATTCTAGGCCCGGCCTTGCCCAACACTTTTCCTCTTTGTCCCCAGTTCTTACTAGGATCACATTTTGCCTTCATCTACTCTGTTCAATGTCACCAGAACCCCAAAACTTACACATTCTGTTCCGGAATTCCTGACCCCAAATTCTTGCCGGATCCCTTCCCCCTTAGCAAATGATACCACATAGTTATTTACCGAGCCTACTGCTTACTGCCAGCCTCCCCGGTGCCTCTCCAGCAAGGGCAGCAACTGGCGCCTCCTCACAGCAGCTCATGTGCTGAGAAAATGTCAGGTGCACAGACGGTACTCAGTTTATTCATTATTGTATGGATACATGAACAAAAGGGGCATGGATATAAAAAGTAAGAATGCATTTATGAGTAAATTTCAACTGGTTGTCTTTTTCTGATAAAATGCCCCTAGATTTACACCCTTCACGGTTTCAAAGTGCAGAAAAAAAAAAAATACACACACACACACACACACACACACACACACACACACACACACACACACCATTGTGAGAATGTACCAGAGGCTCAATGCCAGAAACCATAACTTTGAGGAGGTGGGTTAGAAAGGACTTGGGGTACCCCAGATGGAAAAACACATGGGAGGTGTCTAAGTTCCTGAGAACGGTGGTGGAAAGGCAACAGGACTGTGCACAGACCTACTGGCTAGCTCAACAAAGGTCACCAACCACTTCAGAATGCTTCCAAGGACCCCGGGCAGGGCAGGTAGCTGCTGCTACTGAGGTTAGAGTTACAGAGGTTTTAATCCTGGGACAAGAATTGGGCCAAGAAGGCTAGGCCATGTGTAAACAGTCTAGACCCAGAAAACAGTAGAGTCCTGGGAAGTTGAGCCTTAAGAAAAATAACAAGACGACCGCATGACTGCATCAAGGTGCTGTGGAGACACAGTGGCGCCTCCTGGAGGTGAGCTGGTGCTACAGCACCGGCATTGCCAGCATTCAAGGGCGCCCTCTGCTCTCAGCACTATGGGCCAGAACTGAGACAAGAAGCTGTGGATTGAGCTGCACTTTCTGGGGTGATTTCTCTGTGCCAGTTCTGTGTTAGGGGAAGTGAGAAAACAGAACGACAGATGGAGGGTAATTGTCTCAAGGAGTGACTGACTGGTCTAGGGAAGAGGCAGGCGTGTAAACAGATAATCCCTTCAGCTGCTGTTAAAGACAGTAGTAAGTCTTTATAGGAGAGAGACTGTTTCTATTTGGAAAAAATCAGAGAAGTTTTAATAGAGAAGAGAGAGATTAAACCCAACAAGACAAGTAGAACTCTAGTAGGTTGTGGGAAGATTCACTGCTGGCAGAGGAATTATATGGGCAAAGACAGGAAGATTCTAAGTAAGATATGGCAGATTTTCCCATTTGGTAAAATACATGGTTGGCACACTTCAAGAGCAGTTGAGAGAGAGAGAGAAAGAGAGAGGGGGGGATGGGGGAAAGGCCATGTTCAAACTGGAAAGAACCCCAAAGGCCAGGCTCAGGGGTGAGTTTTAGTCTGACAGCAAAAACAAGTTACCAGATGTTTACGAGCAAGTGTGCAAGCTGCTCAGAGTGCAATCATCCTTCAGATGCTGAGAAGCAAGGATGACGAGGACTCCATTTAGAAGAAGGCGCACAGTTCTGAATTATTCTGAGGCCCCAACAACTATGATGGGGCTTGGCTATCAGAAGGTGAAATTAAATATTACAGTAGCCAGGAGGCTGTTTCCACATGTAGGCCTCCCTATTCCTTAAAGCAAGTGGCCACAGAGATGACAAAATATTTTCTAACCCTGGGGAAATAGTCATGTATCTGAAATGTATTTTCTCTTAATAGGTTTCCTACCTCTGCTAGCTTGCCAATTTATATTTTTGGTTTTATATTAAGTCAAATGGTTTGGTTCTTAAAAAAAGAAAGAAACAAACACAACCTCGGCAATGAAACGTAACAGACATCCAGAGTGAAAAATAAACAGAAAGGAGCTATAAACCTTATTTCCTAAAGTTATAAGATGGAATAATCACATCCACTTGAGAATTGTGGTCATAAAGGCATCATCTAATGTCTGATTAGATGCTCCTCTTCCAGAAAACAGACAATGACAACTCTGCTGCTCTCTGCAGATGTCATCAGAAGCCTGACTTCTTTAGAGGTCACAAGGGGATAAGAGAAATGGCTTTAAAAATAATCCTCTGTCATTTTTCAATTTCCAAATAAAATTGGTTATTTGGCTCAGAAAGAACTGCATGAGCGATAAATCATTTTTAAGAAACAACTGCTATTAAATTTTTCCCTATGTGATAAACAGTCTTACTTCAAAAATAAATATATACTTAACAAATTAAAATATTGCAAGTACATTTGTCTACCCAAGTTGATGAGGAAACATGTTCAAATGAACATGTCATCTGTTTCCCTGACCTTGATGGTGACATTTCCGTTTCTTCATATACCTATACCCTACATACTCCACATGTTAATGACAGACAGGGTGACGGATGCTCCCATATCTGCTGCCTATGGAAACATGGAACAGATTGTATTTAGATATACCATGATTGTATTCCCTCACGTTGAATAACTGAGATTGACTGAGGATGCTCTGTGAGGAGCCAAAGCCCAGTAGTAGCCCATGTTTCTTTTTATTAAGAGCAGCAGATGCAAAGCTTTGTTTTTAAAACATTAAGGTATAGAAGTCTTGTTTGGCATCTTCAGATTTCTTTGTTCTCTCTTCTACAAGAAATTATGGTCTTCACAGGTATTTAAATTTTTTGGTATATTTTGATTAGCTGCCATGTTACCTAGGTTTTGTGGGGGTGGGTTCTGGGTATTGAGGTCAGGGCTTTTACACTGATCTATGGACCCAGGCCATTTTTTTTTCTAGTTTTAGACAAGGTCTCACTAAGTTGCTAAGTTACTCAGGCTGAGCTCAAGCCTTCCAGAGTGGTAAGATTATAGGCCTGCACCACCCAGCCTGGCTAGAATTCATTTCATTTTAAATAAAATGTGTTTCTTCAAACTTGTGTGCACACACCTGCTGCCCACATGAAGACAGCATTTTTCCTTTAAAGATGATAGACCAAAGTACCTTGCCCGACCCTGGCACCTCAATTTGGCAGTAATCAGTCTCTGTTTCAGTAGCTCAGTTCCACTCACATCGCTCACATACTTGTCTTTTCATAGTATATTAACTTTTAAAGTATTTACTCTTATTTAGGAAGCAATGCTAATAATTTTTGTTCTAATACAATTAATGAATAGAAGTACAGTATGGGCCTATGAGTAAAAATTTATATACCTGATTTGATACTTCTGCTTAATATATGCAGAACATCAGTGTTACTGTGTGACTGGAATAGGGTTTAAAACAGCATTAATGCATTGGATAGCTTATACTGAAGGGTTGTTTTGTTTTTTTGTTTTTGTTTTTTTTTTTTTTTTGTGGAACCAAGGAATGAATCCAAGGCCGCACACTGCTCACAAATGCTCTACCACTGAGCTACATCCCCTGCCTCATACACGGAAGATTCTCTGACCACACACAGTCCTAGTTTCAAGCTGTGCTTTTGTATAAACACTTCTGGTGAACATTCCGTGTCCTGCAGCTACCCTGGTCGTTTCCCTGCTTGTCCTTTACCTTGTTTTACTTGTGACATATTCACCGAGTGTCTTTATGTAACAGGGCTTCAAAACTCATTCTCATGCCATAAATCTGCTCAGAGGCTCGTCCTGGAGAAGGGGGAAGGCCGACACCCAGGTTGAAGGAAGAAAAGAGTGCGTAGGAAGCTAGAGAGGAACTCAGCCCAGGCCGTTCTGCGGTGTGAGTCTAGCTGGGAATACAGCCGAATGGCCTCCACGTCACACAACAGACACTGGTGCTGGGAGACATTTCAGACCCCATGCACCATTCTGAGCGCTGTCTGGAAGCGAAGGAGCTGTCCTTTTCTCTCTCCACCTTCAAAAAGAAATGACTAAAGGAAAAGGAGGGAGAGAGCTGTTCCCCGTTACTGTGGGGGCAAAAAGTAGGAAAGATCAAGGGGATTGATTCTAGCACTACAGCAATGGGAAGCACGTGTGGCCACTGGTGGGATGAACAGCCCAGAGAACGCTGTGGCATTGATGTTTCTAGGGGAACCGCTGATTTCTTTTGTTTTTTAGCACCAAGGAGGCGCAGAGGAGCAGTTCTTGAAGCCAGCAGCAATTTAAAGTCACCTGAGAATATTCTGCGAAGTAAAGATTCTTAAACTCAAAGTCACACTTAATTGGAATACCCAAGGCAGGAAGCCCTAAATAATTCAGTCATTTTATGAACTCCTCAGGTGATTCAATCATGCAGGAACCACCTGTATCCTAACATTTGACGCAATATGGTTGGCAACTACAATGAATGTTAATTTTTTTAGAGTAAATAACTCATTGCCATTAATCTCCTTCCAAATATTGAGCACACTTACCCACCGTTCTTGCCACTTTATAAAGCAGCTCTGGAAGTCCTCTTTCATGGGTATCTTTAGTTGAGCTATTATGGTAGCCTTGATATCCTGAACTGATGCAGAATATCACTTTTTATAGTCATTTTGGCCTCAGAAAAGAATCTATATTAGCGTGTGCCACAGCCAGTGAGTAAAGGTAGGTGAGGATGCTCCGTCGTGTTCTTGGGAGCCTGCCTTTTCTGGTGGATGGCGTTTGGTAGTAGTATTCACTGTATTTTTTTAATTGTATGTTATAAATACACTCACCTAAGAAGACTTCCAGAAGTGCTCCGAGATTAGCAGGAATTATGGGGTATGCTCAAAAAGGGGAGGATTAATTGAAATGTCTTTTATTCTAAATTTTTTAAAAATTTAAATATCCATCCTACACTTTGATCTCGTAAGATAATGAAAATCCAAATGGATCTTCTATTCCAGATTCCCATGATAATTGTAAGCATGGTAACAATAAAACATCTATTTTACCAGATATCTCATCTGTTTCCCCACCTAAGCTTTGGTTTCTTTGATCTGGACTTTATTTCTAGGAAGGATCCTAAGAATACAAAATGAGTTTTGTTTGGACAAAAAATTACCTTACCACTAGAGATTGTTATGTTTCAGTGATGTTGCCAAGAGCAGAGGCAAGTATTCCCTGGATCTCCAGAAACCATGTGGTCTTATGTGCTCAGGAGGTCCCTACAGGTCAGATGCTATTGGCAAAGCATCTTCAGCCTACACCGCTTTCTGAGGTCTGCCCTCACATGTTTCTGGGACATCATGCATCTATATTTTGGTAACAGGGGCCATAGTAATGACAGTGACCCAGAGTATTGCTTTAGCTTTCACAAACCTCATTTTCATTGAAATCAAGAAATAAGAAGGGGATTGAATTTTGTAGATCTTGTCATTCCGCTTTACCGTCCATAATGAGAAAGTGTACTTGATTCAATCAAGCATGTATCCCGATGGCCACAAGTTTGAATAAATCAGGAGAACAACTAGTGTTAAATCTGGAAAGAAGAAAGGAGATGCATTGGCCAACTCTTCAATGCTTCTCAGTCTCTCTGCGGAGACAACACGAATGTGCAGTGAGTGCCACACCCAGCTGCTCCGCTGAGCATAAGGCCCCGCCCTACATCGGTAATAGGCACCCAAGAGTTTCATCTGTTTACTGTGCTTATCTTAGGGAGAGGATATTTGATTCAGTTTCAACAAACTAAGCCACAAGGCACGGACCACCAAATCACCAAGAAGCTGAGACGGTGGTAGGCAAGAGTAGATGGTGTGCTACTGCAAAGTGGAGTGCTTGCGGTAGAGATGGCGTGTTCCCAGGCAGTCCACGGGTACCCTCTTGTCAGATAAGGAATCTGAAACAGTTGTTTTCTCAGCTGGGGTCAGTAGGTAAACTCAAGACAGTGGGATACAGTTTCCCAGACTACTTGATCAGAAGTCTTTCCATATTTATCATTCCCTTTATCACTGATATTTATGAACATGTTCTTTAGACAGATTAATGAAAAGCACTTTTCCCCCTAAATGTAGATATTCAATTCAATGAACTTCCTTGGTCATTTCAAAGATTGTACTTGATAGAGAACATCCTTTGTTAGTGAGAATCAAATATTAAGTGATCAAGATGGCAGCCTGAGGGCAGGATGTGAATAGCTTGGAGACTCTAAGCCCTAACCTGTCCTCCCCCTGGCAATGGCCAGGTGGACTCAATCCAATATTCCACAATTCACACTTAAACGAGAAACAGAGGAGTAAGCGTGACTTTTTCCACCTAGAATTTCTTTTGCCACCCCCACCTAAGCGTGACAGACCAAATATTCTGAAGAGTTTAACACCCACAACCTGGCAACCCAGTACAGAGAGAGGAGAAAAACCTTGCTGTACAATGTACACTTTGAAAAGTATTTTTAGTTTCTTCCTTGAAGTGACATTTTATTTTATACTTGTTAAAAACATTTAACTGTCAGCAAATGATTCATGCCTGTTCAGTTCAATTCCTGTGAACAACTTGCTTAGTTCTTCAAGATAATGAACAGCTTCATCTGGAGTTCATTGTCCAAATCATAGCAACAATGGAATTTACTGGGGGGGGGAGGGTCATCTGCTCTTCTCAAGGAAATGGAATGTCCGAGTCCTGACCGAGCATAGGATATTTTAGACCCACCTTGATATATTGTCTGATATAGCAAGTGAAATGCATCATGCCCTAAAGGGGAAAATGGCAATCTAAACTGTAACTTGAAAAGAATTTTTTAAAGTTGCCTGCTTATAATGGTGTGAGCACAGCATTAGAAACTAGAGAACTTCTAGGACTAGTAGAATCAGGAAATCACCTTTGGCCTTAAATGGTACACAACAGTTACAGGAATCCAGAAGGAGCAGCTGCACGAAGAGCATTTTCTAGCCTGAAGTGCACACTCCTTCCACCCATTGTATCCTGCCGGCAGCTGGCATAGCCTCGCTGAGCACAGACAGAGGAGAAGGCTGCACCGGGCATCCTCTGTAGGAAAGGCACACAGCAACCGAGGAGGAGCAAGGGAGGCGAGGGGACCAGCTCACTTCCTTACTCTCTCCTGGTTCGTCTTTCATATAAATGAAAGTAACTTAAAGACCTGGGGGACAGATGAGTGGTCCTTTCTCTCAAGGGGATCTTAAATTAATGGGGAAAACAAGATATAAACACGTGGAATACTGAGATGAAAGTTAAGCTGTGTGTGGGAACGTGGCAGCCCCGCCAGAACAAGAATTCAGTTAGCTTGGCTTGGGGCATTAGGCCTGCGAGGAATAAAAGAACATTAGCAGGCCAGGTTCAGGGGTGGTAGTTTAGTTCTGACACCATTCAATTCTTACCTCAGCACCTCTGTGCAGTCATGGATTGGACTTGCGATTTTTCTAGTGAATTCAAGGATTATACACAAATTTCCATCATATTTACCACATCTATTGAGTATTTCAGTCCCTCAGGCATTTTAACTATATTTCATTGAAATCTTACAACATCGTTGAGTTGAACATTATGTTCCATATTTTATGATCAAATATGGAGCTGTAAGAGGTGGAGTGCCTTATCTAAGGTTTCTCAACTATCAAAGGAGAAACTGAGATTTGAAGTCAGTCACTTTGGACATGAAATTCCTAGCCACTAACCTCTTTACATAAAAGGACTTAACAATGGTTTAAACAGTTTTTAGTACTATGGACATGTGCTCCCAGCTAACAAGTGGCTAGAACTTTCCCTCACCCTAAGAAGTTGCCTCACTTGTAAAGCAGGTTGTTTTCACTGGAGCTGCCCACACATAACAACACCACATAGCATTTGCATCTGGGAAAGTCTGTGTCAGGTGCTGTCTTTGTATCATCTCTACTCAAAGTCCTCTGGTGATGTCTCACTGAACTTGGAATAAATTCATGAACTATCTGGACGAATGGTCTGGCCTGTCATACTGCTGATCTGGTCTCTTGATACTCGTGACTTTCTCAGTCTGCCACATCCTTCTTGGATTTCTCCTGCTCCTTGACAGCATTCCTCTTCACATCAGAGGTTCTTGGCCCCCAGTGTTTGCACTGACTAGGTCCTCTCCCCTTAAATTTCAAATTGGTTCCTTTCTCAAAATTGTTAGTCCTTCTCTGACCAGACCTTGTATTTCCTGTACACACACACTACATGATATTTCTTGGTTTATTTACCCTGTTGTTCATATGAGGATTGGACACTTTGTACTTTCTGTGCAATCCAAGATAACTGTAATCCTTGGAGAGTGCCTTAAATGTTCACCAAAGTAATAAGGGAGCCAAAGAGAACAACTCTGGTTAAGGAAGAAACTAACACTATGGTACTTAATCTTCATCTACACTTCAAGTATTATTTGTACTTATATTTCAAGATGCAAAAATGAATTTCAGAGTTGCCCATGGACACACAGCTGAGAGGGAAGGAGGACACATGCACTTTTTAAACTCCACATCTACTGGCTTTTCAAATCTACTGTTGCTATTTATATGACTTATGTGATAAGACCCCCAAATGTAGCAGCTGAAATGAGAGAAATGCTTGTTGTTCTCTTATGTGTTAGAATAGAAGTTCATGTCATTTCCCAGCTAGCAAGGAGGAAGGAAGGAAGGTCTGAGCCTTATTAAAATACGAAGTGGGCAAGGCGTGTGCCACTTTCACCAGAACGAATTAAGAGAAGCTAATGTGTCAATTATAACGTGACAAATATTACCAAAAGGAAAAGGAGGAAACTAGATAAGCTTCTCTGGCTTTTCAACGACCCTATCAGGTAGAGGTGAGTACCTCTATTGTCTGTGTGGGGAAACTGGGGCTTACAGAGCATCACGACTTGTCCTCCTCAGTGAAATGGTTTTCACTATTGTAACGTTAGGGCAGAACTCACGGCAAAACTGCATTTTAGTTCTCTAGTTTGGTATTTATTTCTCTGCATCACATGAGTACGTGGCTCTTTGTGTTCCAGGCTTAGATGAGACTTATCCCACCTTGATCATTGGTATGTCACCCAACCGTGACCTTTTAGAGAGGTTTCAGTCAATGAGGACAGCAAATACTAGAGTTGAGTTTCCAGAGGGCTAGGACCATGCCTGGCCTTTCAATTGCCAACTCTGGGAGGCTGATGCAGAAAGACGACAAATTCAAGTCCATCATAGGTAGCCCAGTGACTTAATGAGACCCTATCTCAAAATTTAAAAATATTTAAAGAAGGATTCAATCCCTAGTACTCAAAGACAGAAAGAATAATAAGGCTTGTTGAAGATTAGGGAAAAAATGATACTTATACGTGGCTGGTGAAAATATACTAGGCTACTGGACACAGCCTTCTGGGCCAGTATTCAATAATATGGTAGTTTCTGCTCCTCAGGTGGGTAGAGTTAAGTGTATCCTGGAGGCTGGCAGATAACGAGGATCCCTGATTGCTAAGGAACAACAACAGATGGTCTGTAGGCTCAGTGTCAATATATCCTTGTTTGCTGGGATTAGCCTTGTTTACAGGAGTTGTAACAGAATAATTATTAAAAGAATCCTTCTCAAAAGTGTCCCAGTTTGTGATAAGTTATATGGCTACCCTAAAAATAGGCTTATGCTACCCTTGGCACTAAACCTTAAAAACTTTGGGACAACAGGTATGTTGAAGGGCGATGCTGAAAGCTTAACTGAGCAGGAAAGATGTCTAAATCCCGTTCCCCATCTTCAACTATGATTGTAAGGTCCTAGTGAGAAATTGCACATTAGTCCCTAGTTCAAATGGACAGTAACTCCATCTGCTAGACATAGCCTAACAATATAAAAGTTAATTTGATAACTCATTTTTAGATTATAGAACCCTGTAAAAAATGTCTTGGTGTTTTATGCTATAGAGTCTAATGATTAAAATGTCTAGAAACAGAAGCACATCTAGTCACAAATTATTCAAACCACCTAAGACTTCATAAAATGCTGTCTGTAAGAGGCATGCAATTAATAACCTAGAATTCATCTATTTCATGTCCATGTCCTTTGGTTTCAATGACATTCTCATTTTTCAAAACAATATTGAGTTATACTGCACAGAGTTTCAAGAAAGTTCTTCACGATTAATCAAAATTTACTCAGCTTGTAACACAATCATTCTATTCCCCAAGAATCACAAGGGACATGTATCTATGGACCTGACCATAAACAATCCTGGAGGGAGATTTGTAAAATGACAATCCTTACGAAACTTTGCAATTTGGAACCAGCAGTACATAATTAAAGATCAATATATGAAAGAAATACTTGCTTCAAGGTAGGCTGAAATATAAGATATATTCATCATTCTAAGGGCAAAAAAGAACAGACAGACACAAAAGGGACTCCACTTAAAATAGAAACCAGAAATTCACAGTAAATAAGGAAACTGAAAGTTTGGCAGGACGTCATGAAGTTAAAAGCCACACAGGATTTGGAGTTAAGATTCCAATATAATTGTACGTAGCATCATCTATGTTACTTGATGCTTGATTTCTTACAACATAATTATAAAATGGATCACCTAAAAATGTGTCAGAGCTTCTTTGGCCTTCTCAGGGAATTCTGTTAAACTTTTTCATATCTAAATATTCTTTCGATGGACTTAGCTAAGCTGCTGGATTTCTATTCTCCCAAATAGTGTTCATCTGACTCCAGCAATATCTCATTCATTCTGTCTGTACTTACTAATATGATTAAAATCATTGTTCTGCTTCTGAGCAGTTTGTTAACATCCTTTCAATGACTGGGTATTCCAAATAACCAACAATCCTGAAATCTAAACAAAGACATTAATATAATTGGCAAGAATCAGCATTAATGAAGAATATTACAATGGAGGACAATTTCATAACTACTTGGCCCACTGGATGTCTTTCTTTTAGCACCTCTCTGTCAACAAACAGAAACAAGGTCTTAGGTAATGAACTTTGAGGTACTGAGGGCACCTGTGCTTCAGGTTGGAATTCTAACCCCATGAACTTGCACTAAAGTTTTGAGCAAGTTTCTCCATCCTCCCAGCTCAAGCAAAGAGAATTCTTTTTTCAAGATCCAGAGTGCTCTGTGCATTTCCATGTGCATGTTCTTTGGGGGTATAATCACATTACTTTGACTACTTGAGTTTAAACCTCAGATCTCAAAGTATCTCATATGATTTATACAGTTGCTTCCAATACTCATTTTTATTTTTGATTTTACCTGGGTCAAAGTACCCATTAAGAATAAAAATTAAAGACTATGCCAGGAGGAAAATGCATGAGCTATCATTTATAATCAATGCTGAACCAATGGTAGGCAATCTAACAGGACTAGTGGACACCCTACCTCTTAGAAGTCTGCAAAATGAGAAAAAAAATACACTTGAGTTTAACATGTTAGCAGAGGCAGAATTCTATATAAAAGATTTAGTGATGTGTGTGCAATTAAGAATCATTAGAGAAATCCTGGTTACTCAGATGAATCTACTTCTAAGGATTGAACATCACTAAATAGTAGCCCATTTTAGTAATTAATATGATTAAAATCATTGCAAATATCAGACCTAGGAAGATAGAAAAGGACATTATTGGCAGAGCAATTGGGCTCTCTGAAAACAATAACTTGGACTTTCGTTATTCTGAACTTTGACATCACCACAGCTACAGTTTTATTAAAACAAAAGGTTAAATAAACTCTAAATAAGAAGATCCCAATGTAATGTTCATTTAATACTAAATAAAAGGAATAAATCGACACTATTTTTGATGAATCAGCTCCACTTTCAAGGCTCTTTAGAATCTTCTTTGATGAAGATTCGAGTCTCATTTAAAAAATAGGAGAGACTAGAACAAGGGGCTAGAGAAATCTGGCATGAGATTGGAATGTCTGTTTTGCAAAGCCATTTGGTGCAGCTTGCCCAAGGCAACCATCTCATGGCGGGGGTTGGGGGGGGGGGAGGTGGTGTGTGTGGTGTGTGTGTGAGTGTGTGTGTGTGTGTATAAATTATATAATAATTGTTTTATCAGGCTAATTTCAAAGTTCATAATTTTATATGGCTCATGAATAATTTCATAAATATCCAAATGACCCTTGGCAGATAAAAGATTTCTTACTCTTGAATTAGGGTATGTCTGCACTCATGAACTCTTCAATGACAATATTCACCTACTGATGGAATGTTATGGTTTGGATCTGGAATGTCCCCCTAAAGCCTCACGTTATGCAATAGAAGCATGTATTGTTAGGAGGTCAGGCCTGGTCAGAGCACACGGATGTCTGGGTCTTGACCTGGAAGGGTGTGCGCTAGCTCCTCTCTTCTCTCACTTGGCTTCCTGATGTCCATGCTGTGAACAGCCTTCCTCTGGCTAGTGTGCTTCTACCATCGCCAACTTCTCATGAATAGATTCTGATCTTCTGAAATTGTGAGCTAAAATAAGTCTTTTCTAAGAAAAGTTGTGAATGTTGGGTATAAAGTCACAGCCATGAGAAAATAACTAAGACAGATATTGGTGTCAGGGTAAGGTCATTGCCATGACTTTACCCAACAATGTGGCTTAGAAGCCTTTAGAACTGGTTTTGGAGAGGTTTGAAGATGCTAGCTAGAGAAGACTTAGAATGCTGTGTGAGCCAAGCTTGGTGGGAGATTCTGGTCAGAGCCCAGAAAGCTAGAATGCTGAGAACACTGCAGATTGAAAGGCTGGGCTCAAGAAGTTTCACATGGGAAGGAGGACTGCATTGGCATTTGGTCTAAAAACAAATGCTATACTCTGGTAAAAAGCATGTTGGCATTTTGCCCTTGCCCAAGACTTCACCTGAAACTGAAACGAAGGGTGGTGGATTACTTACTCTGGGAGAGGAAATTTGAAGGCAGCCCACTGTTCAGGCTGTCACATGGGTACTGCTTATGCGAGTATTAGCCAGCGCTACAGTGAAAACAGGACAAAAAGCAGAGGAAAAGATGCAAAATGTTTGCAGTTTCTCCAGAAGCAATGTGACTTCAAGGTACAGGCCGAAGAGAACTTTGTTATTAAAAAGATTAGCATCCAGAAGAAGCCAAGAACACGGAATGAGGATTATAAAAAAGATGCTTTGGGAGCTGAAGGAATAGGATAGCAGTTAAAATGCTTGCCTAGCAAGCACAAGGCCCTGGGTTGGATTCCCCAGCACCACATAAGCTCACGGCATTTGGGAGACTGAGGCAGGAGGATTGCTGTGAGACCAGCTGGGGCTCCATGATGAGTTCAGGACGAGACCAAACTATCAAATTGAGACCTTGCCTCAAAAAAAAAAAAAAAATTGCTTTGAAGGTGTCTCAGGAACCAGGAAGAACTCATCCTTTACCAGATAAAAAGTGGAGAGGCAAAAATACTCAGCTCTGAGAAGAGTACCCCAGGGCATCATCTAGGCTTAAAGAATGAAGTATTGGTATGAGTTCAGCCATCTAAGAACTCAGAGGGATTAGCAGCAGTTGTCCAAGAAGGCCAAACTACTGTTCAAGCCAACAGCAGACTCTGGCACCATCCACATGGTGCTGGTTTCATAGGCATTCAGAATACAAGAGTGGTGGTCATGGAGGCTTCCATCCAGGTTTCTGCACAAGGCCTCAGAGGCCGCATAGTGTGCCCCTGAAAGTGAAATGGGTGAAGTTGTAAAAATAAAGCTGAAAGTGCAGTGGAGACCCTGGAGATTTGGAGAAGCCAAGAATGTGGATGTCTGTAGAGAAAGGCCTTAGGGTGGGAACCGAATCAGCCCAAAAAGAGACACTATGGAAGTTAAAGCCAGAGGCAACACTGTAAGGGTGGGGCCATCCAAGCCTGTTAGAGCTCATACATCACCACAGTTCACCCCAGTCCCGGGCACAGAAATACAAGGCTGAACCCTTGCCCTGCTGGGCTTAGAACTGATTCCAGTCTGATTCATTTCTATCCTTCTATCCCTCCCTTTTGGAATAGGGATGTTTACCCTTTGATTTTCACAGAATCTTAGAGTTAAGAGTTTACCTTGAGTCTCAGAGGGACTTTCTAGAAATGTTGAACCTGTTAAGACTTTAGCCACTCTTACAGAAGGACTAAATACATTTTGCATAAGGAGGAAGACGTAAGTCTTTTGGGAACCAGAGGAAGCATATGATGATTTGGATCTGGAACCCTCCCCTTGCCCCCAAACCTCATGTACTCAGATGTTAATTCCTATGGAATTGTGTACTTTTAAGAGGTAGGGTCTGGTCAGGAAGAGTGGATTACAGGCAGGTGGCAGACTATGGACAGGACCTGGAAAGGTACACACTAGCTCTGCCCTTCCTCCTTCACTGGCTTTCTGTCTGCCATGCTGTGAAGAGCCTTCCCCTGGCAGTGGCTCTACCATGTGCTTCTATCATTACTGGTTGCCCATGAACAGAATGAGACTTTCTGAAACTGTGAGCTAAAACAAATTTTTCCCCCTTTAAGTTGAAGATGTCAGGTATTCTCTCCTGGCAACAAGAAAGAAACTAAGATATGAAATAAAACCTAGGATTTGGGAACACTGTTTACTTTTTTAAAACAGTGTTAATAGCCCAGAAGAGACATCCAAGTACTTGACCTCAGAAGAGACTCTTAATGTAGGGTTTGAGAAGTTTACAGAAAAACTTGAGAATGGTTATAGGATTGAGTTAAATCAAATAGTATAAGAGGTGAGACATGAACACTTATGGAAACTTATCTGCTGAGGTGTTTTCTGTAGGGGTTTTTTTGTTTTTGTTTTTTTTTTTTTTTTGTGGTATTGGGTTGAGCCCAAGGCTACACTGAGATATAGACCCAGCCCTTTTTTTAAAGATCTGATTTTGAGACAGAGTCTCTCACTAAGTTGTTTAGGCAGGGTTCAAACTTGTGATACCCTATTTTAGCCTCCCACAATATTAAGACTGCAGGACAGCTACCCTGGGCCTGGTTAGTATTCTGGGGGAAGGGGTACTGAAGATTGAACCTCGTGCCTTCACTCTAAACTACATCTGTTGTTATTTTACATTTTGAGACAGGGTCTTGCTAAATTGCTCAGTTGTCCAGGCAGGGCTTGATCCTCCTTTCTCTGCCACCCAGAGGACTGGGATTCAGACCTGTACCACCAGGACTGCCACAGAAATTTTGAAAAGCTCTAAGAGATCAAAGTTTTCAACTCTTGATGAGATCATACTTTATAATAGGTAAGACACATGGGCAAAATTATTGAATCTGTATGTGAAAACAAAGCACAGTTTACCTAGTCAAACATGTCAGTATTTAGATTCAACATGAACATATTTAAGAAGTGACAGTAGCAAGGAATTCTTTTCTATTGAACTGCCATGAGCACATTTAAATAACTGATTTTCAAAACAAAAAACATGATGCAAATAGATTAGCAGCCTGAGAACAGACTCGTGTAACAGTTCTCACCATCATATAAAGAGGAATATTTTTATTCCTTTTGTACCACTACTTTTCCTTCTTCTTTTGCAGGAGTTCCTGCTTTTCACCAGGATCCAATCCATCTGTCCCCACTAATCAGTTTATGTAATGCCATCTAAGTCTCTAGGGATGAAGTGTGTGCTTAACCACATGAGTCAGGGGCTGAAGGAATGTCACAGCGGTTAAAGCACTTGCCTAGCAAGAGCAAGGCCCTGGGTTCAATTCCCCAGCACCACATAAAGCTGGATGTGGTGGTGCACACCTATAATCCCAGCACTTGGGAGGCTGAGACAGGTGGATTGTCCTAAGTCCAAGGCAATCCTGGGCTACAGAGCAAGACCCTGTCTCAGGAAAACAAACAAAAAAGAAAACATGAGTCAGGATGTAACTGCCATCCTATAGTCACAGCACAGTCTCCTTGGAGTCACAGGGAGTGAAAGAACAATAGCTACACCAAAGTGGACAGTGAGTCTCTGGACATCTGGGAGGCTAAGAGGCTACACTCTCCTAGACTTAAATCAGGGACTGTAGCTGACAGTCACCATCTTAAGGAGCCTGAGAAAGAACACAACCAAAAATTGAAGAGAAACTTTAACTATCGAGCCCTGAGCCCAGCCATGCTGGGTACCAGTTGATCCCAGACCCAGCAGCTGGGGAAGCCTATAAATTATCAGGCTGGGTTCCATTTTTAAGTCATTCAGAATACAGTAATCCTATCTGATTAGAAGTACTTTGCTCTGAGGTTTTCCTGTTGCATCTGAAGAATATATTTCAGGACAAGTTAGTCAGGCAGCTGCTCTTTGTTCAATTTCAAAAACTGACCAACAACTGACTCAAGTCCTGAACTTCAGTTGCAGGACTCTGGCAGCACTTTTTGAAGACTCTCAAGGTGATGCATTATCCTGGAATGCTTGGGTAGAAAGGTAAAGACTCCTGTTCCTTGGGATCTAGTTGTGGGCAGTGAGGCTCTGAGAAAGTAGTCTTCCAAAGAAGCTGCAGGAGAATGAGGCCCACCCTTAGTGAATCTGGAAATAGAATTGAGATGGATTCCACCCAACAAAGACCTCACAGCTGCTGGACTGTTTATGTCAAATACCACTATTCTTAATCAAAACTGATCAATAACCACCATGAAACCTGTAACTGCACCTTAATCAAATCATGAAACTTACTTTCTTACGCACATTGCAAATATGGATTTTAGGTCATCAATTCACTACTTCCATTAGTTTTGCCTGATAAAACGCTGACGATTTAGTAGAATGATGGTGCCAGCTGAGTTTATTTCTAAGCGCTCTTTGTAGAGGAAAATCCCACAAATGTGTTCCTAATTGGTGGGTTGAGAAAACCAAGTGCAATTCAGGCTTCTTCAGAACCGACTAGGAATCGGGGTGGTGATGTCTTCCCTGTTGTGATGGCTTTGGACTGGCCAGGGGACTCCCGGCACCCTCAGTGGATTCCCGGCTTGTTTCTAACCTCTACCACAACATAACCCCTCATTTGATAAGTTTGTAGCACTTACAATCATTTTTGCACTGACAACACCTGCAGGTTGTCAGCCCCACATGCAGGTGATGATGACTTTAACTAGCCTGCTGCCCTGAGCAAGCAGCTGGAGTGACGGACTTACGTGGGGAGGGAGAAGCATTCTCCTCTTTCAACCAGTTTTAATCAAATCAAAGAAAGCATGTGCTGTTAACTGTTCAACCATTCAGAGGACCTTGCACAGCGGGTCTCTTCCTCACCTCTTTGAGCAGGCATTAGTAACTCTTGTGTTCACAGTAATCAGCTCCAGTATGATTTTGGTGGCCTTCACTAAGAAAGCACTAGATTTTTCATGTAACAAGCCCAGAGACAAGGAAAGATCAAGGGGTGACAGCTGAACAAACCGAGGTCTGTTAGAAGATGGTGGCAAGGAGCACTGTTGACCACAGCTGGAGAAACATTAGGTAATATTTAGCCAACCAGGGGGAAAGTCCCCAAAACTAAAACAAAAACAACAGAAAACCCACACAAAATCTCACAAACCAAAACCAAACCAACCAAAGCCCAGATCAGGGTGCCTGTGATCCCAGCACTCTGGGAGGCGAGGGCAGGAGGATTGCAAGGACTGCCCACGTCCAGCCTGAGCAACTTGGCAAGACCTTGTCTCTAAAATAAAATAGGACTGGGGTGCGGCTCAGGCAAAGGCCCTAGGTTCAATTCTTGGTACTGCCAATAAAGAAACACTCCACACCCCCCAAAAAAGCTCAAAATTGTTAATAAACAAAAAACACCCAAGATTTGTCTCTTGGACTGATCAACAGCATTTTGCCTACTACAGTGTGTTGATTCCAGATGCACCAGGACAGCTAGAGGGCCCAGACTGTTTGAGGTCATCAACAAGGGGACAGTTATCAAGATAAGCTCCTCACTTCCACCTCTCTCCTCAGGTTGGCCAGTAGCTACCACCATCACGTTCGTCACCACTGGATCCCCCCTTTCACTGTGACTTCGTTCTAATTTAGCCTTGAGGATCCTCTCTGGAAAGAGACTACAAAATCTCACCTGGCCCTGAGAGGGCTTGAGAGGAAGTGTCCTGGATGTTTACAGTGTGCCTTATGTAGGATAATATCTAAGAGGAGTCTCTCTCACAGCGTTTTATTATTTTTTTTTTGGGGGGGGGGGTGCTTGGATGTAACCAGGAACCCAGGCTCACACGTGCTAGGCAAGCACTCTACCACCAAGCCGCACTTCCAGCTTCAGGAAGCTTGTTTATGCTTGTATACAGCCTCATAGCTCTTGTCTGACGTGCGTTCAGTTTTGTTTTTCTTCCCCCCTTTACTGAGACAGGCACTCACTAGGAGAGGCCTGACCGGCAGGAGAGTGACATCGGGTGTCATTAGGTAGCGCATGGAGAGGGCAGCCCAACAAAATACGTAAAAAGCAGAAAACTCACAAGACTCACCAGTCCATGAGGGAAGACGGGTACCCACGAGAGTCAAGGCCCACGAGGGGGCTCAGCCAGCCGGTGTGGAGGGAGCGCGGACCTGCCGCAGAGCCGGGGCCTGGGTCTGGATCCCTGAGCTTTACCTTTCAGGCCTCCTCCAGAGCCTGTGGCACGCCTCGTTTGAGGAAGACACACGCTGTAGGAGGAACTCATTTATAGGACTCCGGTGTTGACCATTAGGCTCTCCCTCAGCAGCAGCTGCGGTACGTGCTGGGCTTGGGCTAGTGAGGTGAGAGGCACGAGCCATGTGACAAAGCACCACACAGGAGGGGGAAGTTTCAAGTAGGCCCAAGGTGGCAGGGTACTACTGGGTTTCAAATAATTTATGTCCGCTCTAAAAATGTATGCTGAGGTAGTAACTACGTTAAATTTAGGACACCTTTAGTAACTGGTCTGAACATAAAGTTTCTTCCCGGAAGGGAACACGCTTGCATCGGCTCTCGCCCGTTGGCAGCAGGTGTGGACATTAACTGCTCATCACACAAAAGTGGGCTTTTTAATTGTTAACTCCAGAGTCTGAGGGGAACTACACAGGGGTACAGGAGACTAGTTAGGAACAATATATATACATTTATACAGTAAAAGAAATTCATGCTGAGAATCCTGATGAAAATATATCCCTTGAGTCCGTTACAGCTTTCCAAGTGGCATAAACATTATTGTATTTTGTTAGGCAACACTCTTGGGAAAGCATCCGTACATGAAGGGGTTGCTATGATGTTCTTTCTCAGATTGTCAATCTAATTTTACATTATTCAGTAACAAGAAGATGCTGTCATATGACTCTTCTCACGAGGTAATATTGCCTGTGTTTTTAATATGACCCACCCAGAATGGCCAAATGCAGGCTGAGCTACCAGTAGCTCTTTTTTTGGGATCCACCTGTAATTTACCAATTGATACTTTTGCAATTGTAATTTTCAACTGATACTTTTTGTTGGAGAAATCTTTTGAAATCATGTAAATGCCCCATTCATCAAGCTTTCACTTCTCCATTCATTTATTTACATGTAAGTGGATTCATTTTTTCCTATTTGGGCCAGCAGGTTAACATCTTCTATGATGATTCTTGAGTTTTATCTACAAACTTTTCCCTAGTTGGCTAGTGGGAAGCTCTTCGAGCCATCTTCTGAGTCATTGTGACATGTCTCCATCATTCCTTGGTCACTTGTTTTTGTGGACCAAGATATTTTAGGCTCCTTTTTATTTTTCTTTCCCCAGCCCTGGAAGCATCCATTTCTCCAATAAGGCCTGGCTCATTTTAGTGGAAGATGGCTTCCAGCGACCAAGAACTGGGACTTGGGAGTATCACTACTGCTGGGCACCTCAGTGGATAGAAGTAGGCCCCGCCTGTATATAGCACACGCATACATGCATTCACACACATTCGCATTTACATTGCCAAGTCTATGCATCCACTGATTCAATTCCAACTCAGCACCATACGGCTCATTCTAGTTTTTTTCCTCTCCATATTTGTAATTCCCTGCACTCATGCTGAAAAATCTGTATTCCATATATATATATATATATATATATATATATATATATATATATATATAGTTAAATCAAATCCTCTGCATATAACTAATCTTCACCCTCAGCCACTTACCAGGCATTCCCAGCTCGCTGCCTTGGGCAGCACCCTGCATGGGTGCCCTAGTTACCCAGCTTAGCTCTGACACCCTGCATCAGCCCCGCCCTCTAGCTGCTCCCCTCCCCCCTCCACATCCTCCCCTTCACCAAGTTCCGACTCTCGCTGGACTGTTCTCAGCGAGGACAGTGCCTACATTGCTTGGTCCCAGCACCCTACTCTGCCATAGTTGAATACACTGTGCAGAGCTGCGTCTCTGTTGGGGAAGCCTCCTCACCCCTCCTGGGTGCTGGCACCTGGTGTTGGGCCACCATGGCTTTCCTCACCCTGGGCCCCATACCTTCGTCACTCTGCCCTTCATAATAGGATAATGTTTGGTTTGTATTGAACCGTTAGGGAAAGAAAGAGGAAGAGATAGGTGCTTTTATTTTTTTTTTTTTCTTGAGGATTGAACCCAGGGCCTTCATACTGAGTTACACCTCCAGATCATTTTTTTTTCTGCCAAGTTGCCAGGCTGTGCATGAACTTGGAATCCTACCATCTCAGTCTCCCAAAGTACCAAGATTTCAGGCAGGCCTGCACCACCAAGGTGGTCTTATAGATAATTAGAGCTTTAAAAATAGATTTGATACTGAAAACTAACCATTTCCCTTCATCAGACAGGTCAGAGAGAAAGAATGTTTATGGGGGCCTCCAGGTCAATTAGGAAGCATTACCGCAACATTGCTCTGCTGAGGGCAATGAGTTAGGAATTACATGTGCCTTCAAAGGAGTGGATCACAGCTGTGGAAATGCCATTTGTCCTCAGTGGTGCATCAGCTCAGGTCCTCAATACCAGCTGCCCCCCATATTGGAAAACTGTACACATCTATCCAAGAGTCTGAAGACCTCCTTGTCCTTGGTTCTGGCTTCCATGGCCTGAGCAACTTAACTCTCAAGGATACTTCTCTGCAGCTGCAGAAAAGATACTTTCCTGAGAGGCTTTGTCATTCATTTTCAAGGCTTTGAAAATAAATTTGGGCTTTGTGAATAGTGTACTATTTAAATAAAACCCCTGCTGTTTATGAGAATAGATTTAAACATTATTCATGAATTCTATAAGAATGATTGTTTTATCCTGGTAGACATTTCAAATGATTATCAAGGAAAACATGAGTTCTTTTTAATAACTCGGTATGTTTATTTACAGGCCTGGCAGATGACAGAAGTTTGATTTAGGGTATTGAGAGCTGCGCTGTAGCAGAAGCCTGGCATGATAGCATTGGGACTTCTGGCAGAGCCACAGGCTGTGCCTGGGTCCCCACTGTGCACCTCGCTGCTCTTCTGAAGCAGAACCCACTGTCTAAGGACCTCAAATGCTAGTAAGAAAGGACTTTGCGCTCTGCCTATAAATATCCGAGGTTGTGTGTGAGGAGCCTTGTTTTAGAAAACGTACTTGTTTGTTTCCAGTTGTGATTAGGGAATTTCTTATCCCTTAAGAGTTTCTTTTTCTTCTTCTTCTTCTTCTTAAGGTAAAATGCGATTGAGATTGGGTGAAACCCTGAGCTCTTAGTTTCTGCCCTCAGTGAAACAGTGAAAGGGCACAGTGTTCTCCAGGCAGAAGGACCCATGTTCTGTGGTGCCGGCCTCCCCGCTGCAGCCCTTGCTGCCTCCTGACCTCTGGGCCTGGATGTCAAGAGCATCCCACTCTTGGCTGAAGATCTTAATCAGACATCTTAGGCTTTGCTGTAACCGAAAATGAAGGAAACAGAAACACAGGAGGTCTGTGTTTTTTTTTTTTTTTTTTTTTTTTGTGACTACAGAAGCAAAGTGTATCCTCAAAGGTGAGGTGGCCCTGAATACAGCAAGACACCGAGGGTGGGAAATTAACGCAGGAATCCTATGCGTAACTGCTGACCTATCAGGCAATTTTCTACACAAATCTATTAACAAATTATAGTGGACATTTCTAGACAAAGCATCTTTTTAAAGTTTTATGTATTGATTGATGCCTAAAACAAAGGCAAAAATTTTAAATTCTTTTATTAATGGTTAGTGATTAAAAAATATATAGTTTTCTGATGATAAACCCAATGGACAAAACATCTTTGAGGATAAATAAACCTGTGTTCACTGTATCCTTAACACACACACATAAACACGAGGCATAATTTTTGCAGATTGATTTTGCTTCAAGAAATAATGATATCCTTGTGTGGTTTACTTAATGACTTGGTAGAAAGATTATGAAATCTTTCTCTAAACTGTAATCTGCAGAAAGAATCTCCCAGGAATTTGTTTATAATGCAGATTCCTTGGCCTGACTCCCAGAAATTGTTTAAAATGTCCAAAGAAGGGAAAGACAGCAAACTAAGGGCATCCGGGGAAACCAGGCCTGTTTATCATGATGCAGGCAGGAGAACCCGGGCTGTGATGGCTGGGAAAGGTGTGGCAGGACCTCCTTTGGAAAGAATAAAAGGTAGCATAATTATGTTATATTCAGTTTGAAAATACAGTGTCAAATTCTATGACCCAATCACTCTTATTGTCTTACCTGCTATTGCTTAATTTCCATCTTCTGTTCAGATGCCTAATTTTACATGCTAATAATTGCAAGACATGCATTTGTAAATTGTTTCTCCTCTACTCCTGTTTTATTCACATAAACCCTGATCCCTGCCTCTTCCCACTTCCTTAAACATAATTATAATGATCTTGACATTGCCCTGTTAGTTGGTGTGTTAGTTTGGGTTCTTTCAAAGGCAGAATTTACAGATTTTATAACAAAAACATCTGCTAGAAGGCTTACAAATCCGGGGATAGAGATAGTCTAAGACGGCTGCTCAGTCGTGAAGCAGATGTCCTGTCCAGGACAGCCGGTGAAATGAGAGTCTGCTGCAGTTCTCAGCTGTTCAAAGAACAATGGCCAAGAGCAGAGTCTGAAGGTCAGGGACTAAAGATCAGCGACAGGCAGACAGGCGTAAATCGAGACTGGAACAAATCTGTGATGAAGATCTGCGGTGTGCAGCAAGGTGGCATCTGTAAACAACTGCGAAGGGCGAGAGCTTTCCCAGAGGAAGAAGCTGTGACTATCTTCCTTCTTCCTTCCTCTTATACAGTTGGAGTTCCAGTTGGACCTCTCACATCTGGGCGGGAGCTCTTCCCTCATTCACCCACCCACAAATCACTCACACTAGTCCAGGAGGGTTCTCAATTCCCAGTGTAGGTGTGGTCCCAAATCCTAATCCAGGCGTGGTTCCTGATTCCCTCAAGATGACACAATCTCCTCAACAGTCACAGTTGGTTTCATTTATCTTGCTCTGCCAATGAGCATTTAATCTGCTTCCCATTCCACTGTGAGAAATACCTTCATGACTGTGACCCTTTAAACTTCTGGTCAGGTCCTTGATGACAGATTCTCCTCCCAGGTTTGTTTGCAAGCCCAAGAACACTCTTCCCTTGTGAGCTTCCTCTGGGCCCAGCTTCAGTGTATCAGAGCCAAAGGGCAGGTTACTAATGGCGGGGAAGCAGCAGGATTTTTATTCAGTCCAACAAGTGAAAGATGTTGAAAGGGAACACAAAGGGATGTGCATGTCTGTGCATGCTAGTAATGGTACAGGTTTCTGGAATCATAGTAACCAACCGACCAACCTATAAACATATGTAAATAATCTCTCAAGGCTCAGAACAAAAGCTTACAATGTTGAAGAAAAGAGGCTTTGGGAATGGAGAGAAAAGTGAAAATGGAAAACAAAATGCCTTCCAAAGCCTGAAAAATGACGGTATCAAACATTTACAAGGTGCTTGTCTGGGGGATTTTGAGCCATGTGAATAAACCGTACATCTCTACTCTGATCAGATTCTAAATATGCTGAGGCATATGGCAAATGAGCAGCAGGTTGCAGCCTGAATAGCACCTTTGTTACTGACTATGACTGAGATGCGGGGCGTGGCTTATTGTTGTGGGCACATGCTTTTCTCTAGTACTTCTCCCAAGGGTGTGCAAGGTCCTGGACAAAGTATTTTTGTTGGGCTTCTGCATAAAACAAACAAACAAAAAAAACCCCCTCATGTACCTATGCGAGGTACTGAGATATACCAATGGAGGTGCACAGCAGTAAAGAGGAAGCAAGAACCCTCACATGTTTACAATCTAATCAGCGCATGTGAAGACCCTTCGTGGTATCCAGGCACCATTCCTTCCTGTTTGGAAACCATTTATTCATGGTCTTCATTGCCTTATTCTCACAGTAAGGAAAAAGTAGATTATCAGCATTGTGATTAGTCATGATGCTGCGCCTTTTTTGAAACTATGTTGGAAGACCATAGGTCTTGCTTCTGCAGTTCCTTAATTCTATTTTCTTAATGCTGGTGATATCATCACTCCTGACATTATACATGTATTAGTTCTGGAACATGTATTGTTGCTGGAACAGAAGAGCCAACATCCACAATTTAAGGGATGAAAGGTTTATTTTACTTTACAGTTTCAGAAGGTCACACTCTATGCATGGGTGCTGACAATGGAGGAAGCACATGGCAGGAGGAAAAGCTGGAGATGGCCGTTCAGTGCACACACGGCAGACACTGATGCCAAGCCAGTGAGGAAGGGCGGAGCTACCCTTCCACGACCTCTCCCAGAGACCTCCCCCTCAGGGTGAAGGCCCAGTGTTTCCTTCCCTGTCTAGGCCCTACTTCTTAATAGCACATCCATATTTTACAACATCCAAAATCATAAGGATATTGGGGGACACTCCAGATCCAAACCACAACACATCACCCGAAGTGTCACCTGTGAATATTAGAATCCACCAACTCTGTCAAAGGTGATGACTGTGCATCATTGGTGACAACTATTTATGCAAGTTTTACCCAGAGTACCCAGAAAAATGTGAACAATAATTCATTCTCTAGACCTGTTGAGAACATGAGAATATGGCAATAAAGGCCATGAATAAATGGTTTACAAACAGGAAAGAATGGTGCCTGGATACCACAGAGCATCCTCACATGTGCGGATTAGATCATAAAGATGTGAGTCTGAATTTTATAGCATAAATAGAACAGCCTATCTTCCCTCTATACCCTCTTCTTACACTTTTTAAAATACATTCACTATACTCCTAGGATGTATTTTTTTTTTAAACATGGGCTGCTTCCATGCCTTCCGTTATTAATGAAACTTGGTTTTCAGCCCAACCTGCGAGAGCATGATGTCTCTATAACTGGAGGCAGGACAAAGACACACGTGGACAGGGCCTCCTGGTATGTTTGAGCAGTGGCCACACCGGGCCTTGGAGAATACAGGCACATACATATTGGAGAACTCTTACTCGGTGGGGCAATTATGCCAGATGCAACAGCTGCAGTGGCACAAGGTAAAAAACAACTTCTGCCCCAGTTCCTGAGTGGCAGATACTTGAGCTGGCTCTTCTTTGGTGACATGGGCTCCCATGTGACTCAAGCTAAGCCCCAAAACTGCTTTTTGACTGATGTGAAAGTCAGTCCAAAACAACATGATTCTGGATCTTGTTCAGTGTTCCAAAAGAAACAAGAGATGAGTCAGCAGCAAAGATTCACTCTCAAGGCCATGACCAAGAGATGGGCCATGTGCACCAGAACAACCCCACAGGTGAGAGACGGGGAAGTGCTCGGGGCTGTTCGCTTGCTGAGTCTCCTTGTGGGAGGAAGGAAGTGACTAGAGCATCCTAAGGCAGACACAGACTAAGCCCTGCACGGATCACCCCCCTGTCAACTGCCTGTCCTGCTGGTCCAGCTCCTGGATGGGGAATCAAAATATTCTGAGGAAAAAGCTAAAGGGTGCAGCCAGGGCTGGAGCAGTTTAAGGGCAGTGTTGCTCTCAATAGCAAAGTGTAGAGTTAGAAACCTTGACCACGATGCAGAGCAGAGGTAACTGCTCACTCCTCCACAAAAATTAGGATCTGAGACAAGTGAGTCACTTTATTCACTTAGCAGCTTAAGCTACTCGCAGCAGGTGAGGGGATGGAAATTTACCAGAAGTGTCCCAACAGTGGAGTTCCCCACATGGAAGGAGACATCAGAAATGGTGAAGAAATGTTCTGACCCAAATCTGACCAGTCCCAGATTCCAAATAATTTGCAGATATTAACTCATTCAATCCTCATAGTACGCCTACAAGATCCATACCATTTGCAGCTGCCTTGTTGTTGTTGTTAGTAGAGAAGGTAATAAGCAGGTGGGAGGCTGAGTATTCCGAGACTTCTAGTCTAGTAGGTGGTAGGACCAGGATTTAAATCCAGCAAATCTGGTTGGTGAAGAACTGGAGAAAAGGAAGAAAGGAAAGGAGGAAGTGAGGGAAGAAAGGAACAAGAAGAAAGGACAAATGCCTGCTATCTTTGGAGTAAGTGGCAAGATTGGGTTGCAATGTGTAAATACTGCCTCCTTCCAGATTCAGGAAATCCTACCCGGGACAACCTTCAATTTGCATTTCTGTTTGAAAAGAAGAAAATACTCTCCTTGGGTGCACTGAAGCTTATCTTCACTTTCCTAGAGATCATCCCTGACATTATCAGGTCACCAGAGAACTGCTGTTACTCAATTTACAAGACAAAATGTGGTCTTCATTGTCTTTTTAAAAAACCCAGCGGGTTTTCTACTTCAGGACCATGAAGCAATCACTGGCTCCTAGGGATTATTAATCAGTGTCGTCATCCTTAAAGCGTTCCAAATTCATTCTGTGCTTCTATTTTCATAAAGGGCCAGCTGCATAGCAAGCTCTGAGAAATACCTGTTTCTCCACTCCAATCCTTCTAACATAAAATCAAGCAGAAAAACAGGAACTCACCAAGAGTCTTGATACGTTGATTTGTCAGGATTTTCTCATTCTGCTTGCTGACACAGGAGTACCTATTTTGTGGAACAGGTTTGTAGGTAAATGAAACATAAGGCCCTTCCCTCCAACCCTGTTTCTTAGCTGCTACTTGACTCACCACAGAAAAACGAACAGCACAACTTTGAGTATAGTGAACAAGCTGTGTGTACAGCCACAGGATCTGAATTCAGATTCTGACTCCAATGTTTCTGTTCCATCTGGGCCCACTGTCTCTTTCATAATTAAGCTAAGATAGTTGTGATTTATGCCCTTATTTTCTTATTGACCCTATGTACAAAGCAGCCCAGAAATCTTCTGTCAACTTGCGTTGGCATTGCTCTGTCTCCAGTACTACCTACTACTGATGAGGCCCTGGCTTTTCATTTGACAAGGGATTCACTGCCTGGGACAGAGATCAACTAGGGCTGAACTAGACCTGCAGAGTGAAACTGGCCTGGTGAGAGGCAGTGGGGAACCGACATTTACCTCTATTCAATCACAACTTGCTCTCTACCTAGGCCTACCAGCCTATAAAAATACACTGAGCTTCCCGTGACCACACTATGGTAGGTGGTTCCCAGTTATAAAGGGGGATAACAGACACTGGCACTGTGGACACTACAGGGAATGGTGTGAGAAAATGGTAGAGAACGAATCCTATCTGCAGTGTTCACTCAAGATACCTGTGGTGGGTTTGAGTAGCATGAATTTCTGTATCTACTTAGATACTTCTTTCCCCTCAGGTAGAGTGGATGGGTTTGACACTCAGGCTCTCTTCTTTAGCTTCTCTGGGCATTTTTCTCTGTGGTATTTAATAGGTTATTAGTAACTTGCATATGTAGTTTTTGTCTGAATATTCAGTGTTTCCTCTCCACTGAAACAATGTTTAAAGGGTTGCTGAGATTGTAGGTTAACCTGTAAGAACTACAAGTTATGTGGCTGAATTTACTTCATTTATTCTCACCTTGAACATTAATTCACTTGCTTAAGCACATGGCAATATAACAAGGTACTTACGGGCACTGGTTGGAAACCTGACTCTCTTGCAACTACATATATATTACAGTTTAGATCTAAAATGCTTCCCAAAAGCCTCCAGTATTGAGAGGTGGGATTTTTGGAAGGTGATTGCATTGTGGGAGGGGCCACTTTACTCAACAGTGTCAGTGTTCAGTGTTCCCGGAAACCAGGCTCAGCTCCTTTTCTGTCTACAAATGGCATTTCTTGTATTCTTGCATATTTTTCCCACTCACAGTTCTAGTTGCTTCTTGATTCAACTTCCTCATCACTCTAGCACATCAAGATTACATCCAACTTCAGTATCATTCCTCGTGCAACTCTTCTCCTTCAGCCCCCATCTCCTAGAAATTCCCTATGCTAGTGATCTTGACAACCCGATTGGAATCCTTCTTTAGCAAAGAGTCAATGTCAGCATGACTGGATGGATGGGCCTTGAGTCAGGCGCCCGTGGCAGTAGTCAGCTGGGGCTGGAGTGGGGAATGGGGAGCTGGGAAACAATTAATAAATTTATTTCTGAATGTTTTCTGAGCAACAGGTATTGACAGTTTTGTTCTATACTGTCTTTTCAAGAATGTCTGTACAGTACACAGTCTTGAGACTGACATATTGCCCTTCCCTCCTTCCTCAGGTTCCCCCTTCCCATTCGCTTCCTTCTTGAGAGGATGATGACAACACTTTGCTCTGGGGCAGGCTTGCCAGCAGCCCCTTAGACTCAGGTTTCCTAATCTATGCTTTCCTCAGCTGTGGCACAACACAGTGCGTGCAGCCCCCACCTGTGCCTAGCTTCCTGAGTGACAGAGGGAACAAAACAACTGATATAATTATGACCTTTAGGCTGTCCACTGGGCCATGAGAAATACAGACCTTTGTCTCCATTCTTGGGGTCTCAAGTGCCCTACAAACGTGTTTGCAAGCAGAGGAAAGTAGACGTTTCCAAGAGGTTGACAAGAAGGAGGGGTGTTCTCATCCAAGCAGAATGGTGTAGCAGGTACTGGGATGACCCACCTAATGCAGTGGTGTAGTTCTGCTTCTTCTATAGAATTGTGCCTATAAATGGATTAAATTAGCTTTATGGGGGATGTTTTTATGTGTGAAAAAAATGTCTTGCACAGCAATGGGAGGTGGAGAAAAGCCCAAAGGAATGTGCAACACCCCTGCTCTCTCTGAGTGAGCTCTGGCAGGCTTAGATCTGACACATTTGATTACCTCGCATCGCTGGCTGAATCAGGCTTGGCTGTCCTAACACAACCTTGCATCTGCCTAGCGTTTAGTCCCTAGATGCCCAGTGTGCTTTCATATGGCCCATTCAGCAGCTGCTCTGAGAGTCACAACGGAGCAAGGCTGATGATTTTACAGTGTTGCTTTCTCTTTGCAAGCTCTTAATAAGACAGTTTGTTGAGTTCATTATGTTAGCCCTGGCCTATGAGCATGTTTATCAAAACTTACACAATACTTTGTACCAGAGGAGTGTTGTGCTGGCAGGAAAGCCAATGCTTTAGAATTGCCTACTTTACGTTCCACTTTCTGGGTGAAAACACAGTAGATGCTTCTATGTGATGATCTCAAAGTAGAGGAAAAGGAAAAGGCAGTAAGAAAGCACAGGATAGAAAGTGGAACACTTCTGAGTTTCTTCCTTCCCCATTCCTTATCTCTAGAACATAAATTCCAGCAACTTTCCCAGTTGGGAGACATCGTGGCTTTCTGGGGCTGTAGGGCCTATAACCTTGGGAGGGGTCATCAGCCTAGAGTTGATTCAACACCACAGTGAATCTTTTGGAGCTGGAAGCGAGAGTCACCGGAGTCACCGTGCGGGGGAAGCAGACGGTGGGGTCGGGAAGATGGCTTCCTTGAGAAAAGGCCTTAGGGCCCCGTGTGTCAGGCGCTCCTCAGGGTGAGGTGACACCCTTCCTGTCATGAATCCAGCTACATGAGGGACAATGATGGGGACAGGTACACAACCCTCACTACAGTGCAGGGTCCAGGAGGCCAGGGGTTTTGTCAATGTTATTCAGTTTATCATATCAGGTGCTTACAAATGTGTGTTAAATGGACAGTAGCTCAGGTGATGCAAATATTTTTTGGGTTGAAGGTATTTTTCAGCAGGTATACAGATGATGGCAGTTTTGCATGTTCTCATACATTTTTGTAAATTCATTATTTTAACAATTTATTTTTCTGTTTTGAGCTGAGGTCTTGCTCTGCAGTTTAGGCTGGTTCTGAATTTACTATGTAGCCTGAACGGGCCTCATACACACAGCAATCCTCCTGCCTCAGCCTCCTAGTTTATGTGGTTCTGGGGAACTGAACCCCAGAACTTGTACTTGCTAGGCAATTACTTTAGCAGCTGAGCTATATCTGCGTCCTTTAACTTGTAAGCATTTCATTTCAGGTGCCATCTACTTACTTAGATGGGAATTATAAGCAAGCATTAGAGGTGCAGACTCAGCATCACCCACCAGGGCGCCAACTTGCTCTCCACACACAGGCGGGTTTTACATTCCCCTTTGTCTCAATTTAAATGTGAATTTAACAAAAACTGCTATTCTGAAATGGCACCACACATACGATGATGCAGCAATACTTGGTTTGTAGATCCTTGACCTATGTCAAGGAGAAGAATTATTTGTGGAAGCGAAAGAACAGTCAGCTTTTAAGACTTTTGTCTTTTAAGGGGAGAATGGGCCCAGACAAATAGAATCTGGATATAGCTTAAATGGCTAAAAAGAATTTAAAATAAAATTTAAAGACTGAAATAAAAGAAAATGCCTACTAATACTGATGTAACAATTTTTGGGGGAGGCTTGTTAGAGCTGCATTAGTTGGTTCAGAAATAGGATGCTACAAGCCTCTCAGACTAGTCTCTGAATTATTACTTAACGATCTCACACTATTAGTCAAAGGTAGGATGCTCTTATCAGCAGATCTGGAGGCATAGGCCGCTAAGCCCAACACTCTGGGAGACAGAAGCAGAAAGATTGTCAAGTTCAAGGCCAGCATGGGCAACTTTGTGATTTAGCAAAACCCAATCTCGAAATCAAAAAACAAAAAGTGGGCTAAAAATATAGTTCAATGTGAAGGCCCTGGGTATCTCTAGCACCACACACACACACACACACACACACACACACACACACACACAGTTCTTATCATATTTAACCAGTGAATAAAAAATTTCACTAAGCAGTACATTAGAATTTTGGTCAAGAGTACAAATATATCTCTCTGTAACACTGAAACTGGTTCCAGGATCCTGGCCTTCATATATTCAAGGCTTTTGTATCGAATGGGATAGTATACAATCCATACTCATCTTCCATATACTGTACTTTATCTCCTGGTTACTCCTAATACCCAATATGATGTAAATGCTACCACCTGTACTGTTTAGGAAATTATGACAAAAAGAAGCCTATATACATGCCTAGTGCAGATGCAGTCTTAACAATATTTTTAATCTATAGTTGATTTAATCTGCAAACGCAGGATCCATGGATATATGAACATGATGGCCTGATCACAATATGGCACAGAAAAAGAGTATTTTTCAGAATTTTGGACAGACTCCATTTTCCACATTTAAAAAAATGAGGCTGTATCCTACACAAGTAACTTTAATAAAAATGCCCATGTAGGCTACACCTACCCAGGAAGGTGTATAATGTGAAAAGAACTTCAAGGTTCTTCTTAAAAACCAAAGGTCTTAAGCCATCTCATACACTCTTATTTTTTTTTTTTGTAAAGTTGAGAGAATATAACCAATCCTGCAGATTTATGATAAAGATTAGCTAAAACAGAGAGTCTTACTTGAGTAAGTACTCCATACACAATTATTATTAAGGAAAAGTAGATTTTTAAAAAGGGAATCTTATAAAGTGTGTTCAGAATGAAAGGAAGAAAAATTGCAGTGGCAGGCAGAGTTTGTCTGGTAACAAATGACTAAGGTGAAAAGGTAAAGATACCCAGTACACCAATTTTCATTATAAAAACTATACTGAGTATAAACTAAGAATACTGCCACAGCCTTGCCTGTCACCTGATGGTAGCCAAGTCTAGAGCTTTCTAACAAAATTAACATGAAAATAGAATTGTATTTTAATGAACTTTTTCTATTGTAATCCACTCTGAGGTGACAGATTTATACCTGACAGGCTCACCAATCTTCAACAGGCAGTGGCCAAGCGATGAAAACCAAGTGCATTTCCCCACGTCGACATCAATGTTCAAAGTTTCATCCATGAACAACAGTGGTACCAATCCTGCAATTTAGATCCATTATTTTATTGTGAAAATAGAAGCAAAGCAATCATGTGATTTGTCAGAGTCACATTATTTCAACTAGTTTTTGAGAGGGGAAAAGGTATATTCCTTAAATTTTCACGATGAGCTTGACATTGGTCACTTGTCAAATTCTAAAGCAGATTATTAAAACAACATGTGAGCAGTTAGAAAAGGAGATATGACGGTTTCATTAAGAATGAGTCCATTTCCAGCTAACTTCATTTTTTTTTCCCTCAATTAATGTAGCAGCACATTAGGCAATTTCCAAAGACAGTGTATTTGACTGTCTGCCAAGTGTGATACAATTTTCATGGTGTCCGTTCTAGGAAAGGAAGAAATGGGCACACGAAGTAGCTGGTAGCTGTTTCAACAATCACAGTGCAAGTACCAATGGATCTATCAGGTGGAGAAGAGTTTATCATGACATTCTTATGAGGGCCTGTATTACATTCTGTTTGTTTCAATAATTACCACTACCTTGGAAAAGCCATGAAATATAAAAAACAGTCTGTATCAAAATTGGAGCTGACAAAGGCTAAGAGGAGAAATCACAACTCAACAGGACCTTTCAAGTTAAGTTTGAGAAAAGTGAATGCTGTCTTTCAGTCACATTAAGAAGAAATTATGTAAGTAATTTTCAAAGTAGGTATTGACTTACCAGCAATGCATGTTAATATCTTCGGTAACAGACAACTATGCTTGTCTAAAAACGATGGCAGTAATAATAACAAAAACATACAATAATCACAACTGTCACATGAGACTCGTATATGGTTGGCCACGCTGCCCTGACTGAACCTTGATGTTAGATTACCAACGCACTATGTTTAGCTGTGAGCAACATTATTTTAAGAGAGGGGTTGAAACAGCCGACCTCCAGTTGGCTGGAAATAGGTAACTACGTAAAATTTCAGAAAAATTAAAAGCCTGAGATGATCTAAAGAGATAGCCACACAGAAGGGATGGAACTTTTGTGTCTAGTTTCACATGTGAGCCATTTACAGAGAAACTTGGGTGAGGCCTCTTCTAACAAGCCTCCTCCTGTGGGGGTACCACGAGGCTCTATCTAGCAGTGAATGGATAAAAGTTATGACGTCATTATTAAACTGCCGGAGGACTACAACACAGGTGTACACTGCTATTCCTTTCTCCAAGACTTTCCCTAACACTTTTTTTTCTATTGGGGGAAACCAGAATTTTAAATGTTCTAAAGTTTATAAGCAAAATGATTAGTGTTTACTAATTTAAGATGGACATAGTTGTCATCAATTTCCTTCTGAAATTAGAGAAATATTTGAACTGTTTATAAACTACAAGGGCTCAGTCTACACAAGCAGATGTTATAAAAGTGCCTCACTGTATTTGGAGAAAGACACTAAGGTGCAGCAGGTACCCTTCTTGAACTCTAAATTTTAGAAGTCTTAAAATATTGTGGAAACTGATTTTTGCTGAAATACACAGGATTGCTAGGAATGTCAGAAAGGAAAAGGCACCTGTTGCTGCACAGCCCCATCCTACAGCAGGATGACGTCTATCAACTACTTTCAGAAAGGTCTTTCTGTAGGGCTTCCTCAGGTCACAATAAACCTAAAAAATCATGTGTTAGGAGCTTACTCTAGACTTCCTTAATAGCTGTGTTCTTTGCTATTCACTCTAAATCCTTCAGAGGTTGTACAATAGAAGTGATAGGTTTACTCAATTAAATATTAGATATGACCACTGAGTATATCCTGTTTATTATTTATGATTTACACAGAAAATGACGGTTGGGGTTGTAGAACAATAAACCAATCATTACATTTAGACCTGGGCTTTTGAAAAATTTGCATTCCACTTTAACAGTTCATATATATTTAACAGCTTTATATATAAGTCCAGATCACAAACAATATTAAGAGTTAGCTTAGAGATAAACAATTAAGAAACACAAAAGAAAACCACATGAATATAACTTTAAATATGGGCATTCAAATTACAAGAAATAAGAAAATGTTCAAAAAATACAATTATTAGGTCAAGTCACAACATAAAATACAGAAATAAGAAGTGATATCAATATTCCTACCTCTTTCTAATTTACCTTCATATATTCTGAGCTTTTTCAAAAGGATTCAACGTAAGATCAAATAATATATTGGGGATCTCAAGGTCTGACCTTGTCAGCCTGAGCTTATACTGGCTTGTTACCACAAAAATGCTAAAAAAAAACCCCCTCAATTTTCCTTTCTTTTTAAAAAATTAAAGTCACTGTTTTTCAACTTTTCCTTCCTAGCAGCTGTCTACAGTCTATAGATAACAGGGAGGCAACAACAAAGGACAGTAAGAGTCGGGAGGCAAAAAGTACAACAGCTACCTTCAGTTCCGCTCCCAACACTGCTGGTTTAGTTTGGACCCCAAACCTCTTAACAACTGGCAGATAATTTCTGTATGTTAATAGTCAAAGAAGAAATACTTTCTTTGGGACAGCTGCTATTTAGGAGGAGAAAACCAAAGTCCTTCAATACTGTCTAAATATAATGTGTGGCTTATTACAAAGAGATCCACAGCAATGTAAGCTGAACCAGTGTCACAACTGATCAAGACTACTTGAAAGGAAACAAACAGAAAAACCCACTCTAATCACAAATTTCCACAATATACACATGAGAATTTTAATCTGATATGACCCCTTGACACTAACTGATCATCAGTGAAGTGTGGTATGGAAAGATCACAGAGTAGAAAACAAGCAAAGATTAGTTTATACAACAGTGACTATATACATCTCGAGGAAAACATGCTAGCTAATACAACATTAAGGCCTGAATGTTAGCATTTCCAAAGTCACAGAAGCCCCAAAGAACCCCTAAATTACAAATTCACCACATTTTATGCATGCAATGCTCACTTTTGTTTTACCCATAAAAGGATACACAGTATTTTTGCTGTAAATACCAGACACATTTACAATATATGCAAAAATTAGAATGCAAGTGTTATATTCTTCATATTTAAGCCTCAAATGTGCCAACAGTGAAAATTCAATTATTTTTAAGAATGGTGAAAAGAGACAATATAAATACTCAGAGAAATTACACAAATAAAATATAATTCTGTATTTGGAAAGCCATATAAATATTTTTCACACTACATTATCGATGGACCACTGGATGGATGTACACTCACTATGTGCTTTACTATTTCATTTGCTCAAGGGTGATACTCTAAAAGCCATCCTTTTCCAGAGTTGCTATCAAATCACATCCGTAAGTTACAATTATGCTCATGTTTGTACAAACTTGCCTACTGGGTGTGATCACCTAGAACGGAAGCCATGCAGCTCTGGCTTCGGGCTACTGATTATAGAGATGACCCTGTGCGAATTTTCAGACCTTCCAAAAACATTTCAGAATGAAAATCACCTTAAAATAGCAACATCCAATACTTATTAAGAAAACATGCCAAGAGTATTTTAGACCTTCAAGTATTTTAACCAAGTAGAAACTGGCTGAATAAGAGCTTAGAAAGTGCTTCATAAGGCCACCTAACTCATCTCATTGTACCAATTTCTGGGTACACCAGATTCTTCATATGCTTACCAACTATTAATATTCAACACCCTTTTGTTTGGGAAATTTATTTTACTACCTAACTATTTTCGGGGAGTTACATTTAAGATTTTAAATTTTGTGACGTCCTGGCCAAAATTTTAGCATTTGGCATTCTGAAAGTCCTAATTGTAAACACAGATGGGAAAGTAGGCACCTTTCTAAAAATTTCTCAGTAATATGAACCAAGATATTAAGATATAGCAAAAGCAAAGGTCCCAGTGGAAAAAAAAAACATGCTTTAGGGAACTGATTTACTTCCAATGAAATCAAATTCTACTTCTGTTGTGATAACCACCTTCACATCTGATGTGAACAGGAGAACTGGTATATAAACTCTTAGTGGCAGTTCTTTGGACAAAACTGATGTGTGCCACGTAGATGACTAAGTCTTTTGGAAAGAGTTAACTGATAAGCTTGACGCTACAACTAATAATAATGTACTGAACCAAAGAAAATGGACACACTGCTTTAACACTCAGCTTGAAAATGCAAACCTAAATTCAGTTTAGAAAGGCTAATACTCTCTTTCTAAACTATGGCATATACTATATATAGCATTTTCCAATATATTTATATATAATTATTTGCACATCAGATTTAGAAGGAATTTGAAGATTCACTTTGATAGACTGATCTCATTCCCACTGGTGAGGCTTAGGGGGCTTCGGCAGTGCTGTCACGTGAAGGCGGGGCGCCAGCATCAGGCTCGGAGGGAGTGGCTGCAGAGGACTCGATGACTGCAGGTGGGAAGTGACGGCGGCACACAGGGCATGTTCCCGACTGCAGGGACAAATGCACATGAATGAACACCAGGAGCATTCTGTTTCTCTGATAATTCAAATACACTTAAAGTTATTGGGGAGTATTTAAGGATGGTATATAAAAACTAGGGGAGTATCAGGGATGCTGTTGAATTTCTCTCATATACACTGTCAAAAATACCAAACCCTAATTGCAAAATATCTGAATACCTGTGTATTATAGTATACTTTGAATAGTATCAAAAGCATCTTTCCTTGAGATAACTTTTGAAGACATCAAGTTTTAGGGTTGTGGTTAAATATACACTTAGTAATTATTATTGTCTCTGCTGTCTTTTAGGCAAGTTAACAGAGTCAAATAGTTCCATTTTATATCCAATCTGTAATCAGTGAAGGTAAGCAGTCTTCAATTCTGAAGTACTAAAAATATGCAGCTAAATACCATACCCTGTCTTTTTTTTTGTTACCATCCACATACAGGAGAAGCTGCTAAAAGTATTAATAAAAAATAAGTCTAACACTTACCTTCTGTAGCCAAATTGAAACACAAGGTTTGTGAAAGAAATGGTGACAGGGCAACTCTGTCGCGATATCATCCTTGATATACTCACTGCAGCAGATTGGACAGCACTGCTCCTGACCAATAGCTTAAAACAACAAAGAATTTAGGTCTATTATCACATAAAGTTCAATTTTAATAAAGTAAGAAACTCAACATACTATTTCATAGATGATACCTATGAAAGACAGAAGAACGAGACTTTGAACAATTAACTGGCAAATGTGCTTCCGCAAACACGACAATTTGGAATTCAATAAGCACTGGTTTTGTAGAAAAGATGACTGGGAATATCTGTCCCAGCCTATCACTCTCTAGAAAGCACAAATGACCTTCATTAGGTTACACTGTGTCAGCATCCGATTTCTACAGAAAACATGATTCAGTTTTCAACAGTCAAGTACTCTGTCTCTGCGTGCACTGATAACATGTGCGGATATGCAACATAGCACTCGGTGTTTGGGAACACTTTGCACTTACCAGTGTGGTCCTCAAGAACGAGGGTCTCTGGAAGACCATCGATGCTTTCCTTACTGGCTGGTGGGTTAGCCACCTCAACATCCACTGCCAGAGATTCTAAATGTGCCAGTGCAGTCTAAAGAGAAGGAGGTACAGTTCACTGTCAGAAAATACTGTAATCAGGAGTGGGAAACTATTTTTTAAGGTCTTATAATTTCACAAAATTGCATTTATCATATTACCTTCCTGTTAATTTCTTTTGCCTCACTTCTTTGCCTACTTCATCTCCTCCTTCACCACCATCACCAATAAACTAAGGCATTAAACATACATGTACATACACAAAATCCTACTTGCTCCAAGTAAAAATCTACCTACTCTTAGTAATCATCTACTCGCCATTACAATATTTTCAGTAGAGTGGTTATGTCATTCAAATTAGCAGCTCTGTGTAGATTCAACAACATGAAGGAAGTAAACACCAAAGGTTCACTACATGAAAGGTAAAATGTAGTGAAGTTACGAGATATTCAAGATATGGAAATAATTAATTCACTCCTTGAGTGGCTTTATCAACTACTGGCATACAGTACTGGAAACCCCACCTTACCAGCTTAATAGGTTATCTGGGTGGTGGACTTCACTTCTAGGCTCAAACGTGTCTGTATAAAATCACTGTGTAGGATGAAAGTACAACCATCCACATGCCTCTACTATACCTCATCCTCATTCCTTCAGGTTCCATTTAGAATGGAGTGGCAGGTAGGGCTTGTATTCTTTTGCCAGCCACGTGTACAACTTTATACTCTTACTGCATATACTGCTTCCCCTGCTGGTCCATTCTTTACGTCCTATCAGTTCCACAGGGACTGGGTAAGCCTCTTTTAGGAAGCCTATACTAATAGTCCTACACCACATTGGCAATCTTCCTTCTGAACTGCTAAAATATTCAAATAATTAATATTTTAATAGTATTTTATAGTCTAATAATTCCTTATTAGTATTTCCTAATTACAGCATTGTAATACCACAGAGTAATATAAGACCTTAGCATCAATTTGGTTTAATACTTTGTTATTAAGAGGACTATTAAAACTGGGTCTCCCCTCCTAGTAGGAATGCAAAGCAATGTAGCCACTATAAAAAATGCCCCCAAAATTAAAAATAGAATTACCACATAATCCAGCAATTCCAATTCTGGATTTAAGCCCAAAATAGCTGAGAACAGAGAATGGAATGATTATTTATACACTCAAGCTCCCTGTAGCATTACTCACAAGCAGAAAAGGGAAGCAACTAGATCTTCGTTCAGGGATGAACAGACACAGTGTGGCATATACACATAAAATAATAAAATTCTAGCACATGCTACAACATGAATGAACCTGAAAGACATTGTGCCAAGTGAAATAAGACAGTCATGGAAGGAAGAACACTGTATTATTCCACTTACAAGAAAGTATATATAATATCACTATGAAACTGTGATATAACTGGCATAGTAGTAAATATAATGCTTGGGCACTCTGGAGAAACAATGAGAATTTCATTTGTAAGAATTGCTATATCCTTAGCAAGCCTTGGGTTCGGTTCCCCAATACTACATAAAGTGGGGGTGGTGGCATCCACCTATAATCCCAGCTCCATAGTGAGTTCAAGACCAGCCTGAGTTAGAGTGAGACCCTGTCTCAAAAATAAATAAATAAAATAAAAATAAAAAAGAACTGCTGCATCATGTTAGATAAGAACACAGTTGTGCTGCTATTAACAATAGCTAGAATATGGAAGTCACCAAAATACCCATCAACAGACCGTGGACACACAAACTGTGGTATTTATACACAGTGGAACACTATGCATCTGTAAAGTCCAACAGCGTGGAGGTTTTTACAGGCAAATGGAAGAAACTTGAGAACATCATGCTTAGTGAAGTGAGTCAGAAGCAGAAGGTGAAACATCGAATGGTCCCTCTGATATCAGAGTCCCAGATCACAACTATCACATGGAACTTTAGACGAAAGACAAAGTGAAAGAGGGGAACAGTGTGGGGGTGGAGGGAGGGAAGGGAGGGTAGGGGGAGGGACAAAAGGAGAGAGGGGGAAAGCCCTAGTCACTTTGACAAGATACGTATGTGCACAAAATGCTCAACTCCATTGTAAACCTTAAATTTTGCACTTGTACATATCAATAAAATGGGGGGGGGGGGAACTAAAAAAAAAGTAAGTTGAACTTAAAAAAAAAAGAACACAGTTGTATCGTGATATGAGAATTCAAATGTGCATAGAAAAGTGTGCAGGGAAACCAGGTAGTGAGAGGCACTGAATTGAATCATTGCTCCTGACATCCAAATTCACTCTTTTCGTCAGTTTTGTGAAAATGACTCTGGCCCACTACAGTATTTTCCCTTCTAACAATACAGCATGGTCTTAAGCTCTTTCACAAAGCAGGCTGAAGAGACACCTCAGGAAGAAAGGACCTTTGCTTGAACCCTGTGTGCCTGCTCCACGGGCTTCTGCGGTATTCCTAGCTTTCTCTAGAATCAGACCCCTGCACAGCACACAGCTTCTCCAGTGGCCAGCTCTTATAATTCACAGGGCCAGAAGCTTCTCCAAGAAACAACCTTGGCCGGTTGTAGACGGGAGTGTTTTCCCCTAGAACAGCTTTCCTTGGGACCCTAGGGAGCTGACTTCCAGCCAAGCTGCAGAGGACAGCTTTCCAGCAAGTTCTGCCAGAACAGTGCCACAGTGACTTCTGTACTGGAAAGTGAGCCAGAGCTGTGCTATTTGCAGCAAGGTCTAGATCTTAGCTCTGGGATGTAGTGAGGATTTTTCTGTGTGGGTTCCATCTTAGGTGTGACTTCCCTATATTCTTCATGTTTATCTTTATGTCTTACCAGTCATCCCTTGTTACACTAATATTTTGTCAGGAATTTTTAAAGAAACTTTCCCATAGGCAGATAGGAAACAAAAGGTAAGCTATCTTGTTTTCTAACCCTTTCTCATGTAACAATGATCATGAATCTCTTCCAATCCCTTATGTACTTTACAACACAGACTCTGAGAAAACTCACTTATGATACAAATACTTGGTTAAGAGGGATATTACTCATAGTAATTTCCATTTTGGAAGATTATTCCAGGCTAACTATGCTTTGATATATGTTGGCTTCATTATCCCTTCTGAAGAGCACCTGCAGCTTCAGTGCTACTGAGCACTGGGAATAATGCACTGTGTTAGCACTGACATTTTACATGTTCTGTATCACTTACATGCTACAAGAACAAAAAAAGACCATATTATAGCCACTGCTCTAAAAATCTATAAAAATACAAAAGTCTATCTACACCTTTAAGCAGTACAGAACATATATTTATTGTGTGTCTGTGTGTGTGTGAGAGAGAGAGAGAGAGAGAGAGAGAGAGAGAGAGAGAGAGAGAGAGATAGGGTCTCACTTATAGTTCAGCATTAGGTAGCCCAGTCTACCCTTGGGCTCAGTAATCCTCCTGTCTCAACCTCCCAAAAGTACAGTGTATTTTTAAAAGCTAGCACAAGTCAGATAACTAAGTAGCCTAACCCATACTAGGAAAGATCTAGGTTGAAGTAGCACAATCTTTTGTAAGTGCAGAATTAGTTCTAAAGAAAAAAAAATTGTTTTTAATAAAATCCATTTTGAAAAAGACAGATTTATAATAAACAATTCAATGTCGATTTTGAATGATTATGATGGAATCAAGATTTTGCTGGATGGTTACCACTTGGCTGGCTGCTGATCTGAATATATATATATAATATATATATATAAAGATAGCCATTTCCTGAGAGCTTACACTAGGTGTTTTGCAAAATAGTTTAACACAATCTCACAGTATCTCCTCAGGAAGACCTTATTATTCCTATTTTGTAAATGATGTTCTTCAGTTTACAGGTTAAGTGCCCTCTCCTAACAAACCCAAAAGCTCACGGTCTTAACCTCCAACTGTTACCTTCCTAGTGTCTGTGTACACATTTCAGTGTACATAATGTGCACCTGTATGTTAAGACTTTCCAGAGTATCCAGGGTATAGACTATCTTAGGGGAACCAATTTAATTAGCTTCCCTATGTCTTTCCTCAAGTTGATCTGCCTTAGAATGCACCTGCAAAATACCATGTTGGTTCTCTATTCCCATATTCCATTCATACTAGCCTTTCTCCTACTTTATAGGTAAAAATATATTTCTCACTCACTGACAGGAGCAACCTTAGGTACTGGTGCCAAACTGAACTCTAACAACTGAATACTAAATATTTTTAGTTGGATTCTAATACTTTGTTTAGAAAAAATTGAAGGATATTAGGTTGATGTGATTTTGGGGAAGTATCTCAGAAGAATGAATGACAATGCTAAGAAAACTCTTCCTCATCATTTATGTTAATGAAGTTTCTCAAGCTTACATTTATAATAATGATAAAAAGATTTGTGCAGACATGTGTTCTATCTACTCTAGGAGTAAATAAAATCACTCATAAAGTAACTGAGGATGGAAGCCTCATCTAGAGATGCTTTTCTAATAAAACTGTTAAATCATTGCTTATCACAATTTCTAGTTTTCTTTTATTATCAATTATAATACAGTTTAATTCATTTTGCAGAATATTCAAACATTTTTCTTGCAAACAAGTATGGCAGGTAAGCAACAAATTTATGCTAAAATTTTTTTTCCAACTTTGGGGCAAGTATAAAATTTTAGCATCATTGCTTCAAAAGTTCAAACATGTTTGGTATTTTACCATGTTCCCACTGAAATGTGAGACACAAATATGAGATTAATGCATATTGCTGATTTTTTCATCACTACTTAAGAGGAAAGCTGAATTCAGTTGTGGAAAAGTAACAAGACCCACATAGTGACAGGGCTGTGTGAGATGCAAACAAAGGCACATGGTTCTTTTTTGTTATTTTTGTCTTGTTTAAATATCAGCATTGAATCTAAAAAGAAAATCACAAGTTATTTCAGTTTCATCTTTCAAAAATGATTAAATAAATGCATACTAGATGTGGAAAAACAGGATTCCTGGGGAATAAGAAAATGGCATTACGTTGGTTCTCCAGGGGTGAAACCCCTCAACTGACTTCAAATTAAATAAAATGGAGCACTAAAATGTGAAGAACTTTTAAGTTGTGGGGAAGGGAAAGTGTAAAGGCATTAATCAGAGACAGAAGGACGCATAATTCAAAATAAGTCTGAAAGTGGCAGCACTACTGGCTCCTCAGCAGACGCCAACAATGATTAAGACTGCCTACCTGGACATAGTCTTTGTTGTGTCTTGTTTTTGATCATTCTGCTAGAGCTTTTCACCCAGCATCGCCTCCCATGACCATGTTCTCTGGCTCTTCCTTTCCAATGCTAACCAAGTGTTGCATTTCCAATTATTAACAAATAGTAGAACTTTTATCATTTTCAACAGTTCTTTTTAAAGATACCTCCACATTATAGGAAATCATAATCTACTAGCACAAAATATGAAAATTATTTTAAGCACTGTTAAACAAGATACAGAACAGGCATGTTCTAATGTGGTCACTCAAAAGTTACGTAGCTCAAAAAATTTAGTAATTCTTAATTTTCATACATCCTGATGCACATTATCACACCGTACCACTACTATCTCTTACATGTCAGAATTTGGCAAGATAGCTTATGTCATGTGGAAAAATCCTAAGTGTATGCTATCATGTGATGTTCTCTGGCTTTTCTCCTGGTATGTAACATTTCTGCTATAGTCATTATGAGAAAAATATATACTAAACAGCATAATTGAGAGCAATGATCTCCATGGAAGATTAGACATATGTAAAAAAAAAAAAAACTTACATCAAAGCAGAGCTAACACAGCACATGTGTACACCCATGAGTGTGCAGACAATGAATCGCACCTGCAGACATAAGTCATGTAACTTAGCAAACTAAACTGGACTTTCTAATCTTAGAAAATGTCAGGATAAAAGGTTTTCATAATGCTCCTAAAAGTTTTCTCTCACTAATTTTTGCACATTTACCAGTTATTAATATTCTTCCACTTAAAATATCATTGTAGAAACAGTGATTTAAATAAGGCCTTCTGCAATGAAATCTTCTAGTGCCACTGAAGATGCCAAATGTGAAAACAGTGAACTTCCGACTGTGGACAAATCCATTCAAGAACAGGTACTTCTGTTTTAGTAAGATAATAAAAAGAGGGCAAAATAAACTTAGGCAGCAAATGTGCCACATTTATGAAATATAAGCAGGTATGTGATATGTGCAGGGATGAGAAGAACAGATTTCCTAATGACATGAAGCAGTGAGATAGCATTTAGGTGCCATAAAAACAAAAGCAGTGACTTTAAATATGTCTTCAGGAAACCTCAATTTCATTTCACAAACACATCTGTGCATGTGTGTATACATAAAAAAATTCAGATTTTCACACCTGCATAATAGAGAAAAGAACATAATTTCTAAATGTGTAAAACATTTGCTTTCTGCAGTAAAAAATAAAAAAAAATGGAGAGACACTGAGAGTTAAGGCAAACTGGGAGAATTTATCAAGTGTATGATGATATACATACCATACAATGATGGCAGTCACCATTTAGTAACTGCTATTAAATTATGAGAAAACAATTCACCTTCTCTTAGGAGTAGTTAAAATAACTCTGTAAGGCTCTATAACCTTTAAATCTTTTTTTTTTTATCATTTTGTATTCCATCAACTTGTATGTAAGCATCAGAGTTACTAAAATACCTCCATAGCCTGGGCTAATCGCTCTTCTAGGGCCATGTAGGTGAGGAACTGAGGGTCCACATAAGAAATAGCTTCAGCAACTCCTAGTCCATCCGCAAAGCCATCAAATAAGCTGGAAAAAGAAAAGATCCAAAACCTATCACTATGAGTTAGAAAATCATATGCTAAGGATATAATTATTTCAGCATGTTGATAAGTTAATAAATGTCCTGCAAGTAAAAATATTGAAATATTTTAACATAAACCCAGTGGGGTAAAGAGTATACCACTGTCCCCCCCCCCCACCCCCCGACAAGCTGCTATGTTCTCTACATTAAGTTAATAGAAAACATTTCTTTTTGTATTTCAAGGCCTACTTCTGAGGATGCTTGAAGATGGTGGTAACATTTTTCTATCCAGTTCTTCCCCGTGTTTTCTGTTCTGTTTATTTTCCAATCTAAATACAGGTGAGAATACACGAAAGAAAATAATTGCACTTATTTTAATTTTATCATTAGTCAGGCCCTCTTTCTTTTCTCACGTTTTATTACATAATTACTTGGAGTTTAAAATAGTATTTTCTCAAGGCTTGCTAATGAATCTCTTTCCTTGAACTATGCTAAGAATTAGGCCTTTTCTGTTATTAAATAATTTAAAAATTACCTGATTCTTAACTACTCATTTTTATTATGCTTTTCCCTGAAATAATGTAAACTCTGAAAAAAATACATTTCACTTTGGTATTAATCTCCTCCTTTGTAGAAATATAAAGATTCCTTTTTTTCTTTAGTCTTAAAAAATTAAGTATTTTAAAATTTGGTAGCTGTAAGTATGTTGTTGGTCCTCTTCTAATTTTTCCCCCTAGGAAATTACATTCAATCTCATTTCTTCAATTATCTTCTCTGCAGGTAATTTCTAAGCCTTTATCTGACTCCAAACTCTTCCTGGAGCTCTTGACCTACATTTTTAGATATCTATGGGGTACTCTGGGTGGATATATTATCATTATCTCATAAATCCAAGATCTCCAAAACAGACTGTTTTGTCCATAGGTAGATTTCTGTTGACTTCCATACCATACCAGGATTTGAATATTATAGTCAGAAAAACCCACAGCTACACAAACTCGCTCAAAAATAGTGTTGATGTCAACCCATATGCCATTATTAAAATTACAAGTAAATTGCAAAAGGAGATAGAGAAATGGCTGTTATGAATATAACTTGCAGTAATTGGAAATCAACAATCATGTTGTACAAATGAACATTCTCATATACTCACAAATTTCAGATTTATAATCCACTAAAAATCATTGAATCCATCAATCCTGTGATACTACTGGGATACCTTTATCTAACTGTGAGATGTAATACAAACACTACAGCCCTGAAGTCAGTCAGATTGAGATCTAATTGAATGATAGCGAACTCAGAAAAAAATTGTGACTGTTTCTTCATTTCTAAAACAAATTGAATAGATGCACACAGATGCTTGAGATAGAACATGGCATTACCGAAGACATTCAAGGAAACGCACACACATTCCCTCCATGCAGACAATACACTGCTCTCCAGGCTCGTATGCGCCAATGTGTCACAATTTTTTTTAGAAGTTTGAAACTATGAGGAATAACATTCCTACTGATAGCCTTTAACCTTTTGTTGTAAGTTTGCCTATGGAAGCAATACAAACTATGTTGACTTTCTCTCTGCAGAAAACCCCCTCCAACTATAAAAACAAATTATTTCCCAGTAATTCTTTTCCTCGGCAAGTTAAAAAAAACCTGATCCTCTTAGTTTCATCTGCGTGAAAGTTGGCCACTACAGGCTAATCATTTCATGTTCAAACTTCCACTATACTTCATTTGGCTTTCACTAAGGTAATTGTTTCTCCATGGTAAGCCATGTTTCAGGCAGGACTCACTGACGGACACTGAAACTACTGGCTTGATAGAGAATAGGTTATTTGCAATCTCAAAGTATCTTCCCAGTAGATGCCTAAAGATTATAAAGTGAAACACGGCAACTTTACAGCTCATAATCTGAGAGATAATATCATAATACTTGACAAAAATTAGTACCTCTATTCATAAGGTAACTTGCCACCATATACTTTCTGATACAAATGGAGAAGGACAAAAAATCACTTCCGTGGTGTTTCTGGCAAAGGCATATAACTCAGAAAAAAACAACCTAAGGGGTGTTCTATACAATAAACTGGCCTATACTTTAAAAAATGTCTAGGTAATGAAAAGCAAAGATGGACAGGAAACACCCACATCAAAATAGATAAATATGTTAACTAAATGCAGTGAGTGGTACTAGATTAGGCTAGAAAAATATTTCTGTAAAGGTAATAGTGTGACAGACATTAGAATAAGGTCTGTACATTAGATGATCATACTCATCAGTACTAATTTTCTGATTTCAACAGATTTAGGAAACTTGTCCTTGTTTGTAAGAATACATGAAAATGTCTGTGTTTTTAGAAAATTCATTTTAGAATACTGACAGTAAATAACTTGGACATGTACCTTACACATCAGACAGTCAGAAAAATAGAGAAAAAATAGACAGAGAAAAAAAAGAGTAGTAACAGAAATGTTTAAAATATTAATATTACGGGCTCCTAGTGAAGATAGATATGTGAGAATTCCTTGTATTATTTGACACTTTTCTATAGGTCTGAAATTATTAAAAATTCTTTTATTAGGCTATCATTGTATCTACACAGAATTAATTTCTCACAAACTTATTATTTAATAAGTATAAGCCTTTTTTCCCCACAGGAAGACAGGTTAAGCAGTCATCAAAGGATAAACAGACAGTTGAAGTAGGATTTGTATAAACCTGGAACTGTTTTCACTATGTCATTTCCCACCCACAAGACGCTATGAGACACTCCCAACACTTCTGTAACTTCAGTTAAAGCAAATGAACAATCCGAATAAAGGATTTTTTCATTTTTTCTTTAAAATAAAGAACCAAAAAGTTTTACTTATTTTTCTAAGTAGTACTAACATTTGGCTGATAATGATAAAATTGCTACTTTTAATCGCTAAAATGATATGCTATTTTAATGTGACAATAAAGCCTTATTTTTACATTCTCAGAGTTAGCCACATAAATTAACATATCAGTAGTATCACATACACAAATAACAAGGTGTTGGCATATTTTTATCCAAAAGAGCAACCTTCAAAGTTTTTGTCTTAAAATCAATGCTAAAATGCTTTCCATATTTAAAAAACTATCTTGAAGCTCTGAAAAATTTGACATCAGTAATGTCTCTAAAACAGCACAATAGCCATATCCAGTAGATCTCCAGTGAATTGCAACCTAAAGTAAAAGTTTTCAAACTTAAGTTAAAATTATAGTCAATAAAAACATGTTATTCCTGCAAACTTTTAAGGTGGAACAATTTTTTTCAAAATTATTTGGAAATCTCTATCAAATCTTGAAAAACACCACATACCTCAATATGTCAACTCTATTAATCTGTCCTAAAGGAATAAACAGAAGTAGAGAACAAGTTTAATGGGGGAATGGTTCATGGCACTCTTCCAAAGGGTAAACACTCACTAAATCTTAGTAGAGCTATAGAATGGAATCACCTATGTAACAGAACTGTGAAAAACTATTTTTTGAGCCTTAAAAAATGTGTAACAGAAAAAAATTCCCTGATATGCAACTGTAATTGCTCCAAAGATATCCAGAAGATACCAAAGAGCAGACTCTTCCATCTGCTGAGCACTTTGAGCAATTACTCTAGATAACAGAGACAAAAGAATTAAGGATGAAAAAGTACTACAGAAAGGTAGCAGAGGATAATGAGAGGGATGAAAAGAGGGGAGCACTAAGGTCAGCCAAGCTGAGACAAGGCGAAACCACTGATTCCTTAGAACATTTGCAAAGTCAAAAAGTAGGTATCAGAAAACAGGAATGCTGAAAGTGGAACTATATGTCGCATAGCTTCAATGAAACCTCACTTACACTTCCATAAAATGGTTGCCCACAGTCTGCTTTGTATATGATACCTAGCCTCCACTTCCCAGCCTTGGGAAAGAAGGCCAGGAGCTGCTAAGAAAGAGAGGTTAGTTTCTCTTCTGGACCATTCAAAGAAGCAACAAAAGTAACACACCAGAAAACAACAGGAAGACACACTGGAGATTAGAGAAACAAGTTATAGAAAAAATGCAGAGAGATTAGAGGAGATAGTCAAAAAATTTTTTCTGAATTTACTGTAAAAGAGTTTAGCTAAAAAATTCTTTACAATATTATTTGTGCAGAGGAAATAGGGTACATACACCAAGCTATGTTTTTCTCCCAGAAAAAGTGACAAAAATAAAACAGAACATCTTTTCTACATCTTAATAATGAGATGTTCTTAATGAACTTCTGACCACTGAAAGACAAGCTCAGCCTGATAAACTAAAATGGCTAAATTCTGAGCATTCTAATCCATCATAAGCAACAGTCCTATACTCCAATTTACTTCGATGCTGCTTTTATTTGAAACTCAGTATTCTTTGTCAGAATAAAGTAAATTAAAAATTTTAACTCTTGGGGAAAGGAGAATTTTAACTTTCATATTTCTTATTTAATAAGGGAAAACGAGGGACAGAGAAGGAAACTGATATTCTTAAGATTCTTCTAATTCAATTACAGGTTTTTAAATTCTTCCAGTAGTATTCATTTAAAGTCTATTTTTAAAAAAGAGGATTATGCTAAACGCTACAGGGCATGAAACTACAGGACATACCAAGCCAAAGCAGAAGCCATAACCCCCATGTACAAATATGACATCAGGTGAGCTTCGAGAGACAAAAGGAGAAAGAAGAAAGAGGTCTCTGATTGAGAGGAGGGGACGAGTGTCCACACAGAAACTGACAACTGAAATGAGCTTCAAAAAAGATTTACAGTTGCAACATCAGAATCCCTCTTACCTACCAGGGATTCAATTCTTACAATTTTGATTCCTGAACGGGTTCCACCCTAGAAGCCTGGAAGCACAGGGACAGATGGCAGTGCTACGCACCTCCAGTCCACATCTAAGTCCTCGCTCACGCTGGAGTCGTCCTCCAGGTTGTTGTTGCCATCCAACATGAAGGCTTCTGGCTGGGCGAATCCATTGGCAGGCTCATTTCCCTCATCACTGCTGCTTTCGTTCACTTCATTGTACTGTAACCAAGGAATCTCTCCCTCTTCTAAGGATGTCTGTTCCCTAATGTGAACATTTTAAAGGAAAAAAAAAAACATTATTTTAAAACACGTTATATATTTTTTAGATAACGGGAAGGTGGAGAAGGGGAGGTAAAGTAAAAATGATTAAGCAAGAATAGGTACATGCACCACTTCCTTACACTTGAATGCGATTACCATGTACTGCAAATATATTCTACTATATATGGAAGAAAAAAGAATGCTATTTAGACTCTATTCTGTGAGTACTAGGTTTCTGGTCCTTTTATGATTTCCTTAACCAAAACTATTTAAAAAGGAAGCAAATTTATTAAGAGAACCATATATATATATATATATATATATATATATATATATATATATATTTCCTAATGGCACAGGAACATACTTATTTGATTTACAGATTATCTATGCTTCTGTATTTCTCCTTTTTTTGCAACAGAAATTAAGAGAAATCTTGTCTTACACTATTTAAGTTTTTAATATTGTTTTCCGGTAATTTCCTTCCACAGTAAAGTAAAATCCATATATCCTCAACCCAGGTACAAATCTTTAAGTAATCCATGATTTGTCACCATTCCTGCCCTTGTCTACTGTCCTCCTGATGCTTTTGTTACTTCCAGAATTACATGGACACCATTTCCTCCCTGGGGATATTTCTACTACCTAAAATGTTCCTTCACTGAATTTTCATACTGTTACACTCTTGTTGGTATTCCTGCCTGTCTGATTCATGACAACTCCTCAGAAAGGCCTGTCTTAAAACTCAGCTTACGTAGATCTCTATACACTGGATGCCATGCCCCTTTACTTATTTAAATTATACAATTTACGTTGACCTAACATTTTGTTTATTGTCAATTTGCTACCACTAGAATATAAATGCACAGAAACAGAGATAATCAAACAAATGGTATCGATCAAGAAAACAAGAAGAAAAAAGGAAAATTCAAAATGGGAAAAAAGGACTAGTAATAAATGACACTAGGATAACTACTGATAGCTATCCCCTTAAAGGAAGGGGGTTAAGCCCTTATGTCTCTGCTTGTGCTTAAGTAAGTCTGCTGTAGTTGTTTAACCCACTATCACTACTAGCAAAATGATAGAAGTACTATTACAGAATAACCATGAGAAAATTTTGCAAAAAATCTTGTCATTTTAAGTAAAATGAAAAACCTTAAAGCCACAGATGAATTTCACAACGTAAGTACTATTACAGAATAATCATGAGAAAATTTTGCAAAAAATCTTGTCATTCTAAGTAAAATGAAAAACCTTAAAGCCACAGATGAATTTCACAATATACACATTAAAGAACACAGTCAAAACATCAACATTTTGGATATCCATCTTATACTGAAATAAATTAATTTGAAAAGCATGAGACATAAAAAGAATTTCCTTACTAAACAGAAATGTAAAGTGTAAAAGCAAAATAAGGTAAGAGATCAACAAATACAGACAAATAAGAATAAAGGATCCAATTTGCTGGCAGAAAAGGAAATTTAAATATCTCTGAAGAGATACTCTTTCTCATGCATATACTAAATGTGAACTAAATAACGCTAAAATATTTTTCAATTATGTCTAAAACTAAAATATTCTAACATGCTGTATTGGTAAAGATTTGAAGAAAGGTAATGTTACAGTGTTGGTAAGAAAGTGGTCACTACTTTGTACAGAAATATGTTAATACCTGTAAGTTGTGTCCATGTCCGCTGACTTAATAGTTATATCTCTAATGTTTCTTTTTTAAAAGTATGTACCATGTTTTCTTTACAGCTCTGCTTAAAGTAGCAGAAACTGTGAAAAAATTAAATGTCTACCAAAGGAATGTCTAACATTCACATTGCATTAGGTATCCTAAGTAACTAGAGATGATTCAAATTAATGGAAGAAAGTGCATAGGTTATATGCAAAATACTACACTATTTTACATAAGGAACTTGGGTATTCACAGTATGCTCATATTGTACTGTGTAGTTTTTAAAAGAATGAAGAAAATTTACATGCATGAATACACAACAATTAATAAATCTACAAACATAAACAAAAGTATTCACATTAAAGCTAGCTATACAATGTGCTACCAGTTGTAAAAAAGAGAAGAGTCTGCTTTCATAAATACAAAATATTTTTATAAACTTACAAATGACTATTATAGTTTTTAACTAGTGTTTCTATACTATCTGAACTCACTCTTTTTTGAATCAGAGTATCTCCATTCTCAAAATGTAATTTTACCTGTTTATCAACAGAAGTTAAACAGAAATAAGGTACTCCAGCAATAAACTGCTAACAATTAATTAAATATTTCCAAAGTACTAAAATTTGTATCATTAAATGGTTAAACTACCTTCACTTTTACTAATATTTCAGTAATCATCCCTTATTTTCTATAAACTGCAACAATGACGTAAGTAGGTATGTGGGTATATATAACTGATTATTAAGGAGCCCATTATAAAATATTTCACACATTTGCTTATAAGATTAACTAGAACTAAAGTTAGCATGTTACATATATAATTAACATTAAAATATTGAAATTTTTCTTAATTTCAATCAAAGTAGAGTTCCTCTCTCCCTTTGGTCAAAGTTCAATTGGTACCACATTATATAAGCAACTCAAGTGTTTGAAAATATACTAATTTAATATGAATTCTCCTTTCTGCTCTTCCCCAGATAACAGTTTCTTCATGACAGATTTACTTAGTCCACCAGAATTATGCATTTGATATTTAGTGCATCCCATTACTCTGAAAACATCACTCTGCATCATTCCGAATGCAAAATACATCAAACAGATGACTCACAGACATACATGGATCCTGGTAATATAAAGACTGCCTTATTAAAATAGCCTGAGTTACTGTTAGAAAAAAAAAAAACTAGGCTAAAATAATATATGTAAGCACTACAACAATGCTGTTATCTCTCAGAGAAAGGCTTAATAGGAAAAATATGAGAAGAACTGTAATCTGGTGTTTAGAGACTAAATTGAAAAATTGGGCTTCTTAAATTATCAATTTTAAAAGTTGCAAAGAAGTGAACAGAAAGTCTTTAAGAATTTATATGCCTGTTAGACTGTAATAGATAGTTAATATTAAAGCAAAGTCTTGGCAAAACTGTAAACTCCAACTTACAATTACTTTGATTCTCGTCTTAAGAAATACAAGCAATTTATATGTTTCAGCTTTCAGAGAACCTCTAATTAGAGTTCAATGCACATTGGTGCAAATTTAACTTTTGGGAGCAAAACTGTATGCAGCTGGCCCTATGTAGCCTTATAATTTGTGCAGAAGTTTTCAACCAAACTCAGAATGAAAGTATTTGTAAAAAAAAAAAATGTACAAACTTTTCCCTCATCATTATCCCTTAATAACAAAATAAGCAATTATTTACATAACATTCACATTGCATTAGGTATCCTAAGTAACTAGAGATGATTCAAATTAATGGAAGAAAGTGCCTAGGTTATATGCAAAATACTACACTATTTTACATAAGGATATGTAAAGGATATGGGTATTCATAGATTCTGGTTTTAGTAGAGGGCCCTGGAAACTATTTCTGGTAGACACTAAGGCACTACTGTATATAAAAGAGATGTAAACATTATCTACATATAAGAATTACGCATTTTCAATACACAGAAACAGTATTTTTTATGTACCCACACCCACAAATGCTACTCTAAGTTCTGGCACTAAATTAACAATTCAGAATAACAAGTTTATTAGGTTTGGCATTTAGGGCTAGAAGAATGGCACAGCAGTTAAAGCCCTTGCCTTGCAAGCACAAGGCTTTGAGTTGGATTCCCCAGCACCACATAAAGGTTGGTATGGTAGTGCACGCCTATAATCCCAGTACTACGGAGGCTGAGACAGGAGAATTGCCATGAGTCCAAGGCAATCCTGGGCTACAGTGCAAGACTCTGCCTCAAAATGAATATAAAAAGAAAGAGAGAGAGAGAGAAAGAGAGAGAGAGAGAGAGAGAGAGAGAGAGAGAAAGAGAGAGAGAGAGAGAGAGAGAGAGAGAGAGAGAGAGAGAGAGAGAGATTTGGCATTTAACAGGGCCAGTTTAATAAAAGCAGAGGAATAAACTCATCAAAATATATTCTTGTTAAATTTTTAATATCTAATATATAGACAGTAGAATGTTTCCTTTTACATAACATAATTAGAAAAAATAGAGAATTAAACCTAAACTGGAAAAGAAACATAAGGTAAAATTAAAAATTTCTAAGTAACAGATCGTTTTCACACTGTGAAAGCCCTGGTCATATTGTACTGCAGCTATCTGGTGACTCACTTGTCTCCCCCACTGGACTGGGCACCTCTACAGACACACAGTGCTGTGACTCATCCCTGTAGAAGCACTCTCTCTCTCTCTCTCTAAGGTGCTTCATTCCTGGTGGATACTCTTTATCCATATGTTGCAAATGTAATAATCCAGGTTTCTAAAACCATTTTAATAATTAAGCCTGGAAAAGTCTCTGGAAATTTGTGTAATGCTTAATGTACTCCTAACAAATAACATGTTATTCTTTCTCCATTACAGACACGTCAGGATGACTCAGCCATAATGTGCTTCAGATAAACAACATAAAACTCAAATATATTGGTGAAAATAATTCAGTACAAGAAATGAGTATTAATTTATGGGTTTTTAAAACTCAAAGAACAGAACTAAAATAAAATCATTCTAATTTGTAACATACCATTTATACTCAATACACAAGTAATTCATAGGCATATATTCTGCTTAAACATTTGATCTGTCTTTAATGAATCATTCTAATAGTTGTAGAAATAGAAAATAAGTGGGATATGGTACATGCTACAAATATGCTACTTAAAACACATACAGATATCTACCATTTACATAAAATTTACCACACTAGGAGAGTGGCACTGTGCCAGGCCATAACTGGCTTGATAGTGCAAAAATAAAAAGATTAGTGGAAAAGAAATGGAGAGTGTTTGATTAATGAGAACAAAGTTATAGTTGGACAAGAAGTTCTAGTGTTCTATTATAAAGCAAATGTAAATAACAATTATGTACTGTGGTTTTCAAAAGGCTAGGAGAATTCTGAATGTTTCCACTATAAAAAAATGGTGTTTAGCAGGTAGATATGTTTAACTTGATTTAAACAATATACAATATATACATGTAGAACTGAGACATCAAACTGTACCCTATAATGTGCATGTTCAAAAAAAAATTAATTTTAAAAAGGCCTAACCACTCCAAGAAAGAAGTGCTCATGCACGTGCCTACTGCACATCCTCCTTGTCCCCAGTCTGTACATTATCGTCTCTGCAGGGCTTCTAAACTGAGGAGCCCAGGGACTGAGAAGTAAAAAGCAGACAGAGGAAGATGTCCAGGGTGAAGGCAGATTTGCGCAGATGAAGTGAGAGCTCTGTAGCAGGGACAGGCTGCAGAGGTCTCAAGTGTGTGAGCTGGAAGGAAAAGGATTCCTACGGGCAGGAGGAAGGGTTCTGGCCGCACATGGTTCTGAAAGTGGAGACTTAGAAGGCAATTAAGATTCGATGATGTCAAGAGGGTGAGGCTTCAAAGATGGATTTACCAACATTTAAAAAAAAAAAACACAGAAACTTGAACTGCCAACCTTCTTTTTTCTTGACCTGTGATGCCCTCTGGCATGCTAATACACAGCATGAAGGCCCTTACCAGATGCCAATGTAAGGCTCTGCACTTCCTGGCCTCCAAAACCATGAGCCACATCAACTTTCATTCTTTATGAATTAAAAGAAGATTCTGAACAACAGGATCAGAAGTGTCTTTTTTCCCCGTTTTACTGATAGGCCGATTTACACTACCTAATATTTACATTGAGCTTGAGTATTTTGCGTCTTTCATTGTGTGTAGCTAACACCAGAAACAACCCCACAGGAACATACAGCTATAGGCTTAAATGTCTCACAAACCTCAAATATATTTAGTGATTGTTTTTCCTTCTTTTTATGTTTTTGCCTTTTAGTATTTTCCCATAGTGCCATGCTAAGATCTATACAATAATAGTTGTAAGAAACAGTGCTAGTGAGCACGTTTTTAAAAAATTGTAGTATTTAAGGTTAAGGAAGAAAAAAATATTTCAATACATTCTTATAACTATGAGTATGTTTTCAATTGAGTTGTTGCAGATATCCTTTTATTGGGTCAAGGAAATACTGTTCTAACTACAGTTTCTGAGTTTTCATATGGTGCTGAATACTACTGTTTTTTTCCAACACATCTATACAATCTGTGATACAAATATCTTCTATGTTTTGTTGAAGTGGTAAGTGATAATTACAGACTTTTAAAATGAAACTACTTTCATATTTCTCAGATAAGTTTAGACTGTTCACTTTTCTTGTTTCAAAAATGCAAATTGCTTTTAAAAATCAGATTCCCAATAATTGCAAGATTTTTACATCTGCTCTAATGAATTATTAGAATTTTAATTTTCTTCACATATAGTTTTTCTTAATATGGCTATGCTAGACATTTCTTCTATATGGTTAATTTTTTGGGAGAATTTATCTAAGACTACAGTGATTGGGTCCCTGGAGGTGAATTTTGAGAGAATTCAGCTTTAAAACTAGCTGAACCTAGTTGTTTTCTCCATGGGAAGATTTTATATAACTCAGTCCATTTTTGTAAAAGTCGTAAGATATTGAGACTTCCTATTTTTTTCCAGTTCCGGTAATTCTTTTTCAGTAACTTGTCAGTATTTTCTGTTTCAGCCTCATTACCTTCACCAAATCCTTTCCTGAAATGTACTCCTTGACCACTTTAATGAATGTAATTTCTATCAGTTATATTTTACATGACTGCTTTCTTCCCTTGCCAGTAAACATTATAAAGTAATTTATTGTGTTTGCATCTTGTTTACTACCTGCTTTTCATACTTAAGATTTCCCTACAGAATTAATCTCTAGCTGGAAATTTATATAGCCTCGGAAATATAAGTTTTAATATTAGCTCAATATAAGAGTATTTTTCCATAAAGCATAATTTACGAAGACAGACCCTTTAAAAGACTAAAAATGAAAACCAACCTCTTATCATAGGAGAGAATTAAAATTATCAAAATTATATTCTCATGAAAATGAGTAGAACTAGAAGACCATCAAGTTAATAAAAACAAGCCAGCCTCAAATGGTTACATACCACATGTTTTCTCTTATATGAGCAATCTAAATCTAGATAACTAACTAAATAGCTACCTAACTAACCAAATAAAAGATGACAGGACAATAGAAGGCAGAATTTTAGAGATGGGGCATGGAGTGGGGATGGGGACAGAAGGATGAGAGCACTGATGGGCATGAAAATAATAAAAATATGAGAATACCAAGACAAGTCTAATTATTTTGTATAATTAAATGCATTAGTAAAAAAAGACATTCTCATAAGACACCAAGCCAAGATGGTATAACAAGCAAATACTAAGAAACTTTGAAGGAATAAACACACTGGGCAAATAGCAGATGTAGAGAACAAAGGAAAGGCATACTTTGCTTAGCAAAGCAGGTACCAAAGTGATATTCCAACAAATATCTAGAGACAATACCAACTAAGAACATCAATACAAAAGTCCTATGTAAAGTAATAGCAAGATTAAAGCATGACTATATGACATGTTGTTTATTTCCAGAAGCAAGGTTAGCTGTATATTAGAAATCTAATAAGAGAAATATTTTATCCTATGTTCAAAGAAAGAAGTCACAATAATTTTTCTGTTTATGCTGAAGACACTTTAATAAAATTTAACAAAAGTTCTTGCTAGAAACCCAAAAGGTAATCAAAGATGAAAATTTCCTTAGTGTAATTTTAAAAGACTATTTATGAGTGTGTACATAAAATCAACCTAAAAACCAGACTCACTTTTACCGTGGAAATATCAGAACAAGGGTAGGAAATTGTGAAGTACAGATTACTGCCAGTCTGTTACCATTTTTTTTTTTTTTGAGACAGGGTTTTGCTCTGTAGGCCATTTCTGTAAATAAAATTTTATCAGAACATAGCCACATCAGTTCATTCACATGTTGCCTACAACTACTCTCATACTGCAACGAAACAGTTGAAAATATGCAACAGGGATTAGTACACAAAGAAAAAAATATTTGCTGGCTCTTTACAATGTAAATTTGACAACCCCTAGACTAGGAGCATTCCCTGTAAAGCAAGGAAAAGACAGACACACTTACCATCTGCCAACGATGTTCTGGAGATACCCAATTAAATTTGCAAGAATATTAAAACTTCAGCTTCTGCATCTAACTGCCTCCATTTCTGTGAATGATTCCCTCTTGAGACTGCACACTCTCCCTGGCCACTGACAGTAATGGCCACTATAACTCACTCATTCTTAGCTCAACCAAATGGACTTTTAAATGACTGACTTTTCTTCAAAATGAAAAGCATGTGTTATATCTCCAAAGAAGATATTGAAATTGCTAGCATTTTTAATTGTTCCTTTTGAAATACCAAAAGCATCATTAATAAATCAATAGGGCCTATTGGCCCAACGTGAGGCTCACGAAGGCAACTAACAATAATTTGCCCAACATCTGACTGTCATGTATAATATTCCCATACAATATACATATAAAATACAGAAACCTCACTGGTAAACATACCCTTCCTGAAGAGATAATTCTTGGTTTTCTTCCTCAGGTCCACTGCTATCACTCTGCAGCTCAGGTTCATTCTCATCTTTTCCTGGCAGAGTCTCCCAGCTTTCATCGCTTGAGGACTGATCTCTTTCTGCACCAGAAAATCGATGAGGCAAAGAAGCAGACCACTCGCCATCACTACATTCTGAACTGCAAAGGAGAACAGAAATAAACTATCATCACACGTTCAGTCATTTTTATCACTTAGTATTAACTAGGCATCGCAATACAGAGCAGGCAGCTGACACCAAACACACTTAGTCAGGTGCTAATTCAACCAGCACAATGTAACTCTTTGCAATTAGTACAGCAAGCTACAGAATAATATCATTTTATTTTTTCTTTCACTGAAGCATGTATTTCCATGATGCCTAGAAAGACACTTGTCATAATTTAGATATATTTCTAAGTAAAATTTTGAAATAAGTATCATTTGCTAATCATGTATAAATATACAATTGAATGGCTGCTTACTTGATTGAAACAACTTTCTAATTATATACTGACAACTAACAATGCACATTCTATGAAAAACTTTCCACTGCTATTAGTAAAAGCATATTGTTTTCTTCCCTCCCCCTCATATCTTTTAAAAAAGATGTTCAAATTTATAAAAAAGAGCACTGAAAAATCTTTACTGAAATCCTCAGAATTACAAATTTCTGTTTAATAGACTAATAGACATATAGAAAGTTTAAAAAATAGTAAGATTAATAAAAAGTACTTTTATTAAGAAAAGTACTTTCATCACATTTAACTTTGCCCAGATTGGTTATATTTTACTTATTTTAAACAAACTAGTCATTTTACACTAATAGAAGTGAAAATACTATTGATCAATATTGATCAAAGAAATACGTCCTTTCAAGTTGGTGTGGGCCAAAGATGCTTGCATTCTGTAACATGTTCTGTGATTCCATGAGTAATCAAGTGAACCATTTCTGCATCTATAGAAGCATCACAATGTAACACAGGACACAGTTTTAAAGGATCTTACTCAACAAGTTTCCTTGACCAGTTTCAATTCTGATATAGCTTTAACAGGGTAAGATTTCTATGTAAACTTGTAACAATTTTTAATGTACAAAAAGGGACACATTTTTGAACATCTGAGTCAGAGTATGATCCTGTCCAGAAAGATAACACATAAAACTTTCTGTATTTTCCAGATTAATGAAATAAGTGAGGGAATATCTCTAAAAGTCAAAATATAAAATATCTATGATCAACAGTCAATACATCTTAAGCCCATGTCAAGGACTGACAAATTACAGCCTGTGAACCAAACATGGTCCTGCTGTCTGTTTTTTAAATGATGAACAAAAATGGATTTTAGATATTTACTTTGATTCTGCTTCTTGGTCATCAAAGCCTAAAATATTTACTATTTGTTTTAAGTTTGCAGGTTAATGGTCCATTAAACACCTTCAGATTTTCACTACCCTTTCAAATAATTTATTTTTATTACTCACCAGATATGTCCCTTTGCTGATTTCCCATCTGCTACTGGTATTACCATAGTCTCATTTTGAAAATCACTTATTTTTTCCTATTTCCTAACTTCCCATGTTCAAGTCCTTTCTTATTTTGCAGTCTTTCTGGTTTATATTAACTATTTTTTTTTCATTTTTATACTTTTTTTAAAAGCCCTGATGTAAGTGCTTTTCTCCAAATCTAGATTTACACAACTATTAGCTGGTCTTCCTAAACCCTCAACTCATTCACAAAACTTAGAATACTGCCATCCTCTCACTAACCTGGGCCTTACAGCATTACCCTGGACACTTATAACAGCTTTTTCCCCCCTTTAAAGCAGTATTGTATAATCTTAAGCCTCATATGTAGCACCCTCACAATTATCTCAAGTAAATAGGCAAGAACACAGCTTCTGAAATTAGCTTGCCTGGATTTACATTCACACTATCTGTGAAAATCGGTATCTTTATAGCCTCACATATCAGGTGAATATACTAACACTATCTGAGGATAAATGAGTTAATACAACTCAATTGTTTTAAGAGTGCAGAGAAAAAAACAAGCCAACGATGTGTTAGCAAATCATTCCTTTAACAGATTTTTTTTTTTGCCTTGAACAATTAGATAACTCCTAAACAATATCCATTAAGTCCCAAGTTAGATGTGCCAACTGTATTTTTTAAAATTCCCAGTTAATAAGTAATAATTAAGACTAAAAACATCTGTCTTTATACTATTCGATGTTCTTTACCCATTTTGTAAATATTAGCATACGCAATAAAAGACTCTTCTTTGAATCAATTTGTGATTTACTACCAGGTGATCTGAGTACATCCTTCTATCCAACCTCCTATTTATATGAATGCTCCATTCTAAAACAATGTTTCCAGTGTCAATTTTCCCACAACTGTTCCTCCCATCATCAAGAACGTCATAATAGTTTCATCTGTTTTCCCTCTTTTCACAACTAAATCAGACCTAATTTCTTACAAGATATTCCCATATGAAACTGCTTTTGTTTGTTGAAACTACTTCATGAACTGGACTCCTTGTTTAGTCCAACTCATTAGAGTACTGCTGCTTCTTTAACACTGTATTTATTTTTCATATATGCTAAGTAATTTGGGGGAGCCCACTGATTTGATCTGGGAACATGAACTGGGCTCAAGAAACCAAACCAATATGAAATGTAAGCACAATGAACTTTGGTTGACTGTAGGAGCCCATTAACTAACCCGTAACATATTGACTGACACTAGGCTGTAGCAATTTAAATTGTTTTTTATCCCTAATACTTGGATCTTTCTAAATGCTGTCTGAACATGTTGCTGGGAAAATTTCTCAGATCATTCCCTGGTTCTGTGTAATACTCAGCTCAGTAATGATTTTGTTTTATTTAAACCAAATAAAGTATATTATAATTAAAGTAATTGGTCTACAGAAGATGTCAGCAAATTATACTTGGCTCATCAGCAAAATTAGGTTACCTGTCTGTTTTCAATTAGAAAATGATTTTTTAACATTATAAATGGTTATATTGTAAATAATCACATAAGTTCCTGTGTAATATCCTTGATCTTGCCTTTTGGGACACAAAATCTAAAATATTCACTACGTGGACACCCTTTAAGAAAAAGTCTGTAGAACTCTGGAATTCAAGGAAGAGACAGCAAATACAGAAACCAGCATAAACCAGCGGCAGGAAACCTGGAGAGGCACAGGACAAGCAAACACTGAGTAACAGAGAGGCCAAGAGAAACGAATGGGTCCTGAGGAAAGAACAGATAAAGAAATCAGTCATCACTGACCTTAGAGAACAGGAAAATAACTCCAGGAACTAAATTTTAAGGCAGGTAAGAAAAGTAGAATGAAACAGATTAGAAGCAGTGAATGTGGAACGTTTAGTCTAAAAATTCAGCAGTGAAAGAGAAAACACTAATAAGCACATAATTTACAGAGAGAGCAAGGTAAAGCAAAAGCTTTGCCCAGGATTTCGAAAAATTTAAGCTTCAGTGATAGAGGGAACCAATCTCAGGGTATGAATAATAAACATAAAGTAAGGGGTCGGAAGTAACGGTACACATAAAGAAACAGAAGCTACTGCTATCTCTTTTTGTGGAAGAAGAAAACTAGGAATAGAAATCAACACAGACTCTAATCTGGAGAAAACAAAGGTCCTGTTTAAATATTTCAATATCTACAGGAAAGAAAGAGAAACAAAGTTACCAAGAGTGACAAGAGTATATGAAATGAAAGATGATTTAAAAATAAGATCAATGAAAGAAAGCAACAGAACAAACAAGGCACAGACCCAATGACTACACAATAACAAGAAAAGCATCCTTGATTTTAAAAGTGAATTAGAAATTTTAAGGTTCTCAAAGTAAAAACTAAATTATTCCCTTGATCTTCATAGATTGATCCTTTATTGATATCTTCCCCTAAATATTTACATTAAAAAGCAGACAATAACTTGCTCATGTTACCCTTTACAAGTCGTTGGGAACCAAACAAACTTATTTTCTCATGTGGAATGTATAAAGCAAGAATTTTATACATAAGCAATAAATTTCATATATATATATATATATATATATATATATATATATATATGAATGATAAGAATCTCTACATATTCATATATAAATCTCAGGTAGAAATAAGCTATTAAAATAAAACCAACCAAAAGCAATCTCTCATTTCCTAGCTTCCCAAGGAAATGACTGGTTTGTCTTTTCTGGTATTTTATTACAGGTTCTTAGGAAACACATCTGTAAGGGTGTACAGATAAAAATAAAACTTTGTTAAGTTTGTTATTAGACAGATTTTAAGTGTCATGGAACATTTCACCATTAACACTGAACGGTGATACAATACAGGGATATTTCAAAGAGGAACTCTTTAAATACATAAGGATGCTAACTTAGTTAATAAGCTCAGATATGGTTGCAGTTTTTAAATTTTGTTTGCCTTTTAAATCTGACTTGTCTTTCTCCTTAATAACAGGATACTGTAATCACTCTAACTCCCTAGCATACCTTAAAAACATGCTTATTTATCCCTAATTTACTTCTAAACTTGTGTAAACTTGAAAGCATATAAAAAGGTTTGCTAGAATGTTAAAACATGTGCCTTAAGATAGATCTTTGTTTCAGCCATAGGTCTTTTTCAGCCATAGGTCTTTTTATAGTAGTACCTGCATATCAGGGGAGATTTCTTCCTGACTTTCCACTAACATATAGAGTACGGAAGAAGCTTAACCGAGCCTCACAACAATGAATCTATGTATGTTTTGCTTTTTTCATAATACTAGTAAACATCATGACAGCAGGGCTCATTATTAGAAACGAAATTTGGCACTTATGAAAATTTCAATAAGTCCTTTTTTGATGTATCATACTGAAAGCAACAAAAATTGCTAAGGACAGAAAAACTGAAAGAAACTTCACATGGTATAAAAAATGGTCAGTAGATGGCATGCCTCTCTTCAGAACGGTTAGGTCCAAGGTTAAAATACTTGTTGGTATTGCTGTAAAGGTAGGTTTTTTACTCTCTTTCCCGCTTTAAATTTAACATCTTATCCTGAGTTACTGAATTTCTCAAGGTATGTTTCACAAGAGCAAGATGTTAACCATGGCTCTCCGGTCGAATTCCAAGTCTGGCAATTATGCACTGCTTATTAAACTCCCCTGCAGTTCTAATTTAATAGCGTGGTGTTCAGTTCCTGTCAAATAGCTCAGAGCAGTGCTATCAGCTGCAACGTTTAGCCCACAGTGTAATATTTCAGAAGTGATTAAAGGGTCACTTAGAAAATTTTCAGGAAAGGTGATCACATATTTGCAGCACTCTTGCAGGCAGTTATGGTAGAAGAACAGAAAACAGAAGTGTAGAAAGAAATTACTACTCTGCGATGGTGCAGGCCCATAATCCCAGCATTCTGAGAGGCTCACATAGGTGAATTGGTGAATTGCAAGCTTAGCAACTAAGTGAGATCCTGTCTCAAAGCTGAAAGTAAAAAATTAGGCTAGAGCTGTAGCTTAGCGCAAATGCCCAGTACCACACACCACATACACAGACAAATTTAAAAAAAAGAAAAGAAAAAGAAAGACAAGGTCCTAAAATGCATGCAGGGCCTATATATACACATACATACACACACACACACACACGACAAAATCCTAAAACACATGCAGGGGCTCTCTCTCTCTCTCTCTCTCTCTCTCTCTCTCTCTCTCTATATATATATATATATATATAATGAAAGGGGAGTCAGGAGTAGAATCCTTCTTCTGAACTTATCCTATGATTCTCAAAAAAAAACAAAAGTATTTATGTTTTTACTATTTTAATGTATATTAAAAAACCCTTCAAAATTAGCTTCGTCATTTTGGCACATCCAACCAAAGGTCTTTAAGTCAATATATTACTACTAAGTTTCAAGAAAAAAGTTTCTATGAACTTGGAATGTTTGCCTTATCTATACCTTCTTTGTTAAAAAAAGAGAGAGAAAAACCAAAATCTATCATTGTTCATAATGCTGTCTTAATAAAAAATTACAAATATTAACAGAAAGCATTCAAAAACTATTTAAAGCCCAGAGTCATTCTAGGCAAAAGTAACATCTCCTCCGCTAACAAAAGAAATCAATTTAGAAACCAGGAGCCAACACAACTATCCTTTTTCTTAATGGACAAATAACAAAGATTTCTTTAACTTCATTACATAATACAGGACCTAATTACAAAAAGCAAAAGTAGGAGGCTTTTCATTAGTTTATCCACAACAGTCAAGGCACACCAACTCAAATGATTTCTTCCCAGAAACAAAAATACAACTTGGAAAAATAACACAATAAATATGTATACTTTAAAGTAATAAATTATCAAAGACTGTTTCTTCTTTTTTTAAAGTCAACCTAGGATTTAACACCCCAATGCTAAGACCTTAGGATTGAATATATTGTGTAATTTAGATATTCCCCCCACCAAAGTGTTGCTTAGTAATCCCCATGAGGATCAAGCCAGTACAGAGAAATCAAACCATATGATATTACTGAAGCAAAATGTAGGAACAGGAAAAAAAAAATACTTGAAAAAAAGATACTTGTTTTAGGTCAGTTTCAGATCACCTATCAAGGAAGCTAATTTGCTTTTAGAACATTATGGATTTTGAACTAGACTGTAAATACATATAGAAAAAACAGCAGTGGGATAAAAATTCTTAATTTTACTCTTAGCTTAGAAAAAGAATGGACAAAAATCTCTTAAAATTATAAGACCCATGAAAGCAGCAGAAATTATATTTCAATTGCTTCCATAAGTCATATATACTATATTACAGTAGCATAGTAAGAAAACCAAATGTTTATCATTGTAAAACATGAAATAAAATTCATAAACTGCATTCATATTAAAATGGCAAATGTTTTCCTTTATGCCACTTTTCAGTTCATTTCTATAGTCAATACAATCTTGTAATTGCAGTATAACTGAGCAATGTCAGGGTTGAGACTATTTAAAGGATGTGTGAAGGTTTAGACTCTGAGGAAATGAAATCTAAGCAGTTGTACGAAGAAACACTTCATTTTCCTCTTCCTTATGTTGTTCTATGGTGTGAGAAAAAAGGAATCTATGCCTTGTGAAAAAAGTAAGGATGCTTATTATTATAATAAAAAAAGTGTTATGTTCTCTTGAAAACAGCACAGTATGGTGGCAATAAATACAGCCTCTGGAGTTAAGTAAAAGGTAAAGTTCCAGTACCACATTCTCACTTTGTGATCTTAGGAAGTTTTCTCCGTGCCTCAGCTTCCTTTTTATTTATGGGGAAAAGAATAGTACCTACTATTTAGAGTTAATAAGAATTTTTAAGTGCTAATAAAAACAAATGAAAAGCAAAGTTTGTAATACAGCAAGAGGAAGAAATTTTTGATGCTACTAAACAAATACTAGCACCAAGTTAATGCAATATTATCAATCAGTAATTTCTGCAATCTTAAATCACAATTTTGAGTCCATATTGGCTCAACATAGGCATTTTTTGATACATTCAATGTGTACCTTCCATTTCATTCATTGACATACTATTAACTGAAGTAATTAGCATCCCTACCCTTGATAATAACTAATGATCACTATAACAATTTATATTTCTATAAAGTATTAAAATGTTCCAAAGAAAGTTTCTGTGAAAAACTGATGAAGTTTGAACATAGTAAGAATATTCGATAAGAACACAGTAAGCATATTTGGTAAGTTAAAATATCTAGTTTCCTATCATATCAGAGCTCATCAATCAAGTGCATGACACTAGGACTAGACCCCTCTATTCACCACTCAGTCTGACAACGCACTGCACAAGGCTTACCTGTCTTCATCTTTGTCATAGAGTTGATAGTAATCTCCACAGCCGTTCCAAAATGAGTTATCCCGAACCCCCTGCCTCCCTGCTGTAGCTCCACATTCATGTGTCATGTGGGTATCTGTTTCTGTAACTCTTGCTAAAGGTAGATCCAAGAACATACAGTCATGTTCTCCATCAGAATCATCTTCACATTTTATTAACGGGTCATCCTTGCCACTTTCCTCCACTTCCAAAGCCTCCCTCCATCTCTGAGCACTTCTTTGCTTAGCTTCATGCCTGTTAAAACCCATTTCTGGGTCTATCTGACTTGAACTTATCACTTTTCTAACTTTTGGCCTCACTACCTGTTCAGGAGAACTTCCATGGTTTTTGTTCCTGTCACTGGTGTTTTGTTCACTGCAAATACGCCCTGTAACGCAGGCTACATTTTCAGTTGAATTTTCTGCCTGTCTTTCCTGATGAGTATCCTGGTCTTTTGTAACGACTTCATCTTCAGAAGAAGAGCTCTGGAATTCCTGGCCATTCTGATGGACAAATTCAGTATCATCAACAGAACTTTTCACTAATAGTGCTGAGTCTAACTCTTCAAATTCATCTCTAATTTCACTGCTAAATGAAGCAACAGATGGTGAGAGGTCAGAGAATGCCTCTGCCTCTCCATTTTCCAACTCAAATACTGTATGGTCTAATGCTTCCTCAAATCTGTCACCTTCTACTTCTGTAGAAAGTTGAAGACGGTCATTTTCCTCTCCGAGCTTGCTGTCTGGATCACAGGAGTCAGTGTGAACAAAAGCAAATCCATTCTGGACACTTGAGGCATTACAAGCTCCTGGAGTATACTCTCCCTCAGAGAGATTATGACCATTTGCGTTGCTTCCTAAGGTCTCCCTGCCTTCCTTACTATGATGCACTGCAGCAAAGGGTGGACTGCTCTCATTGGGTTCATTCACTGCTGTACCACAAGTGGGAATTTCTCTTTCACTTTTTCCAAGTTTAGGTTCGTTGGGTAAAGAAGAAAGAACTTGATCCAAAGGGCTGGAACCTTTACAGAGAACAAAAGAAAACATTTTGCAATTGCAGGGATTGATTTAGATGAAAGTTTATATAATAACTATACTATCATTCAAATTGAACTCATACCTATTATTACTTTCTTGAAAAAAAATCAGTGAATTTATCTAGCATGTACTTTGGTGCCTCCTAACTTAAATTGCAGCACAGACTATGTTATGAATTTATTTATGCCACTGTGTAGTAATCCTCCTTCACATTTTTTTTGCAGACAAGCTTTCACCTAAATCCTAATCCCTAAACCCTTCTGCAGGACAAACAGAGGATAGCTTAATGAGAAGCTACACACTCGGAAACATGAGTGGACTCATGGGTAATCAATCTGCCCTCCCACTTAGCTCCGAATCGGCCTTCCTTTATTATACACAAGTTTAAAAAAAAAATGCTTATGACAGACATAATAAAAATAAGTCTAAGATTTAAGAGAAATGAAATACTACTGTACTTTGATATTACCTCACAAGATTATATCTCAGTTTCTAAGGATAGATTAAGTTTCCATGCCCAATACTTCAACACTGAGGTATTCTTTTTATATTTTATAATGAATTAACTCTAAATGTATTATACCTATCATTGAAAAACAAGTCTATATGTTGATTCACTTTGACAGTCTATTTGTCCAAATTTTGAGACATGAATAAAATCAAATCTATCTTATAAATAACTGACATAAGCACAACTATCTTTCATTACCATTTATTTTAATAATTAAAAAACAGTGACATTGTTGAAACAAAAATTTATAAAGTAATAAAAATCAGCCATTAGAAAAAAGCTTCTTTACTGGCATAACCTTACATAGTAGTTTGAATCTATATGTGTGTGTATGTGTGTGTGTGTGTGTGTGTGTGTGTGTGTGTGTGTGTGCATATGTATTAAAATTAAAAATATTCTAACATTATCACATTTGCCTAAGACAAGAAGAATATAATTCCAGTCCAAAAAAGTATAATTACAGTACATGAATATCTATTAAATATATCTGTAAAGCCACTGAATTAGTAAGAGATCTTGATGGAATAATTAAGCATCACTTGACACTTGTATTTTATAAAATGATAAAAATACACTGGCTAGGTTAAATTAGACATAAAAGTAAAAGATATTAAACACAGTTTCTAGGGAAAAATAAACTCAGTTCACATCAAAAATTTTTTTCTCTGTGACTGAATGATGATTTCTGGCTAAAGTCTGTGGCAATGTTAAAAAATGGCCACGTTCTGGCTTTTTTCTGTTTTAATGTATATATTATTAATACTAAATTTATTAAAATTTTCAAAATTGAATTTCTTAACAGGAAATGTACTATATTTATACTCACAGATACACAGAAAACCTAATTAGAATTGAAGCATTATAAGATCAATCTCTGCATCATTATTAATAACCTTAAATAACTGCATGTCATGTACCTGAGAAATTTTCCTTTGGAACATCATCTAGCTCTAACACTTCATAGTCATCCCCAGCCCGACCTAAGCTTCTTTCATGTCTGGTCATACATGGTTTAAAACTGACATATGCATGTCTTCTTCCATATCTCCTGCCTGTAATTGTCTGGTATCCACCCGCTGGTTTGGGCCAAGCAGTCTTGCTGGAGTCTTGGTCCATTGCTAGAGGGAGAAAAAAAAAGGACAGCAATGACCTTTACTTTGGCAACTGGTTGAAGAAGGAACTATTTCAACATATGTGCTATTATTTATCAGATCATGAACCACTGAACATCAAATGCACCTTACCATTACTACAGAACTTTCTTCTCCATACCCTAAATCATTAAATCTGAAATAACATATAATGAAAGTTAACAGCATCTTTCTCCAAAAATTGTTTTAAAATTTAGTTCCTTTAAGGTATTTCAGATTGTTTATAATGAATCTACCAGATAAGATTTTCACATGCTAAAGGTGATACTGCCAAAGCTCTTTACTCTTTATGGATTAATGAATGATATTCCAAATCACTTGAGTAAAATACCTTACACACACATACTTGATACATATTCGATGAGTTAATTATTAGCACATGATACGATGGTTTCAGTTACTTTAAGCATAGCCAAGTTCCTGCCAAGGGCTGCAGGTAGCTTCTTTAAGTAGTAAACGTGTCACAAAGAAACAGTTAGATCACAATATGATGCATACCAAACCTAGGTCAGATCACATTCTCCAAAAGAAAACAGTAATGATCCAAGAAAAACACAATCCTATTTTTTGAAAACTATACATTATGGCAAGAAAAGTCATCAGCATTTAAAAAATATGAATATTAAATTTTGATGACACAATGATAGTAAATAGTACCATCTTCTACTAAATAACACATTATCACATTTATAAAACTATATATCAAGGCTAGTTTCGCCTAGTCAAGTATATGTAATGTATAGCAGGCAAGAACTAAAAAACATTTTCTTATAGTATATAGTATTATCAATTTCATACTTTTGTATTCATGCATTGAAATAGGAAATATAAACACTTTGGGGTAGGAAGAAGTATGTATTTTTAATACACATCATCAAGGGTCACACTTTTGTTTAACAATAAGCTTGAGGTAGACATTATATTCTATTTCTAAAAATTAAAAAAAACAAGGTTAAAATCAAGGGCTTAGATCATTTATTCAATAATCCATAATCTAAGACCTTAAATAACTTCTGCAAAGAAAGAGTCTCCAACAGAAGACCAGCGGGGGAGAAAATGGGAAGGACATTTCAGAATGTTTACTGATTTGTATATATAAAGTTACAAGCTATGCTTGACTAATATTCAACAGGTAATCAAAACTGGTCTGTAAGGCCACATATTATGACATGTCCCATATACTTCTCAAGATATCCAAACAAACAAACAAACAAACAAACAAACAAGAAGTCTATAATGCAGAAGAAGTGACACCTTCCTTACCTGATGGCTCTTTTTCAGTGTACTGTGACATATATGGCAATTTCTGTGAGCCCAGTTCAGGAGAATTATTGATGTGATATAGTTTCCCTTCACAAAATAGTGGCACAAATCCTACAAAGAAACAATGGTTTGATTGAACAGGTATCAGTAATAAAAGTGCAAAACAAATATGACAAATTGATACTTCTCTTCTAGTGAGGCCCTTTGTTAACTTTATAATTTAGAAAAATACAACCAAACCTGACAAATCAATCATAAAAATCTCAAAACTATCAAAATAGCTATTTGAATCAGTAATTTATATTTGTTCTGGATAAGCCTTGCCTGCAGTATATGCCATCCTTAACGACTACCATGGTCAGCAACACACACCTTACAAGCAAAAAGCAAGTATACGGAAAAAGTGTTGTCTGGGATATATTATCAAACTATTTGGGATTCTTTTACACAGTGCTAGCTTTGCATCTCAACCAGTACAGTTTCTTTCAGTCTAGGAATTACGAAAATTCTCATTAAGTCTAAGAATACAAACTTTACTTTACAAATGGAGATAATTAATATGTAGAACAATGAACTTGTCCTTTCCAACAGTCAATTCAACAGATAATTTAGTCCCAAATAAGCACCTACTCTAAATCAGAAACTTAACAAAAATATCAAGAGTTCTTTCCTTCTGTTTTAAAATTATTCTATTTACTTACTATATGAAAAGTTGCAACTTGAGTGAAGTTCTTTTTTTGAAAGCTTATTTCAGGCTTTAAAAAAATTTAAACACCTTAGTTATTAAACACCTAACCTATTGCTAACTGCATGTCACTAATACAATTTTATCAAAAGACAACCACTCTACAACTGAGTTTAACTATAGGTCATTTGTCTGACCCTTGACAATTGCATATTACCACACATAAGGGGAAATTTCATTCACTCACATATATTAAATCACAAATTCAGCAAAAGGTTGTGATTCTCTTTATATCTGACCAAGTCAGACTGTCAGCAGCAGCTAAAAAGAAAATGACTCTGTGTGTGTGTGTGTGTGTGTGTGTGTGTGTGTGTGTGTGTGCATATACATACAAAATTATCCACAGCAGCAAAACTCCAATTAACTTGAGTCTTCACAAATCACAATGAGTAAATGGTATCCTTAAGAGATAAATAGTTAAAATGAATATCCTATAACCAATATTTTATCCCAAGTCTTTTTTTAAGGAATGCAGCCTTATTATACAATGTTCCAAGCAATATTTTCAGAGCTAGGGACACAATAATCTACAAAATTATAAATATACTTGCTCATCTAAAATTATGAGACACAGATTCCAAAATAAAATATGTATTAGGTAATATATACTATGGGTCAAAATAAAGCCACAAATAAAGGGGCAGGAGTAAAAAGGTCCACTGAGAAGGGAGTACTGAATCAAGCATCTGAAATGATGGAGGGAAATGTGTAATTCTAGGTAAAGAACATTCCAGGTATATTGAACAAAAGACAGTGAAGTGAGAACTAGAAGTTATCAAGTAACAGTCAATCCAGGACAAAATGAGGAAGAAGGCAGTAGATGACATTAGAGAATTAATGGGGAGGGCTGAAGCAGGAGAGACTACATAGGGTTAGGGTTAGGGTTTTGTGAAGCAATGCAATGCAGAAAAAAAAAAAGTTGGTTTAATTCTGAGACAGAAAACTACTGAATTACTTTAACCAGAGAAGAGATGTGAGCTGATTGCTCTTTTGTAGAAACCTGGTAGCTACTGTGTTAGTTATAAACTTAGAAAATAATACTGTTAAGAAATCATCATACTTTCAATTAGGGTAAAAACAGCTTGTGAAAAATGGGTTCTGGCAAGGAGTTGAGGTTGAATCAAAGTTTTCCAGCCTCGACAACTGGAAACATGGGCGTTGTCACTGACAGGAGAAATTACAGGGAAGAAGCAAAATTGGAGGACATATCATAGGTTCAGTTTTGCATGTGTTACGGCTGAGGTAAGACATCAGAGTAGAACTATTAAGGAAAAGTCTGGAGCTAGCTGACCAGAGAAGTCTAAGCTATAGTAAAATTTGGGATTTGTCAGAGGCATGACCACAGAGAGACCACTAGGTGCACACAGACAAGGAAGAAATTATCAAGGCTGAGCCTTGAGACAACACAACCCTAAAAAGTTGGGGAAAAGGGCACCAGAAAAAATACAACAAAGGGAGTCCAGAAAGAGAAGAGAAAAATTCAGGAGTGTGGGTATGCAGAGAATAAAATCTTTCTGGCAGATGAACTAATCAAAAGTCAAAATTTGTATTTCTGAATTTATAGGCAGGTGTGACAATGTATCTATGCATCCAAAAAATAACTGAGAAGAAAAATAGACTATATATTTATCAAAGGCTTTTTTAGAAGAAAAACTTTAAGAAATACTCTTTGAACATTATGGAAGTGTATATGTAAGTCAACTAGTAGAGAAGAGAAATATTTCAGTGGGTCTGGAATGATAGTGGAACTTCCCCCTTTAACTAGTCACTTACCACACCATTCTTGCCATTTTCTGGAGTGTTTTAGATTTTTTCTTTTTTGAATGGGGATATGCCTTTATGAGGTTTGATCAAAAAACACAGTGGATGTTGCTGCCAGGGTCATCCACCAAAAAGGCAGGCTTATAAAAGCACTGAAGTGCATCTTCCTCTACCCTATGTACCTAGGGTGGTTCCGATGTCTGAATGGTAATGAAAGGCAAATGTTTTGAACTGATAAATTGCACAGCGGCTGCAAAGACAGTGCAACTAAAAACTACTCCTGAGAAGGCCATCCGGAACTGCATTAGAGAGCGACAAAAACGATGGGGACATGTGTCTGACATAAGGAGTCGTCTTTGGAGGGAAACTAAAGGCAACATGCCTTTTAATAAGATACATTTAAAAATTTAATCATACCACATAAAATGTTACCTGTAGTTCCCCCGCAAAATGTAAAAGTCAGTTTCAAATCAGTCATATATAAATAAATGAAAGACAAAACAATAAATCTTCTAAAAGATAAGCAAAATCTTTATGATGCTGAGTAGGGAAAGATTTGGGTGTTTAAAATGACAGCCCCAAAACAAGCATTTTCTAAAGAAGGACAGGCCAAAAACCTGCACCAGAAGAGCTGAAACTTCTACTCAGAGCTGAGGAAGCAGCTCAGAAGGAGAGTGCTTATGTAGCATACAAGAGGCCTGAGTTCAACTACCTGTACCAAGACAAAATAAAAACATCTAATTATAAAAAAGACACCATTCAGAGATGAAAAGGAAAGCCACAACTGAGAAAGATGCATTACATGAAAGCAACAAGTACCTCACATTCTCAATATATAAAGAATTCTTAAAAATAAAAAAGTCAAAAGTAGTAACATGAAGATGCACATTTAGAAAAGGATACTTAATAGCTGAGAAATATAAAAATAGGCATAATTTCTTAACTTGACTGAAAACATGAGTTTAAAAAAGTTACCATTACACATTAGATATCAAATCATTGCCTAATTAATTTTTCTGGTGCTGGAGATTGAACCCAGAACCCCATGCATGCTACGCAGCTGCTCTACCACAGAGCTGCATCCCTGGGAAGACCAAAATTAAAAGATAAGCTACATCAAGTAGAGATGTGAATACCAAGTAGCAAGAACATTTTTATATACTGCCATGAATGAACATCTGTAAACATCTTGAAAAACTTTCTGGAAGTGCTAACACTAAACATATTAATGTACCATGACCAAGCAGTCACTCAAGAAATGTATAGCAAGATGCACAAGAATCTCTAGTGAAGTACTGTTTATAATAACCTGAAACGGAACAACCCAAATCCTCATCAACAAAGAGATGAATGATTATATTAGAATATATTTATAGATGGAATTCAACAAAAGCAAACCCCACAACTAAATGACAGGAATGAATCTTAAAACATAAATGGATCTCTCTGAAACTTAAAGCAAAAAACAAAGTGAAATAGGGGGGAAGTGTGGGAGAGAAGGGAGGGAGAGGAAGGTGGGGGGAGGGACAGAAAGAGAGTGGGAAAGCCCTTGTTTCCTTGGCAGGATGCGTATGTGCACAAAATGCTCAACTCCATTGTAAACCTTAAATTTTGCGCGCGCGCGCGCGCGCACACACACACACACACACACACACACACACACACACACACACACGGGAAAAAACCATAAATGGATCTCATAAGAATAAGATATGAAAAAAGTCAACACAAAAAGGTTCATAATATAAGTTCTACTTTTATTAAGTTCCAAACCAAGAAAAGTTAATCCAAGGTATTATAGGATGGATCAAGAGAGAGTAATTTCTTTTTTGGAAAGGAATAGGACAAAATGTTGGAGAGTGACAGAGGGATGTACCGAAAGTGTTATACTTCTTGACTGGGCTGTTGCTTATTATAATTCACTCTATGATAATTCACTGAGGCTGTACACCAATGGCTTATACACATTTCCATATGTATATTGCAATAAAATGTTTCAAATACTCACTGGAAGAAAATACAGCCAAATGTTACACAGTACTTCAATTAAGGTATATGACTGATTTTTACGTCTTCCATTTTTTGAGTCCCAAATTTTCTTTCATATGTTTTCTTCTATAAACCACAAAATACCTTTTTGAAAATTTTTAATTATTTTGTATATAATTAATTCCAAGTTCTCTAGCACATTAGAGACATGGGAATATATTAACATCTTTATCAACATCCTACTTTTATGGGATACTTAAAGTAAACTCATCAAAAGTAAGATAGTTTTAAAAAGGCAAGAAGACACAGTAATTAGAAAAGAAATGCATGAAATAGAATTATCCTGAGCATACTTGGGTATCTGGTGATCCTCCTAAGTAGCCAAGATAAATATAACAGAATAAGGCTATATGTGCAGAATGAGAGCTTATGAGTTTTCAACTTCTCAATTACATTTTCCAAAATTAAGGTAAAAAAAGCTTAACCCAGTAGATCAGGCCTGTAATCTCAGCACTCTGAAGGCTGATGCAGGAGTATCTCAAGTTCAAGTGCAGCCTGGACAACTCAGCAGGACCCTATCTCAAAATCAGTAATGAAAAAAGCCCTAGGCTGGATACTTTGCACCACAAAGCCAAAACCAAAGTTAGAAACAAGAATAAAAACAAAGGTTACAGAGAGCAAAAACCAAACACAAAAGCAAAACCCTGTCAAATCCAGGCACATTAAAAACATTTTAGCTATGGGTGATAGGTAGGTGTTAGGGAAGAAGAGAAATGTTGGGACTAACAGTTCAGGACTGCCCATTCAACCTCATCTACATCTATGGCTACAATTCATTCTATTTGCTTAAACCCTGTATTACACATGGAGAACACCGAGAGTAAAGTGTCTCAAACAACTATTACAGAAAAAGCAAAGCTAATTCCTCTCTGATAGAAACATTCCCCCACTTTCAATCCAAGTAGATATTCCACATATAAAACTTCAAAGAACATGAGCTCACAATAAAAAGAACAAGATACATATGAAATTAAATTGAAAAGAATTAATAAATCAGACACAACAAGAAAATGTCTATGAAAACTTCAGATAATAAGATCAACAGATACCAGAAACGAGAACACTAAAACTGTAACTAAAAAAGAAGATATTAGAAATAACCAGAAGGCTCAGAGAGGGAACAAACAGGACTTCTAAAACTAAAACGTAGTTAAAAACAAAACTACAATATATGGAAAAGGGCAGAACAGATCTCTCTGAAAAAAAAAAATAGCGTAACAGAAGACAGATGTTAAGAAAATACTCAGGAGGTAATATAGAGAAAAGGAGAAAATAGAAATATAAAAAAGAAGATATGACACATATAGAAGATAGAATAAGTAGAAAATATTTCTAAGCAGCATTTCAAAAAAGAATAAATGAATATTAACAAAGATAAAAGTGAATTATCAGATTCACTAAATCCAAAGAATCTCAAGAAAAAAAAAAAAGATTCTAAGTTATCAGTGAAAACAGTAGAAGACCAAGGCAGGTCATCAACAGAACAGACCTGCATGGCAGCTATGAAAAAGAGCAAGCTCCAGAAGGAACACAAGGTGGGGGGTGCAGGGAATAGACGGGGGCTCAAATAATAAATACAGAAATGACCAAACAAATGGAGCCCCATACTAAACGTAAGTATAAAAATAAAAGATAAAAATATTATAAACAGTGTATGTAAAAACTTAGACGCACAATTTTCAAGAAAAGTAAGTTGTTAAAGTTGATAAAAATAAACAGAAAAGCATGCTGACTGTACATCAATATGGAAATCCAAAGAGCAAAATTTGCACAGATGGAGAAATGTCTAGGCTCACAGACATCAACAGAAATTTCCACTAAACATTTGAGAAAGATATAATGCCAATGCTGAGTAAATTTGTTTAGAGAATTGAAAAGGATTTCCTAGTTCATTTAAAAGATATACTGTGTAATTTATGAGGATAAAAAATTTTCATAAAATAACCAGATACGTTACGATAATATATAATTAAAGGCCAACTTCAGTAATAAAGATACAAACAGGCTGAACAAGATACTAATGCTATTTTACAATGGTACAAACTGAGTTAATTCCAAAAGAGACTCATCATTATATGAAATGAATTACATTATCATTAGCAATGAAAAAACATTCAATGAAATCTGACTTTAAGAATTAACAAGACCTCTCAAGAAACTAAATATTAAGAAGAATTTCCCAAGCCTTATAAAATTTATCAACCAAAATGGTGTAACACAACTACATTAAATAGTGAAATGTTAGTAATATTCTAGATTTTAAATGCCCATTATCTCTTCTACCTAACAAAATACAGAGTCATAGCTAGGGTAAAAGAAGAGTGAAGAGGAAGGAGGATACAATGGTAGAGGTGGAAATTTTAATAAGTTGAAAAAAGCCCATTTTAAAAATCAGTAAGAACCCTAAATGCAACATTTGAAACATACAAGGGAACTTGGCAATACTGCCAGTGGTATGGTATGAACATTTACATCCCCTTCCAAAATTCGTGTAGAAAATTAAATGGTGACACTAAGAAGTTAGGTCCTATGGGACGTGACTAAGTCATCAATGACTTTAAAAAGTGTTAGAAGGAACTAGCAGGGCAAGTTTTTTCCTTCTAATCACTATGTCACATGAGAACTCATCAAGATGCCATCTTGGAAGCAGGCAGTAGCTCTCACTAGACACTGTATCTGCCAGCATCTTGGTCCTGGATTTCTGGCATATGGAAATGTGAGAAATAAAATTTCTTTCCTGTACAAATTACTTAGTTCAGGCAATTTATTATAGAAGCAGGAATAGATTAAGACAGCCAGTTACAAACAAAAACACAAAAATCACTAGCAAACATTAGCACAGTTATAAAAAGTAATCTTAGGAATATGCCATTTGCAAGAGTTCCACTTCTGCCCATGACTCAGAAAAACAGAATGTCATTTCCAAGTTAACAATAAAAAAATACCAGATACATAACAAAATCTTATTCTGTAAAGACATCAGATGTGACGTAGTAACAGAACCATTGAGTGAGAAACATAAGCAAAGACAGGCCTCCCTCCAAAGAAAGTAAGGGCATGATTATGACTGATTCACCATGAAAACAGCACAGGAGTAAAAGGATACCAGACACTTCACAAATGGACAAGAAAAATCAGCTAAAAATTTTAAACTACTAGAGACAAAGTGTGGGCTAAATGGGATCTGAGAACTGTAGAAATAAAGACAGTTGGCCACCATTCTTAGACTCTTCTCCTTGATTCTCTATTGGGTACTTAAAACTACTGACAAAACTGAGCAGAGGCTGATGGAGGCTCGAGGGGCTGTCCTTTGGTGGGTGAAGGCGGTGACTTACAATGAGTAAAAATAATGAAATCCTAACTGAACCTTTCTCCCCTACAGAAAAAAAGATTAAACTTCAAATAGTAGTGGAAGAAGAGAGGCATTTACAGTATTCCAACTTGGGTAGGATATGGGTAAAAGAAAAAAGAACTTTTACCTCCATGGTAGTGTTAGGAAACAACTCATAATCCAAGCCCCTACTCTTGATACAATTAGAAATCTCTGCTACTGGAAAAAGGGCACAAAGTCTCTCCTGCACAAAAGACATGAGGCAGACTTTGGTAAACCAAGCGGGTAAGGAACAGAACCATGGTCCCATCCATGAGACCAGAAGATATATGACTTGGGTAACACTGAACATGTATCAGAAAACATATAATCCTCTACTGTATTCCAAGGCTCAAGAATTGAGAAATGATAATACTGTATGCAGGCACATCCAATCTATAACTGCCCTTTTGTTTTTGTCCCCTTCCTTTTTTTGTGAAGAGAAATTGTCTTGGGTGGCACATAAGACATATTAATAATTAATGTATGTAACTAATATTTCTTTTTTATAACATTTAAAGGGAGCACAGTTGCACAAGCCTCTTTGGAAAAGTGACAGCTTAGACAAACTCCTCTTCACTGAAGTACAGGCACACAGGGAAAACTGAAAGCTGAAGGTGAGGTGGGAACACTCAAATCAGACATTTCAGCTGCCACATTATGCACAAGGCAATTGGTATGCAGAAAGTAACTATAGCTATAGTACTCAACTGCAGCTCAATCCCTGATGAGATTTTAATAAAGCCCACCACACTAAATAGCTAACAGGTAAAGAAGCAGATTCATATGTAGACATAACTATTAACCACAATCTACTCATCATCACATAATATAATTTAAAAAGAAACCAACATAAAGAGAACTAATAAACAGAACCAGATGTGGAAACTATGAGAGAAGGAAATGAAAATAACCATGAAAATAACTATGAGTTACTCTGCTAACAGCTCTAGCACAGAAGGTGAAACATACATGATCAAAAGAGGAATTTCAAGAGAGATAGAATGGAAATTCAAAAACAAAACACAGAATGCATTCTATGAATTCATCAAGACTGGTCAAATCAAAATGATCTTAGAGTCAGATCAAAAAAAAAAAGCTAACGCTAAGTACAAAGTAAAATTTTATATGTTAAAAATAACACAAACACACACAGCAGAATAAGTCTCTAAGAGTTGGACTGTCTTAATAAACTACCACGTGTGCCTTTGTCACTTTTTTGTTGCTGAGATACAATACCCGATACCCACAATGTAGAGGAGGAAAGGCTTATTTTAACTCATGGTTTCAGAAGGGCTCAGTCTATTTAGGGGTGGCTGGCAATGGCAGAGGGCCTGGATGGAGAAAAACTGTTCATCCAATCACAGCAAGAAATAGAGTGACTGGGAGAAGCGGGACAAGAATATATCCTTCCAGGCTTCACCCTCATTGACCTGCCCACACCCCCCAGCCAGGCCCTACACTTACACTTAACCACACATGTCATCACTGGATTGACCCACTTGACCAACTAATCCCCACAACCCAATCCATTTCCAAACACATGAGGCTTTTTCTTCCAAACCATAACAACATGTTTAAGTGGAATCTCACAAAGAGAGAACAAGTGGGGCAAAAGAAATACTGGAAGAGAAAATGCTGAGAAATTTCCAGCATGAATTTGAAAAGATCAACATATGAATCCAAAAGGCTATGACTTTCCCTCTAAAACAGGATAAATATAAAACACTCAAAAATATACATACCCCAAGACACATCACACCCAATCTGCTATGAATATCCAATGACAAGGAAAACATCTTTGATGCCAAAGAGGTGGGCAGGGGGACAGAAATAAAAATTTCATTAGATTTTTTTTTTTTTTTTTTTTTTGCCAGAAGCTATGCAAGTCAACCTATACCCGATGGAATCCTTAAGGTAAAACACTGTGAACAAAGAATTCTACATCCAGCAAATCAACTTTCAAAAGAGTCAAACAAAGTTATTTCTAGAACAATCTGACAAATTTTGTTAACAGCAGACCCAAACCTCAAGATATGTGAAATGAAGTTCTTCGGGTAGGAATAAGTATTTGAAAAGTGGGTAGTACAACAGAATAAATAAATTTTAATTAAACTTATATGAACTACCTTAAGTATAAATTTAAACAGCTACCTTGGCTAGTGACTCCATACTGGACATCATAGATCTAAAAAAAAAACATAATACAGTTGGTCCTCAATCTCTTTGGGTTCCATTTTCATGGGTTCAACTAACCTTGGATTGAAAATATTCAGAGGGGAGAAGAGAACCCTGCATCCATACTGAACATGTATAGAAACTCTTTTTTGTTATGCCCTAAAAAGCACAGAAACTACTTCTATAGTATTATAAATACTTAAGTGATGTTCTACATATTCCAGTGGATATGCATAGGTTATAAGTAAATACTATGCCAATGTATGTAAGGGACTTGAGCATCCAAGGATGTTGGCAGTCATGAGAAGGTCGTGAAAGCAATTAGCTTGGACACCAGGGGATAACTCTATCAAGGTATTATGGGCTTATACCACATGTAAAAGTAAAATGTAGAATAATGATGCAAAAAACATACCAAAAAGAAACTTGAGGATACTGTTTGCAGAGCTGACACTATATAAAAGGTAACACCTCAATACAGTCTGTGATTAAACAGTTATAATGTAAACCAGAGAAATCAATTATTTTTTTAAAAGACATGCAAAACAAGTACAAAATATGAGCCACTAGTAAAGATTAAAATGAACCAACACTTTCATAATGTTCAACAAGACAAATAAAACTCCCCAAGAAAAGTTCCATTTGATCCAGCTATTGCTCTAATGGGCATAATTATCCACCTGCTCCCCCAAAAACAAAGTCAACATACCAAAAAGACACATGTATATCCATGTTTATAGCAGCACATAATAGCCAGATCCTGGAAACAACCTACTTGCCCATCAATAGAGGAATGGTTAAAGAAGATACAGTACTTATATACAATGGAATACTATGCAGCCATAAAGACAGATATGAAGTGTTTGAATGAAAATGGGCCACCTAGAGTCAACAGTGCTCAGTGAAATTGACCAAGTACAAAAGAGTGACAATAGATGGGTGTCCCTCTTATGAAAGACATAAAAATAATGACATTAAAAAGGCACCAACATGAATTACAGGGTAAAAAGAGAGGAAATGGTCAGATAGAAAAGGGATAAACTTCTAGATGCTCATAGACTCCCCAAATTCCATGGTTCTATGGCTATAGAATTTGGAATTCATGTATTTACAAAAATAGTGTTAAATTTAATGTCATGTGAATTTTGTTAGCACAATAAAATTATTTTTAAAAAACCTAAGAAATGGAAGAAAGAAAGAAGACAGAGTTTGGAGAGGGACAGAGGAGAGGGAAGGGGTTTGAAGGGATGGGAAGGGGAGACAGATGTTATATGTAAATAAAAAAAGAATTTTAAAAAATAGAGTATAAAAAGTTCTAACAAGTACTATCAGTAAACTTGACCTAAAAACATTTAGAGAATATTCCATCTAAAATACTAGAATATAGACTTTTAATAAATACATTAAAATTTATCAATACTGGCCAAAGTCTGGGCTATAAAATAAGCATGAGGAGATTTAAAGAAATTATATGAGATGTGATTAAAAATAAATGGACAATGTTTAAGTTAAAAAGATTATAGAAAGATACATTGCCATCAATTCCTCTCAAATACTCCTCTTCAAACATACTCATCCAATCAATCTTTATAGTTTCTGAAACAGTTCTGGAGGTCTTCTTCTGTCAATGTCTTTAAAAGATGTGATCAAAAACACGGTGAATGCCACTGCCCATTGCCATCCAACAGAAAGACAGGCTTGTAAAAACATTATTGTGTGCCATCATCCACCTTATTTACTCACCAGACCTGGCAATATGACTTCTGGCTCCTTCCCAAAATTGAAGTGACTCATGGAAGGCAAAGGTTTTGGATCAATTCAGGACATGAATGTAGCAATGACAGCACAACTAACAACTCAGGAAGCAGGACATTCAGAACTTCCTTAGTACATGGCAAAAATGAGAGGATCGGTATGTTTGAAGGGAGAAGGAATATTCTGAGGAGGATTAATGGCAATGTGTCCTTCACTGTAATAATTCTTTTTACAAATTTAAGCATTCACCATACTTGTCCATTGCACCTATGTTGTCTTTTTACAAGAGTGAAGAGAGAAATCATTTCTAGAAAAAGATATACAAAATCAGCAAAGAGATAGAAGCCGTAAGAACAAAGAAAATATCAGCTTATAAAACCTATGTGAGCGTCTAACACAGCGGTTAGAAAGGAAAAGATCTCAAATCAATGCCCTAAGTGTACACCTTAAGAAATTAACAGAGGTATCTGAATCCAAAGCACACAGAGAGAAACAGCAAGGAGAAAAATCAATAAAACTCAAAATAGAGAAAGTAACCAAATAAAAAGTTTGCTCTCTGAAAAATTAACTGAGAGTGATAAACTTCAAGTCAAACTAAGAGTAACAAAAGAGAAAACATCGTGTCAATGCCAGAAGTAGAATAAAAGACAACACTACCAATTTTCACACAGTAAAGAGATAAGTAACAAGTTTATTAAGGTGACTAAATGAAACAAAAATTTCCTGAAAAATAAAAACTTCAAATACTCATAACAGTGACACAAAGTGACTCATACAAAGACTGAAGCTTTTCAAGAAGAAACAGATAACCTAGTAATTTTATTTTAGTAAAATAATTGTTTATTAAAATAAATTCACCCATTTAAACTTTCCAGTAAAAAAAAAGTAGGTCCCAGAAAGGTCAGTTTGTAGACTCCAACAAATACTTATAAAATAATACTAATCCAATGTAACTTTTTAGAAAATATGCAAGAAATACTTCTCAACTCTATGAAGGTCTTAATACAAAGAATTATATGAAGAAGTATTTTTCATAAACATATATAAGGAAATAAAGGCAACTTTTAATATTAGCAAATGTAATCTGCAACTAAGGAACATGTACAGTCACCAAGTGAAGTTCACCTCAATATTGAAAAATAAATTAATGAAATGTGTCATTATTAACATTCTAAAGAAAATAAGTCATATGATCCCTTAACAAATACAGCAAAAGAATTTGACTGAATACAATATCTACCCATGATTAAAATTTTGCAATATAAGAACAAAATGACAATGTATTTAAGATAACAGATCTCTACTTGCCTTATTTCATTAAGGCTGCTATAAAAACTAGGATAGACTAGGTTGTCTATATGTAGTGTAAGTTCATTCTTCATGGTCTTGAAGCTGAGGAGCACCAGGATCAAGGTGCCAGCAAATTATGGCTTACAGTATGCAGTCTTCGCTGTGTATTCTTAATAATGTCATGGTGGAATGGGGGGAGGGGAGAGCTCTCTCTATTCTTTTGAAAGGGAACTAGAGGGCCTCATGGTACAGGACTATAATCGACTATAATCTGATGATTCTGGGAAGCTGTGGCAGGTGGATCCCAAACTAAAAGCTCACCTTGGGCATTCAGCAATTTGACAAGAACCTGTCTCAAAAATTAAAACTAAAAAATGGGCTGGGGATGTAGTTCATTGTGAAGGCTCTTGGATATATCCTCAACACTGAATGGATGAAAAGAAAAAAGAAAAAGGGGAGGGAGGGAAGAAGGGAAGAAGGAAAGGAAGGAAGGAAGAAGAAAGAGACAGACAAATGCCATTAATTCATTAAAGACCTAATAACCCCACAGACCTTAATCCCTCTCAAATACTCTCACACTGGGAATCAGGTTTCAAAACATGAATTTTGAAAGGGACACAAATATTCAGAGGCACCTGTCTTCATATTTAATATTGAAAGAATAAAGTTCTCTTCTTAAAATCAGGAACATGACAGGGATATCTGCTTGCACATTACCTAGTCAACATCATATTAGAGGTCTTATAAGTGTAATAATGAAATAAAGAGAGAAGGAATAATACACAAGTTTTAAAATACTAAAACAGTATCTGCAAATAACTAAGGAAATTCCAAAGATTCTACATTAAAAGTACTAGAATAAGTGAATTTGGCAAGGCTGCAGAATTTAAAGTCAATATGAAAAAGACAAAGCTTTTTTATAATTAGCAATCAATAATTAAAACTGAAATTTAAGAGTTATTACTTATAACAACAAAATTATAAAATATTGGGCACTGATAAAATAACCAACAATATATGCATGTTAAAACTACAAACTGTTTATTAAAATGAAAAATGACCTAAATAAATGGAAATAACCTAGTCATAAATTGGAAGACTCAAAATTAGATGTCAATTTTTCCCAAATTGATCTATGCATTCAATACAATCCAAATGCATACCTTCTCAGGAATATATATATATATATATATATATATATATATATATATATATAGAGAGAGAGAGAGAGAGAGAGAGAGAGAGAGAGAGAGAGAGAGTCTCAATATATATATAGAGTCTCACTCTATAGCCCAAGCTGGTCCTGAATTCATTATGGAACGCAGGCTAGCCTTGGACTCAAAGCAATCCTCCTATCTCAGCCTCCCAAGTGGAGGGATTTACAGGCATGGGGAATCGAACTCAGGTACTTAGTGCTTACTAGACAAGCACTTTAACCACTGAGTCATTCCTCCTGGCCAGGACTGCATTTTTTTTTAAACCAACAAAATGCCTCTAAAAGTTTTACAGGAAAGCAAAGGAACCTGGACAGCCAAATGACTTTTTAAAAGGAATCTATCCCAAGAATTCACATATCTTGATTTCAAGATTTAAACTAAAAATAATTATGTCAATGTAGTATTAGCAAAGGTTTAGGAATGAAACTCCATAGGTCAGTACAGAAATAGATTCAAATATATCATCAACTGACTTTAAATAAAGTTATTTCAATGGAGAAAGCAAATGTTCTCAACAAATAGCACGAGAATAACTACATATCTATTGAAAAGAAAATGAGACGTGACCCTTATGTATACCATGAATAAAACTAATCAAAACGAATCATATAATTTGATATAAAAGTCAAAGCTATAAAACTTGTGAATGAAGGCATAAAAACCTGCATAACTCCACAGTGAGCAAATTCTCAGGTACAACATGAAAGTGCAAATCATAAAAGAAAATACTGATAAACTGAATTTAAATGTAAGTAAATGTATCTCTCTGTATAGTTAAGAAAATACAAGTTACATACTGCAACATGAATGTGTTTATATATCCATGTGTTGTAAGAATTGTATAAACTATAAAAATCACTTAAAACTCAAAACAAATTACTTGATTTTTAAAAATGAGCCAAAGATCTGAAGAGAAACTTCAGAAAGAAAAACCTGAATATAAGTAAACTTGTAAGACCATTAGTCATCAGGTATATGCAAGTTAAAAATCTCACTGTGATGCTACTAAATACATGCCCTCTGGACAAGCTAAAATTAAAAAGACTAAAATAGCAAAGTGTTGATGAGGATATGGAGCAACTGGAACTGCCATACGTTAATGGTAGACATGTACAATAGGACAATTTGGAAAACAGTTTGGCAGCTTCTTAAATGGTTAAACATTTACTTACCATACAACCACAAAAATTTTACTTTGTGTAGAATTACTACACTACTTGTAGGCATTTATTGAGAAAAATATAAACATATATTCACACAAGAACTCAGAATGAATGAATGTTCATAGCAGCTTTATTAATAATAACTCCAACTGGAAACCATCCAAATATCGATGAATAGGTGAAATGAGCCAATAATTGTGGTATATATGAATATCACAGGCTACTCAACAATAAAGAGATGGATGCCTTAAAATATACAAAAAAAGCTGATGAGCTTCAAAAATATTATGCTGAGAAAAGCCAGATGCAAGAGCATGTTACATAATTCCATTAATATCAAACTCTAGAACACATTCAACAATTTATAGAGCGAAATGAATGATGAGTGGGCTCCTGTGGCTAAGGGTGAAAGCAACCGCAAAAGGGCTCGAGGGAACCTTTTTGAGGACGACAAAAATATCTTCTGTCTTGACTACAGTACATAAATTCTCTTAATTATGACAGTTTTGACATATGTGTACACATTTTTCAAAACAAAACAAGCTGTAACTTTTAAATAAGTACCTTGTATTGCATCTGGGTTATCCTCAATAAAGTGGATTTGTTTTAAAAAAAAATGATACTGTTAGGAAACTATTAACTGGGAATAATGGTGCTATGCATATTTACACCTCACAAGATGTCCAAGTGTTCCCTTTAAACTCAGTAACACCACTAAGTTTCTAGCCATTGCTGCTACAGTTCAACATTATGTAAGGTACATAATGGCCAAAATAATGAGAAAAAGTGTTACAAAAACTGAAAAGGAAATTCTAGAACTGTGAATATTTTCAGATAATTACCAACACAAAATGATTAGATACAGGATAAGCAAGAATATCAAAAGCTTTTCTATAACCAGGAGAGAAAGTGAGAGCTGAGAGAGAGAGAGATTACTGAAAGTTTCATCTATCACAGCAAACCACAAAATAGCTAAGAATACAGAAAAGAAATGCATTCAAATGGGGGGAATAAAACAAAATTATAAAACTTCTTCTAAAAATATGAGAAGATGTGAATAAAATGGAAGGCCCACACATCTGTGGGGTAGGGGCAGTATTCATTTCTCTTCAAATTAACCTAAAATTTCACTACAACCTCATCCAAAACAGCTAAAGTATTTTTTAAATCTAAACCACAAGTTGGGAATAAAGTTTATCTAGAGGAGAAAATGCCTAAGAAACAGTGATGGGTATTTTCAAAATGAGTAACAAGGAAGAAATGGTTATCAAAATTTAAAATATGTATACCCTTTAAGCAATTCCATATTCATTTCTAGGAATCCATGCTCCAGAAAAAAATCACAGAAAACGGTGGTAAATTGAGAAGAGTAGTTAGCCCTGGGGATGTGGAAAGGGCTAGAAAGGGAAGTGGAAGTTGTACCTTGCACCTTATATTCTCCCAACTTGTCTGAATTTTTTAAATCAAGGTTTAAAGTTTATAATTAAACATCAATCAATAAATTAGAAACTTGTTTTTACTACACACTACTATCTGCAATAACAAAAACAAACTGTAATTAATAAAAAGCCATTTGAACTGATGAAATACCATCTGGTCTTTAAAAAGTATTAAGCAGGCCTATGTACAACAAGGAAAGAGATCCAAGATGCACAATTAAGCCAAAAAGCAAGCAATATCCAAATGTACTTAGGCTATCTTGCCTCAAACACAATTACACACACACACACACACACACACATATCTCTGTATGTATATGTGTGTGTTTAAAAGTAAAATTGGTAAAATTGTAAAAGGATTTTGACAGATGACTACTGCATGGCTAAATCCAGACAGTGGAATGGGATGGGGCTGGGGGGGGGGGGGGGTGGCTGTTAATGTGATGTTCACATTTTACCTAACAGTCCTTTATTTACATGGCTGAATATCACATTGAGGTTGAGTGTCTGTAATTAATAGTTATTTCATACAAAATGACATGAATTCCAGAAGATATCTACAAACTGAAAAACAAAATAATTTACATGTTCTATTTTTTCAGGGTAACATACACTCTTCGTATGAATTGTGTCTGTGGCCAAGGGGACTGTCATTTTAAAAGAAACATGACCATTTTATGATCAGAATTACAATATATTAAGCCCCTCCCCCCAAGAGACGTAAATTTCAGAGCCAGTCAATTCAAAGCAGTGTCTATGCCTATAGTGATGTAAATTGTCTTAAATGTCCTGAAAGGGAAATATCCAGGATTCTTCTTCCTTCCTGTACAAACCCTCTCCTTTCAACTTGGTTTGAGCAGCTTTTAAATCACCATTTTGAATGTGCGCAAAATGACGAACCAGTAGTAATCTTCCGGAGGCCCACACCGAAGGCGCATCTGCCAGAGGAGCTGCGACCTGACAGCTCTAACCGGAAGAAGCCCTGATGGCGCGGTGCTAAATTCAGGAGGAGGGACTGCTGGGGTCCGTCCCGATGCCAGGGGGCCCGGGCCTGCGTGACAATCGGAGCCAACGCAGATCCCGCCGGGGGAGGGGCTGCAGGCCCGGCCGCGCGGCAGGCAGGGCTAGGGGCGCGGTGGCAGACGCGGGCAGCGCGCCGGCCGGCCGGGCGGGCGCGGGCCCTTGGCACCAAGGACAGCGGAGGGGGGCGGGGTGCGGGGCCGGCGCTCACCCTCGGGGAGGCCAGGGGGCGGCGGCCCCGGGCGGGGCTGGACACGGCCCGCAGGCCCACCAGGCTTCCCACGGCCGCCCACCCCACCCGCCACGGCCGGCGCCCGGGCCAGGGACCCCCGCCCCATCTCCGGGAGAGACCAGAAACTGAGCGGCTGAGGAAGGCAGCGACGTCCTTCCTCTCCCCGACCCTCACGCTCCCGCCAGCAGGCCACACTGGAAAACATAAAAGGGCCCTCACCGAAATGTGCAGCGGCTCCGCGGCGCGAACAGCACGCGATCCTCCAGCCGCCACCACCGCCTTCCTCTCCGCCTCCGACTCCTCCCCCGCCGTGCGCGCAGCGGCAGGCGGCTGCAGCGGCGGCGGCGGCCCGGCGGCGGAAGCGGAGGCGGCGGCGGCGGCGGCGGGGGCCCGGCCCGCCCCTAGCTCCGTCGCCGCGTAGAGGGGCACGTAAGCCCCGCCCTCAGAGCGGTGCCGCCCAATAGACGTCACGAGCCTCGGAGGGGGAAAACTGCGCACGTCCAATCGGAACTCGCGGAGTGGGCACACGTCAATGGTTGGGACGTGGCAGAAAAAGGGGAACGAGAAAAAATACTCAGACTGTCTCTCCTCCCTGCTCCCCGTTTTTCTCACGGGGGCTTCATCTATTGGCCGAAGAACGGAAAGACGGAGCCCGCCCCGCCCCCGTCTGCGCCCACCTCCTTTGCCCGCAGCACTGCGACGTTGGGGGCGGCGGGGCGCGACGCTGGGCAGGAGCCGCTCAGCCTGAGTGGCGTGGGCTGGGAGAAAAGGGCGGGGTCTCAGGGACACGGAGAGGGGGTGTAGAGACGGAGAAGGACTGGCGCAGTTAGACTGTTTCAGAAATTCCAACCGCAGCTGCCAAAATGGAGGCCTAAAACGTCCTAATTCGATGGGATCCCAGCAAGATTAGGTCTCCTGGCCCCAAACCCAATCAACTGCAGTTTCGCTCTCTGTAGGAAAAAAGGGTAGCGCAGGAGGAGGACGGGCATGTTGCCCACCCTGGCACTTGGCCCTGTAGTGCTTTCAGCTGACCAACCCCGCAGTCAGACCCTCACCCCTTCCTTTCGATGTTGCTGGAGCAAGAGTGGGGTGACATTGTGCGTATCCTTTCTCTAGCGTTGTCCTGTTCAGAGCCTTGTGGTTTCCGTCTTGAGGGTAGTAGGTTGTCAAGCCGGGAAGTGATAGTTCCCGTTACTTGCAACCAAAATAAATACAACAGCTGTAGTTCCCGGGCACCTTGCTTAGTGTAAACCAGGGCAACGTTGTAGTTAATTATGTCAGTCGTATAAAAGTTGTTTTTTCATTCTGCCCATGTCCTCTTTTTTTCCGTCCTGAAACGTGTCTGTCGGGGATTATAGTTCTGCCCGCCTGTCTTAACTCCCCACCCCACTGTCTGAGTCCCATGTTAGTGCCAATCCCAGTTCCCGAGATAGAGACATGTTTACCGCGTCTCCTCCCCCACGATTAAGAGACCCATTGCTTGTGCTGTTCTCTGACAACTGTAAAATCTGCTAGTGAACTGAGACTAACTCTTTTTTACTGTTGATGAAAATAAATTATGCAAAATTTACTATGGGAACTAGGATTATGAAAACTTGCTAGACAAGTCTAATTCCCAGCTCTCCACCGTCACTGTGCATATCTTACCAAGAAATCATTTCTCACTTAATACTATTTTGCCTTTACACATGTTGCTGTAAGTGTTGTAAATCTTTCTCTTGTCCGAGTCCCTTCTTGCAAGAGAATTCATATTTTAATTACATTCCTCTATTTTCCCTTTACAGTCTTGCAGATTGGTCCATTGGGATGCACTAACCTGCTTTGAGAAGCATAATTTCTCAGATTTCATTCTTTTTTCATAATTTCTCAGATTTCGTTCTTTTTCATATTGTATCTATGTAAACATTCAGCAGTATTTTCTCTTTATTTAAATAAAATTTTCTTTCAATCCTTAAAGAGAGGAGCTTTCTAAATGTGCTGTAAATGATGAAGTCACTTCACCCAAATTGAAAGGAGCTAAGAAAAGTGAAGGTAAGATAATATTTTAAAATTCTCTTTAGAAACTACTGCCACTAAAGCCTCTGTCTAAGCTGAAAACCCACTCTCTTTTTAAAAGGGTAAATTATCAAGCATTAGACTCACATTGAAAGCACAGCACTTAGGTGACATTTTCTTTATCATGATGTCGTCAAAGGATAGAAAAATATAACCAAAATAGCAATGACTTTCCTCATTATGTGAGTCACTGTTTTTAATCCTACATCCCTGCCCCAAGTACAGTCATCCAGGGCATCATAAGTGATCTGTACTGCTCTCTCAAAGTGCTAGAATGGAGGCTGAAAGCACTACCCTAGAATTAAACAGAGGTATTTTCACACTAGCTCCCGCATTTATATCTGTGTGCCCCTGGACAGCCGACATACCACTCTGGTTTTGATTTCCTATTTAAATATGGAGAAGTAACAATATCTACTTAAGGGTTATTGTATGGATTAAATGACCTAATCAGTGATGTTTATCATGCCAGAATGAAGTACTAGGTGAATATTAGTTTGATATTATATTATTATATGTTACATGAATACTACTGTGAATTATTAGTTTCTAGGCATTATCAATGATTTGATAATTGAGAAGCACTTTCTAGGGCAAGAGGTTACAGGAAACACATGGCACAATGAAGTAGTTTAAAGTAATCCTCAGATGGACACCATCCACATTAAGTGAAAACTTTAAAAATACCAATTTTCAGATTCAATCTCAGACATGACTCAGAAGTGCCAGGTTTGGAGCTTAGTTGCATTTTAACAAGCCTTCCAGGTAATTTTGGTGCAAATAAAGTTTGAGGATCCTGGGTATAAATTAAGCAAGAACCAGTCAAAGGTAAGAAAAACTGTTTTCTAATGATAGACCTAGAATGATATCCGCAAACATGGAGGGGTTAAAGCCATGAGAGTGTTGGCAAAATTGGCAGTATCAACTTTTCCAGAAATTTGGAAATTAATCAAAGGCTTACAACATTCCAGGGAGTACTCATTCAAGAAAAATAGTTGAATTTCTGTAAGGACAGTGTGGTGGTTTGGATCTAGAATGTCCACCCACAATCCTCATATTTTTGATATGCTTAGAACCTTGTGCTGCTGGGAGGTGGTGCCTGGCTGCAAGGGGCAGGTACCTGGGCTTGACCCTGAGCAGTGGGTTCTGCCTTCCAGCCATATGCAGCTCTGTTCTACCATGCCTTGAGGAGGTCTGTCACGGGCTGTGGCCTGCCATACAGCTCTGCCATTTCCACCCACCCACCCATTAATAGACTGTGACCTTCTGAAACTCTGAGATAGAATAAAACTTTCCTTCCTAAAGTCATGAGTGTCAGGCATTGTGTCTCAGCAATGGGAAGGTAACTAAGACAGAAATTGGTACCAACATTGAAGTTGTTACTATGACTTTACCTGACCATGTTTTGGAAGCCTTTGGTACTCTTTATGGGAAGAGTTGGGAAAGGTTGGATCCCAGCAAGAGAAGCCTTAGAATGCCCTGAGGCAAGCCCCTGAGGCAAGATTGTTGAGAGATGCTCTTAGAAGACCAGAATGCTTTTAAGAAGTTTGAATTGTAAAGGCCAGTCTCAAGAAGAAGTTTCAGATGGGAGGGAAGACTTTATTGACAATTGGTCTAGAAACTATGCATGCTGTGCTGTGGCAAAAAGTGTGTCAGCATTTTGCCCCTGTCCAGAGACTACCTGAAGCGGAGTGTAAAAGTGGTGAACTTAAAAAAAAAAAAAAAAAAAGGATCCTCACTCAAGACTTCCTATTCTCAAGAGCTTTGGTTTCTTGCTTTCAATCTTCTTAAAAAAAAAAAAAAAAAAAAGAGTAGTGAACCACTTAATTTGGCAGAGGAAATCTCTGTTACTTGGGTACTGTGTGCAACTTTTATTCAACTCTTTGGCAAAAGGCAGGAAAAAATAGCAGAAAACAATGATATAAAAAGTTTGCAGTTTCAGTTTTACCAGATAGAAAGAGCCTGTAGAACTGGGGCAAAAAAGCACAGGAAATTTAGAGGTTAGCATTATAAAAGAAGCCCAAATATGTAGAAGCAGGACTATTTAAAAATGATGCCTTGAGAGAGTGTCAGGAATCAAAAAGACTCCAGATAGGCAAAGGATCTTACTTTGAGAATAGTATCTCAGGGTATCCCTTGATGCAAAAAGAAAAATGTTGGAGTTCAACCACCTGACATCTCAGAGGTCACCACAGGGGTTGTCCAAGGAAGCCAGGCTACTGCTCAGGCTAGTGGCAGACTTTGGCAACATCCATGAGGCTCTGGCTTTAAAGGCGTGCAGAATGTAAGAGTTATAGGTTCTAGAGGCTTCCACCGAGATTTCAGACTAAGGTCTTGGAGGCCATGCGGTCTGCCCCTGGGAGGGAAGTACATGACATTGTGAAGGAGAAGCCTAAAGTACAATGGAAACCCTGGAAATTTAAAGATGATGGAAACATGGATCATTGCCTGAGAAAAGCTGCAGTCTGTGAACAAATCCAGCCCTAAGGAGAGACAATACAGGTTGCAGCCAGAGGCAACACTGCGTGGGCAGGGCAACCCAAGCCCTTTGGAGCTTATAGCTTGCCACAGTTTGCTCTGTGTACTGAACACGAAGCTACAGGATTTAACCCTTGTCCTGCTGGGTTTAGAGTTTACTTTGTCCAATTGCATTCTATCTTTCTATTCTTCTTTTCATTTTGCTCCACTTTATATATATATATATATATATATATATATATATATATATGCACACATATGCATGTTTACATTGAAATTGAGGATTTTGTGCCCATATATATTGCATCAAAATTACAATTCCGGCCCCTCCCCCCTTTCTGACTCTCCCACAACTTCTCCCCTCTAACTCCCACTATCATTCCCCCTTTTTATTTTACATGTCACCTCCCTTTATCCTTCTGACTCTTCCACTCTCCCCTTTTCCTTTCACTCTCTAAAAAGTTCATCTTTTTACCTTTTTCCAAGTCTCTTACATTTTTATGATTTGGTTTTCTCATATTAGAGAAACCATCTAATATTCAACTTTCTGTGTCTGATCATTTCACTGGGCATAATGGTCTCAAGGTCCATTCATTTTCCTAAAAATGACTCAAGTGTGTCATTCTGAATGGCAGAGTAATAACTACATTTTGAATATATATATCACATCTTCTTTATGCAGTCATCTGTGCTTGGGCATATTGGCTTCTTCCAAGATTTGGCTATTTTCAATTATGCTGCTGTACAGAAGACATTCAGGTTTTCATGACATCAATCAGATTTCTTAGGCTAAATTTATATTAAAGACAAATAAATGAATCACTACATTAAATAAACTTAAGTCTAAATCACAACTGCATATCACACATAAAACAATAGATATAATGGCATACTTAGTTATTTTAGAATTTTGGAAGAGTTCTTTCCCAAAGAGGAGCAGGAATAAACAAGATTATTGTTACAAATTTAGTTACAGAGCATGAAATTGAAATGTAAAATTCAAGAGTTATAGGTTCTTAGTCAATGGACTAAGGCTATGTGATCTTTTATCTTTACCACTCAATAAAAGTTTCAGGGAAAATACCCCATGAACCATTTATTTACCAACTCTTAACCTGTTTTTGAAATTAATAATATTCCAAATCAAAATCATTGCCTTCTGTCACTCCACCCCAGCTACATATCTACACACACCGTACACATCAAAAAATTCACACATTAAGATTTTATATCAATTCCCCATGTCAAATATAATTATGTTATTATTACATTGTTATTATAATAACTATGGAGGAAGTTTCACAGATTTTTTGAGAAATCTGGTACTGTTTTAGTGGGATAGCAATCAAGCAATTGGTGTCTATTTTTTTGTCACACTTTCTCTTTAGATGTTTCCTTCTATGTTTTTTGGTGCTATTTGTCATGATGTCTTTCTCAAAGATTCAAGTATTTCCTTGAACGTTGGGCTACTGATTGCAAATTCCTTTAGGGATTCTTGGTTATGGAAAAAAAATTTTACTCCCCGTTCAATTTTCAGGGCTAATTTTGCTGGATAAAACAACCTGGGTTGACACTTGCTATCTTTTAAAGTTTGAAAGATTTTGCTCCAGGATCTCTTGGACTTGAAATTTTGCATTGAGAAATCTGTGGTAATTTGAATGAGTTTGCCTTAGTAGAATAATGTCTGTTTTTTTCTCTCTCTCTTTCTGTTCCATTTCTGAGGCCTGTATCTGGAGAGTCTCTCCAAAAACTTCATGCGTTTAGATATAATAGGCATGTGTGTTGTTAGGAGGGTGGGCCTCGCTGGAAGGGGCAGATTCTTGGGGGCTGGCCTGGAGGGATGTGTGCTGGCTCTGTCCTTTCTCCCGTATTCAGTTCTGTTCTGCCATGCCATGAAGAGCTCTTGCTCTGGCTCTGGCCCTGCCAGGTGGTTCCAGCACTTTCAGTCTCTGACCTGTGAATGGACTGTGACCTTCTGTAACAGTGAGCTAAAAATAAATATTTCCTCCCTAAAGTTGTGGATGGCAAGTATTTTATCTCAGCAATGAAAAAAGTAACTAAGAAAGCAATCATTCTGGCATTTTGACTTCTTCCAATTTTCATTGCTTTTTTCTGCTATATTTCTTGGTTTTGATTTGCAGTTTATGTATCTGAATGCTTTGAGACTACATAACAGATAGCTGCATAATTTTCACAGTTAATCTCAAATGTCTCACCATCCATTGAACAACTATTAAGCCAATGCCACGTTTCTTTGTTACAAGAAATTTTGTATTTGTTAAGATATACTGGGTAATGTAACCGATACAGCTTAAAATGTAATGTTTTAACTCAACAGAGTATATTTCATGAATACATAAAGTTCAATTAGTGATGAAGGAAAGGCTGTGCGGGAGTCCTGCTTTACCCATAATTCAAGGGCCCTGTGTTAACAGAGATGCAGCATCTTCAACTCAAGTGTCCCCGCTTGTTCTGATATGCCCTACCATTTGCCCTACCACGTACTCAAGGCATTTTGCCAAGGTCAGTGGTAGTTGAGAGCAAAGGGAACAATAAATATCAAGAAAAGGAGGTCATAAATACTTTACCAATTATAGCCTGAGACACAATTCTGTAGATTTTATCTGTTATGCAGAAACTGTTTACCAGAACAAGCAGCATTAGCACACTAGAAGAAAAGCTACCAATTCCAAGTTTGGGAACTGCATCTGAGACCAATGGAGTCAGATATAGTGAGAGTGGTGCTCTGTAACTGGTGATGAGCTCTAGAGGTGATTCCGAAAGCTCAGCTCTGAGAACCACTGAGTTGCGAGACAAGAATAGTAGGTTGCAAAGTGAGAGACTCCTGACTGATAAGATTTGGGTTCTTTCCTTTCATGGAGAGCCAGAGAACAACTGGATGGCAGGTATTGTGCAAAATTTAAGGAAGAAAGAGCGCATGTGCGCTAGGCTAGGGCAGACAACAGGGACTGGCTTCTTCAGCCTTTGTTACAACTTCCTAAGAAAGTTGGAAAGCGAAGAACTCCACTTTCTGGATTCCTTTACTGCTGAGCTCCTGATGTAACCTAGGTTCTACCAATTAGAGGCACTAACATGAGATTGGTAAAGTGTAAGTAATCGTAGTATGTCAAAGCTACAGATTGTTTCTTGTGTAGAGGTCCTACTGTCAGGGCTTGAGTTCTGTTGCAGTACAGAGTCAGACTGGGTTAGCCATTTTATGGCTATGTGATGGCTCATCATGATTTTTTTTTTCTCAAGCAATGCCAAGGAGATTAGTAAAGCATACCTCTGGGTGTGTCTGTGTGGGTCATAAGGGAGTGATCATGGGAATCATGCCTGGTCCTTGGCCCCTTCTTCTGTCTTTCTGCTTCCTGGCTGCCATGGATTGAACAACTTTTCCCCACCATGCTATTCTGTTATGAATTTTCTACTTTTAAGCCATGGAATGACTTCTCTGAAATTGTGAGCTAAAAATAAATCTTTTAAGTTCTATCTATCAGGTATTTCATCCCAGCAATGAAAAGCTGACGAATCCAGTGTGCTGGGGAGAATGTGGCACTGAGGCTTGGAGCTGCAGTGAGGTTTTCTGTGAACTGTCAAAGAGCTCTTGGTACTGTTTTCCTGCTGGGGTGACAGCAGAAGTTGTGTTGGTGGGTCAGTTTTTCAGTATAACTTTGGGGGCTCTTCTTCAAAGCTTCCATTAGAGTCTGTTTCATTAACCTTTTCAAGAGTAGTACAAATTATTTTATAGCGAATGATACACCATTTTTTTTTTTTTTTTGCTTCAACCCGACAGAGTAAGTTAAATTCTCTACTACTGGTTCTAAATGATACAGCAGATGCGACAGGTGACCTAGTTCCCTCTGCAGAAGGCCTTTGGCATGTTTCTTCTATCTCTGCGATCTAAAGTCTAGCAATTTTTTCTAAATATGGGTCTTTTTTTATTAATGTACTAAACATTGAGTAAATCTTTTCTGTAGAAAAACTGAAATCTTTCAGCCCTGAGAAACTACATCATTACATTAATAATTTCTTCTTTTCTGTTTTCTTTGCAGATATATACCATTTTTTTTTCTGTTACTATTTCATCTTTTTATTGTGTCCAGCTTTCCAGGAGAGTTCTTAAAGAATTCTTCCATTGATTTTTATTACCAGACATCATAATTTTAATTTATGTGATTTCTTCATTTTCACTCTATATTGCTCCTACCTTTGAATATAGTTCAGGACTAGCCTAAATTACAAAGCCAGAGTTTGCCTCAATAAATAAATAAATAAATAAATAGACAAATAAAACAATTCTCCTAAGATTTTAATTAGAAGTTCTGTTCCTTGACCTATTACCTTCAGTGCTGCCCTCTGCAGTATCTTTCAATCTTGAGAGTTCTCATTCTTATTAAAGTTTTTTTTTTAAAGCATTTGATTTCCTTTGAAATACAGATGTTTGCACTGTGCATAGTAGCCTGGGAGCACGTAACTTGCTATTTGAATTGCACAGGGGTTCACAGGTAAGGGTTTGCCTTGAATTTCAGAGGAGATGTTGGTCTTAAATTCTCGAGCAAGGCTGGCACTTTAGATCGGTATATTCCACCACTTGTAGTACTAATAACCTGGCATTATGATCTTGAAGATCTTTAGGGTAAGCTTACTAGTTTTCCATCTCTGCTCTGATGCTTCCCAACCATCCTCGAATTTTTAGTATTCTTTTCCTGCCCGGTTCCACTGTGGTAATCTTTCACATACTGTTGTCCTCTTTTCCATTATGTCATTCACCACTTATACTTTTATATTTCTTTAACATTATTTTAATGAAGATTAAGAAGGAGGAAGAGGAAATAACATGTTGTGCATATTGTGTTGAGTACATTCTTTAAGAAATAGACTTTGTAGACATGGCAGACATTCTATGCCCAGGTGTATCTTTCATATTGTGTAAAACAGAGCCCTGTAAACAGTATAGATTCATTTAACTTCTAATGAATCTCATGCAAAAGGAAGACATCAAACAAAAGTGACTAATCTTACTCCTTATGATGACTGATAAGATTTGGATTCACTACTAGGCATTGTAATTAAGTGACACTGGCTAAAAAAAAGAAAAGGAAATCATTGAAAAGATACTAAGTAGCTCTCAGAAGACACACAAAGCAACTTGAGAAACCAGCAGGTGTAAAAGGAGGCCGGGCTTAGAAATATGACCTGAGACATCCTGCCACATAACTCACATTGCATGACACAATCAGAGACTTCTAGAAAGACAGAGGGCAAGCTCCTTTGCTCTTAAATTGTTACTAATTAAAATCATAATTTCTGTTTTTTTCTAAGATAGACAGGAACTTAAAAGTTTTTTTTTTTTCCTAAAACTTGTGATTGTTTTATTTTCTGTTTTTTGTTCTAAGATAGACAGGGACTTAAAAGTTTGTTTTTCCCTCAAAAGTGTAACTGTTTTTAAAGTACAAATGCTAAATTGGTGATCAAAAGTAGAATGAAGTTTGACCTTCATTTTGTCACTAGGTCAAGTTCTTCTCATCTTTGCAACATGGTCATGTTAGTCATTTAGTGAGTACTTGTCTAACCCTGCAAAACCAGGCTTATTAGCCTAACATTTAGGTAGGCCATCTCATTATCCTTCAGGACCAAGTGCACTGAGCCCTGGAAGTGTCCACTGCCCTAAACCTGTATTCATCTTGAATTCTGGCAAAGCTTCACATGCTCACACCATCATGAGTTATGACAAATCCTCTCACAGGAGGCAGGTTACTCCTCAAGCCATGAAGATTCCTCCTGGGTTAAAAAACATCCCCAAGATAATGATTCACTCAATCCTAGCCCACCATGGCACTCCACAAAACTGGTCTCTGTTCCTTTGTGAGCTGGCCCATTGGACCGTTTCACTAGAGTGTGCCTATTCCCACTGCTACTTAAGCCGGATTCCTTTCCTTGTTTTTGTTGCTTTCCAATGAAAGCCTTTGCCTGTAGTTCACACTGTCACTTTAGTTTTAATTTCCATTATTAATTAAACAAAGACACACACTAACCAGTGACATAGGCAGGATGTCACTCTCCTGAGCATGCAATAACACAGCAGGCTCCAGTACAGGGTGGTGCTCCATGGACACTCAGAACCAGCTGCTGCCACTGCCAGGACAAAATCCCTCCCTAACCGCGCCATTTTATCTCACTAAGTCCTGGGCCAAAGTCCCTGGAAGGGTTTCGGATTACCAGAGCCTGACATGTGCCAGGAGAGAATGGGAGAGCGAGCAGATCACATTTTCTGTAATCAAAATGGGAAGCTGTGCCTCTGATGAAGATTTGAGTTCTAAGACCTAATTATTCAAATAAAGCATAACAGCTAAGAAGTTTTGTCTGTAGTTGATATTTGTTTTTCACTAAATGGGTGACCTATTTTTTGTTTTGTGCATCTGGAAAATGAGGATTGTAACAGCATCTATTCCAAAGAGTTACTGTGAAGAATAATTAGATAATTAGTAGTTAGACCAGCAACCAGCACATAGTGAGCATTCAGTAATTAGCAACAGTAATTACTGATTGATGATGACGGTGACGATGGTGATGATGATGGTGATGATGATGACTGCAGTTCCAAAATTAAGAGTCAGGTGCCATGGAAATGCAGAATGATATTGGGAGAAGAACACTGAAGTGCGATTTTAGTTGTAATCTGATTCTCCTAGTAATTCCATAACCAACAAGAAGTTGCCATATTATTCTTTCTGCAAAGTGAAATGCTTGGTCTACATTATCTTTATAAGACCCCATCCAGCTCTGAAATTATGGGACTCTATGTCATCTTATTTCATATGAAATATCACCAGTTCCCTGGACTATCCCTTATATAACCTGTATCGGAAACTAATACAGAAACTAAATCATGTTCTCTACTATACTCAACCCTTCAATCAACAAATGTGCTAAGATTTTTTCTACACTGACTGTCCATCACAGCTCACTTCTGACACTATCTACCTGGAGTTAGTGTCAAATCCTACAAGTTGAGAGTTTAGTCTCACAAGACGATCCCCCAATTTAGATGCCAGTCACAGTTAGTGAGTCCCCAAGTTACCTATACTTCTCTGCTTGACAGTAAATCAGGGAAACGTGTCCCCCTTACTTTTAATAACTTTCTATGACAGCTCATAGAATTTAGAGAAACATATTTACCAGTTTATTATAAAAAGTATGATAAATGGCACAGACAAGCAGCCAGTTGAAGGCATGCGGGCAAGAGCTGGAAGGGTCCTGCGCTCTAGAATCCTCCTCCTTTTGGAGCTGCTGTGCCCTGGTGTGCTGAACTGCTCATCAGAGTGGAAGGTTTTGAACCTCACTCTTAGGGCGTTTTATAGAGGTTTTTCAGATAGGTGGGACAAAATTATAGTTTAATATCAGCTTCTCTTCTTTTGCTGGTGAATGGGGTGGGGCTGAAAGTTCTGAACTTTTAGTCATGTCTTAGTCCTTCTGGATCAGCCCTTGTGCTGTTGTGTCATTACAGCAAAAGATGCTCTGAACATCCAGGAAATTAGGAAGCATCTAAGAACTTCTAGTAAGGAATTTTGGCCAATGACCAAACATTAGAACAGTGTATATTCCTACCACACCCATTGCTGAGGAAATTGCAAGGATTGTATGACTTCTCTGATAATTGAGGATAAAACTCATTTATAACTCATATATATATATATATATCCACACATATAGTTCTTATTTTGTTGCACTATCATGTAACTCGATTACCAGACTTGTAGTCTTAGTGTCTTTTCTCAGAAAGGCTTGTTAGTGCTTCTCTAAGGCTGTCAAGAGTCAGGATATTATTTTATTAGCACATCTGTTTATTCAGATAACTAAATTTTATTTAGTTAGTATTGTAGAATGAACTCAAAGACTTTTTCACTAAGCTGCATCCTCAGATCTTTTTTTTTTTATTTATTTTTTAAGACAAATTCCTGCTAAGTCACTAAGTAGCCCAGGCTGGGCTGGAACTTGTGACCTTCCTCCCTAACCCCGTCAAAGTGCTAGGATTTTAGGTATATGTCACTATACTCAGCTATCCATGTTTTAAAAATTAAAACCAGCATAAAATTATACACATATGCACACACACAGCAATAAAAACAATAAACTGTCAATGTATAGTTTAATTCTTTGTGAAAGAAAGAAATCTTAGATACAAAAAGTTTATTATCTACAACAGATTAGAGATCTCATATTCCTATGAATATGTATTTTATATGTAGTCTAAAATTTTCATTTTATTTATTTATGAATTTTTATGAAGGATAATATGTATATTTCTTTCCCATTGTATCCTGAAATGCACATGCATGCACGTGCACATGCGCATGCACACACACACACACGCACAAATGAACACACACAGAATTTGAAAATTTGCAGCACTTGAGCCACCCTAACCTTACCTGTAAGCAAATACAGGATTTATTTTTTCAAGTGTTGACTCTGCTTTTGAAGACTGGTACTATTTAAGTTCTTGAATGGCACTTTAAAAAGCATACAGTGCTAAATATTTTGCTAGATCATTTTAATCCTATTTTCTGAGCCATTGCCATCCCTTTAAAAAATAAGGGTGGTCTGGAGTTTCTATTGGCAAAAGTTTGCAAGTGTTGACTTAGACACAGGAATAAGAAACCAGAAATTGCTTTTGTAGAATACCCCCTAATTTTGCTTTGGAGAGAGACTAAGTGTGCATGAGGACACTGAGAAAGAGAGATATTTTGGATTGCGGGGCCATCATTATGCAGATAATATTCAGCTTTATTCAGCAATACATCTCTCTTTCCTTTAGTCCAGATGGTGAAATGACTCATCTGTTCCACTGGCCAGCAAAACAAGAGAGAGAGAAGAGGAGCTGCTAGAATCCAGATAAAAATGGATGATGTTTCTGAAGCAAGAAAATATTTCTAAGCAATGAGGATGGCACATTGATAGCACTTGTTAATACTTTACATTCACTTCCAGAGTCACAGCTTTGATTGCACATTGCTTCGAGGATTCCTAAGGAACAGCTTCCACCGGGAATTCTTTTTATTTTCCCGGTGTGTAGGTAAATTGTAAATGTTTTTTTAAAACTTCAGATGATTTACTTTAATAGTTTCTCTTTATGAGGCCTATCGTTCATCTTTCAAATGACGCCTTTTTGTTATTTTTCTTGAAAATCAACTTGAAATTTTATGAGGAACCTGTTCTAGCTAATAATGGGATAGGGATGAATGTATAATTAATGAATAACTGGGGAAATAACTACTGGATCTGAAGAACAATGCAATGACAAACTGTGGGCCCTGATGGACAAAAATGAAGAATATGAAGTAAGAGGACTTTGTGTATGCCTATTTCTGTGATTATCATCATATGATGTTAGGTTGACCTGGGCTATTCGCAAGTTCTAAGCTTCTTCATAAAATATATCATTGGTTGAGCTTCCACATAGGTCGCAAGCACCACCCATCATTGTGGCCAGTAGAAAGCTCTGGTTAAGACTGCCTGACATGTATTTTTTTTCTTACAATAACTTGATTTTTTTTTTTTCAGAAAGAACTTCTTGCCATTGCAAACAATCTTGTTGGATTATCCCCATTATTAACAAATGGGATCTTGTCAAATTAAAAAGTTTCTACACAGCAAAGGAAACTATCAACATTGTAAAAAGAGAACCAACAGATTGGGAAAAAAATATTCACCACCAACAACTCAGATAGGAAGCTCATAACTAGAATATACAGGGGGCTGAAGAAAAATAAGCCTATCAAAATAAAGGATCCTATTGAAAAGTGGGCAAATGAAATGAAGAGGCAGTTCACTCACAAAGAAGTACAAAGGGCCAATAGATACATGAAAAGATATTCAACATCTCTAGCCATAAGAGAGATGCAAATCAAAACAATGCTAAGATACCATCTCACTCCAGAGAGAATGGCCTATATCAACAAGTCAAGTAGTAATCAGTACTGGCAAGGCTGTGGGGAGAAAGGAACCCTCCTGCACTGCTGGTGGGAATGTAAATTCGTACAACCACTCTGGAAAGCAGTATGGAGATCTCTCAAAAGAGTGGAATTTAAAAGATACTTCTAAATAATTCATAAAAGGATAATTCCTAAGGATAGTACAAGTCATTAAACTAAATAAAAATGAAAATAAAATTCATCAAGAATCTATGGGAAGTAGCTAAGTTAGTATGTAGGGGACCATTTACAGTAATAAATACTTACAAGTCAAGAAAAGCTCAGGGTAAAAAGTTGGAAAAGTTTCAGATAAATGTTTCAGGTATACAGAAAGAAAAGTTCAGCTACCACATCCAGAAACAAAAGAACAAAATCAGCCAAGGCATGCATGAGGAAATAGTAAGTTTTAGACCAAAACTTAATGAAATTGAAACCATAAAAAAAAGAAAGGTAGTCATTAAGGAAAATGATTAATAAAATTGATAAAATTCAAGAAAAACTGACAAAGAAAAATAAAGGACAACAGGTATCAGTGATGGAAGGTCGAGTGAGAATATCACTATAGACATTTTAGAAATTAAAAGGGTAATAAGAGATCCTTACATAAAACTCTACCCTCATAAATTCAACAAGTGAGAAAAATGAAAAATAATTTTCTTTAAAGCAACAAGATGAAATAATATCATGTGCCATAAAATAGCATTTCTGGCCAATGATGGAATGGTGGTCCCATAAGACTGTAATAAAGTAGAAAGGTTCTTGTTGCCTAGGGACATTGTACTCACTATAAGGTTACAGCACAATGCATCAATCTCATGTGTCCATGACAACAAACCTCCTGCACTGTCAGTTGTTTGGAAGTGTAGTACCACAGTTACACACAGAAGATGATATTTGACAAGGAAATTAGATAACCATGTCACTGATTTGTGTATGATATTTGCTATGCTCTGATTTTTACAAAACTTCCTTTACTTATTAAAATCAGTTTACTGAAAAACAGTATTCAATATTGTATATACTAGAAATACATGTATACATACATATTTCTAGAAGTTCTCTTGCATGTGTTAATGGGTGTGGTCAAAATGTAGATAATGTTGCTCCTCAATGCGATCAGAGGGAAAGGCAGGCTAACAAAAACAGGCTGGTATGTCCTCGTTCATCGTATTTACCTGATCAGGTAGAGTGCAACTTCTGGCTCTTCCCCATAGTCAAAATGGTCATGAAAGCTTAGCATTTTGGGTGGATTCAAGATATAGATGTAGCCAAGACAGCATGTCTAAAGACGTAGCCAAGACAGCATGTCTAAAGACACTCATGAAAGAGGACCCCCAGAAATGCTTCAAAAAGTGTCAAGAACAATGAGATAATTGTATTTGAAGGGAGAGATTCACGGCAATGGGTCTTTTACAGTAATTTAAAAAATGTAAACATTTAGCATACTTTTTGATCATAACTTGTTTTCCACCCCCCCCACACACACACACAACCTCAATGTATATAGTAGTACACTTCAGCTTATGTACATATACTCTGTAGTCTACAATGTTCACATGACAAAAATCACCTAATGGTAAATTTCTCAGAACATATTCCTGTCATTAAATGATGCATGACAGTGCATGCCATATGCTTGGAGGCTGAGGCAGGAAAATTGCCATGAGTCCAAGGCTTGCCTGGGCTACATAATAAATTCAGGACCATCCTGGGCTACACAGTGAGACTCTGTCTCCAAAAAAAAATCAAAACAAATAAATAATGTGTGGTGATATATGAGTAGTTCTCTAGTTACCGAAAAAAATTGAATGAATGCTTAAAAATTATATGAAAAATCTCCATGCTCAGAAGTTATCACTGACAAAGATCTGCCAAAGAAAGCTAGCAGCACTAATTTTACACAGTATCTTCCAGAAAATAGAAAAGTAGGGAACAATTTCCCCCATGATTCCAAGAAGCCAACATTATGTAGATATTAAAATTCTTTGGTATTAAAAGAAGAGAAAGCTTCATGTCAGTGTCATTTATAAGTATTGAGATAAAAATTTTCAACAAAATACTAACAGACTTTTTCCCATTCTGTCAGTTCTCTCTTGACTCTGTTGATAATCTCCTTTGCTCTGCAGAAACTTTTAAATTTAATATTATCCCATTTGTTGATTCTGTGGGCTATTTCTTTTGCATCAAGTGTCCTATTAAGAAATTCCTCGCCCACATCTACATCTTCTAAATTTTTTTGCTTATTTTTTCCTCCAGATGATTCAGTATTTCCATTTTAATATCTAGGTCTTTGATCCACTTTGACTTGATTTTGGTACATGATGACAAGTGTGTGTCTGGATTCATTTTTCTGCATGTGGATAACTAATTCTCCCAACAGCACTTATCGAAGATGCTGTCCTTTCTCCAGTGTGTATTTGACCCTTCTGACAAGATCAGGTAGCTGAGGGTGCTTGAGTTTGTTTCTGCATTCTCACTTTTGTTCTGCTGGTGAATCTGGTTTTTTTTTTTTTATGCTGGTACCATATGTTTTTTATAGCTGTTGCTTTGTAATATAGTCACTCAAAATCAAAGACCTGATTAAAGAATGGGCAACTAAAATGAGCAGGCAGTTCTCAGACGAATAAGTTCAGATGGCCAGCAAATACATAAAAAGATATTCAACATACTTAGCCACTAGAGAAATGCAAATCAAAACAACATAGAGATATAATCTCACCTCAGTGAGAATGGCATACGGCAAGAATGTGGACAAAAATGTTGGTGAGAGTATGGGGAAAGACGAACCCTTCTGCATTGCTGGTGGGGCTGCAACTGGTACAATCACTGCATGGAGATTCCTCAAATGGCTGAAAATAAATGTTTCATTTGGTCCAGTGATACCTCTTCTGGTTATCTTCCCAAAAGAGTTAAAAGCAACATATAAAAGAAATGTATGTATGCCCATGTTTACAGCAGCACAACTAACAATAACTAAAATGTGAAAGATTCAAAAATATCCATCAATAGACAAATGGATTGAAAAAATGTGGAGTATGTACACAATGGAGTACTACACTTCCGCAAAAACAGATAGATTTGAAGCTTTTGCAGGTAAATGGTAGCAGCTTGAGACCAACATGCTTAGTGAGGTGAGTCAGATGCAAAAGGTTGAATATTGAATAGTTTCTCTAACATGAGAAGCCCAGAATACAGGCATTTTATAGAATCAAATGGGTGTGATAGTGGAAGTGAGGGGGATGTGGTGGGTGTGGGAAGGCCAAAGCAAGAAGGGGAAAGGATTATAATTTTTATGTGATATATATTTGTACAAAATTCCAAACCTTACTGTAACCATTATCCATTATCACAGACACACACAGACACACAGACACACACACACACACACACACACACACACACACACACACACACACAATATGGGGAAAACATTAGCAAACTACATCCAGCAGTATATTAAAAAGATTATTTACCCTCCCGGTTGGAATTTACCCCAGGCTTGCAGGAATGGTCCAATATCCAGAAATCAATGAATGTAATATATTACTTAAGTAGAATAAAGCACAAAAATCTCATAATCATCTCAATATATGCAGTGTCTACATTACTTTTTCATTGCTGTGACTAAATACCTGGCATCCACTAATTTAGGGGAGGAAATGTTTATTTTCAATCATAGTTTCGGAAGTTCACAGTTCACTCAGGTGTGGCCAGCAGCACTAGAAGTACATGGCAGAGGCAGAGGTGGAGGCAGCTCCTAACAACATCACAAACAGGAAGCCAAGTCCCATCATGTCAGTCTCTCCCCAGAGGAAAAAGCTGTAATAATCTTGCTTCTTCCTTCCTTTTGTACAGTTCCAGTTCCCAGTTGGGCCTCCCACATCTGGATGGACGCTGTTTCTGCCTTTGCTGGCCCACAAATCACTCACACTCTAACCCATGCTGGTCCCTCACTGCCTAATCTAGTTGTGGTCCCTAAACCCTAATCTAGGGATGGTTCCTGATTGCCTCAAGTTGACATCATCTCTCCAATGGTCATATGCAGAAAAATTCAAATCTTCATAAAAAAATGAAGAGAGCCAGAAACAGTAAGGGTATGAGTCCAAAAGACTACATTTTTTTTCTCGTGAAACCTTTATACAATATTTTGAAGTTTACATTTTATAATACAGATAGATTAAATCCATCTGACAACATCAGCTTGATAGATAGATAGTGAATACAGACCTATAAAGTCCCAAGATTTCTAGATATTACATGAAATAGTAGTCATTACTGGTGGATTGATTATGAAAAGTTAGGGGTATTTTATATTATAATCAATAAAATAATTCAGGAAAGTTTATCCCTCAACCTTTAACATATACTATTCTGAAGAATGCTATTTTATTAAATTCAGCAACCTTGTATATTTGGCAACATTGATGAGATATATTTAAAAATACTCTTAAGAGAAACATACTCAATAATTTGATATTACTTAAAGTACAAAATTTTACCAAGAAGAAATATAAAATTAAAATAGTTCTGTTTCAATAAAAGAAATTAAATGTATAATTTAAAAGTTTCACTGCAAAGAAAGCTCCATGTCCAGATTCTTTTCTGGTGAAATTTATGAAACATTTAGGGAAGAATTCATCCCAATCCTACACAAATTCTTTTTCATAGTAGAAGAGGAGTACACACCAACTCATTTTATAAAGTGAAAAGTACTTGATGCTGTACCCAAAGAATACAGTTACAGAGCAAAATACCCTATGATCATAGAAATCAACATCTTCAACAAAATATTATCAAATGAGGTTCAACAACATGTAAAAAATATTCTGTTCTGGCCAAGTGGAATCATAATCAGGATACACGAATGCTCAACTGAGTCAGGCCCAGGGAGGAGGCTGTGTAGTAACTCTGGGGGTCCCTGACCCTGGTCTTCCTTCTCGACATGTATTATTTGCATCCACCATAAAGGCTACCACAATGACACGTTTGAGCTGGTGTTCGTTAGATCTCCAGGCGAACCATCTAAAAAATCCATTAAGATCTCCCCACCACCGCAACACCAGTTATTTGTTAGCCGTAAAAGTAAAAGTGCACGGGGGGGGGGGGGGGGGGACATCTCACAGACTGACTCACATATTCTGTTGAGCCGTATTCACACCTGCCCCGGGCCCTGGCGGATATTCATTTGTAGATTTCAGTGACCGGATCCCTCTGTATACTGGCGGCGCTGGCATCCACTTGTGTTGTGAGACAACCTTGGTTATTTTATTCATAGGAAATGGTGGTTTTCAGTTTGTTTACAGACCTTTTCTGACTATTGCAGCCATGATGGCTTCATCTCCAATCCTTACATACAAGTCCTTAATCAGACCCCCATTTGCAAGTGGATTTAGGAAGAAAGAACAAAACATTGTAAATTTCTAGGAGTCCCACAACACTGACTGAACCTCAATGGCCCAGTAGACGGCATCATTAAAATGTGAATTTATTAACTTAAAAAATAATTATCATGGTATATAGAACACCTACAATCCAAGTGAAAAACTTAAAATAATGGTGCATGTGTTTAGAAGATTGTGGTTTAAACATTTCTATATCTTCTTCACAGGCATTAGATAAATGAAATGCTTGCTTTATTATCAAGGCTATTGTATCCATATCTTCATGAGGATAGTCTTGCCACAGAAACCAGCATAATATGACACCTATGGTTTCCTAGCATGAAGGATCTGCCAACACTATCTTTAATGTCTCTCCTTTGTGTGTTCTTAGAAGGACACTGAACTACCTTCAAAGACTTTCCTTCTCTGAGTTTCCTTGGTTGATCTGACAGGTATATGTAAATGTCCTCTTTAAGGCTCTGAAGACTAAGGAAGCTGTCTCTGATGCAGGAGAACTTACTCATCAAATATCTGGTGACTGTGCTCATTTTATAGCTACAGTCTAATAAAGCAAACTATTCATTTCATTTATAAGTACTGGAAGCCACCTGCATAAATAGCTCTCAATGAATACCACACACAGCTTTTGACAAGCACAGCATTTTTAGTTTGTTGCCATGTAGAGACAAACATGTAAGAAACTGACAGATGATAGCCTTAGAAATTCCTCTTTGTATTATGAAAAGCAACAGACAGGTGCAAAAGTGTTGAGTTGCCAAGTTAAATTAACTAAAAAGATATATTCATAAATTAATCAAGGCAGAAATTTATTTTAGCGTAAATGATATGCAGTTCTTTTGCCTCATTCATGTTTTCTGTGATTTAATTGATTTTTAATATTTGACTCATTTTTATTAACAACTATGTGCTAGTGATCAAGTGAAGATAAATTTCTTTCTAAAATGAATGAATAATATTCTAAGATGCTTTTGTGCATACCACAGCCCATATTTAAGTGAAACTGTCAAAGATGATGTCAACACCACTGAAGGAATTATATAATCAACTAGGAATTGTTCACATGAGGGTAGCTGCATATTTTCTCCTTTTCATAAACTTTTCAAATCTCAATATTTTTTCAACTGGGAGAAGTTTAAAATTATGATGTATCATCAACTCATCGTAATTTCATATTTTGACTAGGATTCAAGTTAACATTGTTTTTCACATGGCCCTTATTTTACACCATTTTTTCAAAGTTAGTTGTAAGAAAGAGTTGATCTGTCAGATGAATTATGGAAAGGAAGGCATTGTTCTACCTAGTGCTGGATAATATTGGTGAATATTCTGAGTATGGAAAGGAACCCCACCTGGAGTGAAAATGATACCCTGGGTGTGGAGAATGGGGCAGTTTGCACTGGAATTATACTATTCAGTTCTGGCCATTCCCCCGGGAAGCTTTTGTGGGAAGGAATGACTTGTTTTATTAAGGCAATAAGAGATCTAAAAGTTTTCTATAAGAATCCATCCTCACCTAACTTTCTCTTCTCTCTCTCCAACTTTAGGCAAAAAAGTGGTGAGGCTTTGCACTTCTCACCCACACTTCTTACAATATGTGACTTTTGTCTCCTTTCACTTATCCCACAATATTTTTCTTAACCTGATTTTATTTAAAAAACATAAACTATAGGAAATGCAAAATGAAATAGTTAAAAACACACTAGAAATAGAAACAGTTGCTATACATCTCTTAGTCGAATACAGATGAAATGGACAAAAAATTAAGTATACAGAAGTTAAAATAAGTATATATTAGGTATGTAGATGTATATAGAAATAAGTATATATTAGGTATGTAGAAGTATACAGAAGTTAAAATAAGTATATGTTAGGTATGTAGAAGTATATGAAATAGTTAAAAACACACTAGAAATAGAAACAGTTGTTATACGTCTCTTGGTCAAATACAGATGAAATGTTAACAAAAATATTAAGTATACAGAAGTTACAATAAGCATGTATTAGGTATGTAGAAGTATATAGAAGATCCAATGTATACAGAAGGACTAAAATTACAAGTAATAAGACAGAACTTATCGATACATCTAACTGTATATTCAGGAACACATTTTGCTCAGATATACTGGGACACATAAAGTTGATCAGACCTTAGCTCCACAAACACACACAAACACGCAGACTTCAGTAGAGTCAAGGAATAGAAATAATACAAATAGCACCTTCTAAACATAAATAAAGCTAAAAATTAATAATGCCATTTTAATGCCCTTCAGCGTGCACATTTTTAATAAGTAGATTTTATTAAACAGTTCTCGGATCAAATTTCAGATTTTTCAAAGGAAAAAAATAAAATTGCACAATGATAACACATGTAAACATGTTTTGAAATTAAGCAGAAGAATGTACTCTTCAGTTTGAAGTTATTAGTATATGGTGGAGAAGACCAACTACTGAAACATGTAAGTAAAGCCAAGTGTATTTTTTCTTTTTCATATGTTTAGCTGGGTTGTTCAATGTATAATTTTTAAATGCCTACAAAAATGTAAACTAAAATGAGTTCAATATACATACACACACAGATATATATTTTTTCTTACATGTTTAACTGGATTGCTTAATTTTTAATGCTTACAAAAATACAAATTTAAAAGCAGTTTGATATATACACATATATATCTCTAAAACATAAACTTGTGCTATGTATGGAAGGATAATTGTTCTGCCTTTGAGAAACAAACTTTCTTTTCTTTCTCCTCAGTTCTCTTTTGCCCCCAAAGAGTTTTGTTCTCTAAACCAACAAGGCAAAATGAGTATAATTTTGTGCAATACTACTATTCCTGGTGTCACATGGTCTTAGTATGGACTTGAATACAATGTGTCCAATGGTCCGTAACCTAAATTTATCATGTCTTATAGCTCACTAAACACTGAATGAAGTGGGTGGTGACAACTGGCTCAGAGCCTCAAAGGAGCCCTGTATGAATGGGCAGAATGAGGTTCTGTGGTGGACAGAGGGTGATTTTTCCCCCTCATTATCTTTTCCCATTATTCGTCAGTTCATGTGGTTCAAACAAGACAGCCTACAACTTCAAGCTTCAGGAGTAGGAGGTGACAAACCACTGGGAGGACCATGACAGATTCAAGGCTTTTTTTTTTTTTTTTTGCTATTTACATAGAAAAATTCCTTTACTGCACAAAACTAATCTTCTAGACATTCATTGTGTCTTCTGGCCCGCAACCTTTGAAAGAAATCTTAATGTTCCAGAGAATTTACTAAGACCTGCCTTGCCGAGGTAGGAAATGGAAATTCTATGTGCTTTCCCGGTCTTTATCAGTGGGAAAGCACATGTGAACTAGATGACTTCACCAGTCACTCAGCCATGTGAAGCTTTGTGAGGTCAACAATTCAAGGAAAGAAGCCCTGGGGCACTATTTGGTGAGGACCCTGACTGAGATGCCTAGCCCTTGGAGGTGGCAGTGGTTTGCATTGCTGAGTTCCTGGCACCAGCCGCAATCCTAACACCAGCAGCATTAAAGGTCTTAGAGCAGTGCAGAGCATTGGCCAGCAGTGACAGCACTGATTATAGTCTCCTTAGAGCGCTCTTAGTGGAAGCTTGGCTACAGGTAAGCTGCTCCAGCCTTTACATCAATTCTGAAGCTTACAAAGCAGTCTTAATAAACATTTTTTTTTTTTATTTTTAGAGTGAGAAGACGTGGTTACAAACAGAACTCTGACTATACGTAGTGTTGTAAATCTAGGAGTCTTGGGAATTTCAGGCCCTGACTTGAGGATACTTTGAAAATGAAGTTTAGGTAGAAGAAAGCACAGCTGAGAGATTAAGAGTCGGAGATTGATTGAGATTTAATGAGTGCTGGACCCAGCCTTTCCTGAAGCTAATATGAATAGATACGGAAGGCACAATATTTTTAGAAGAAGTCCTTTAATTAATTATTTGTTGTTGTGACAAAATATCCAACAACCACAATTTACTAGAGGAAAGGTTTATCTAGTTCACAGTTTCAGAAAGTTTCACACAGTCTGATCGTGGGGCACCTGGCATTGGTGGAGGCCCATGGCAGAGACAGAGGCTGGAGGCTGCTCACCCCATTGCAGACAGAAGCCAGGTGAGTCTGCTGATTCAGGCAAGACCAAAGCCCTGCCAGGAAGAAGCTGGCACAATGTTTCTTCTTCCTGCATTTATATTTCTTCCTGCATTTATATATTTCAGTCCTGGGTGCCACACCCATGATGAGCAACCCCTGTCACTTCCTGGCCCACAAGTCAACAACACAGTTCCAAACACATGAGTCTTTCTGGGGACACTTAAGATCCAAATCATAGCCCTGGATTCAATAATAACTTCTTCTAAATGAACCCATACACCTTATTCCAGCAATTTTGTCTACAAAATCTTCAGGATGCAATCATAACTGCCTGTAGAACTTTAATTGTATATACATGTTTATCATGTACAGATGAAAAATACCTAAGAGAAAGGCAACCCGATAACGGTAACCATAATTATGTAGTGTTGACAACCTGACTGTAATAAGGTCATTAAGATGCATTAACTCTGAAATCATTTTTTAAAAATCTATGAAATTGATACTATTTTATTTCTCATTTTATAGGTAAGGAGAAGGAGGCAAAGAGAAGTGAGCGCTTGGCCAAATCCCTGCTTTAGTTACAAAGCCCGCCATGACTAGTCATGGAAGTGGTGCCAAGCTGCTTCTGCCATAGTCTCTTCATTAGCAGTGCACGGGCATAGCTGGCCATTATTCCCGGAGAAGGGAATTAGATTCCATAGCTGGGTGAAAGGAGGGTCAGAATTATTGGGTGTCACGCAGTCACCAAGCTGGGCAGCAACAGGGTTGGGATTCAAACCTCAGAACGCTGAGTGTTATTTATTCTACCAAAAGATATCTATTAATTAGAATATGACATGTATATGTCTAAAAGTTACAGACCTTAAACATGATATAGAGTAGTGATTTTATTCTGTGTTGTAGTAGATCCCATTAAAATAAGTTAAAATGTATGTGAGGCATATTTTTTGAAGGTCCTATTTTTGAAGATGGATGTGGAATACAGGTGGAGAAACTTGTCTACCTGGCTACATTCCAAGCCCTGAAATCTCCTCATATATATGAGAAGAAGCATGATATTACCTCAGCACAGTGGCTTGAAACTTACTGTATAGACATGAAAACTCAGGGATGTGTGATAATGTTTAATACATAATATTGATGAAAAACAGTTCTACAAAACCTATGCATTTTGGTGTATTTTTAAAACCTCAGAATCTCCATATGTATATATAAAAGATTATATAAATGTATATGAAATATGAACACAATGGGGGCTTATAGATTAATTTTTAATTTTTTGTGTAAATGTACTAAAGTTAGTTTTGAATAGAGAAAATCAAAATGTTTTGGTTAAATTCGGCCTCATGAGCTGACTTCTATGCTACTAAACTCTTTATAATACCTTAAAATGATAAATATATGAACAAACCTGTGGCTGATGCTGCATCAGGTCATTGTTTTTAGAGTTCTGAGCAAACTGAGAGACATAGTCTGTGATGGTGAGGAAGTTATGCATTTGGCCTGCATTTATTAACATGAAGATAATTAGGTATTTCCATCCCAAATGGAACTTAGAACTGCTGGTTTTCCCCCTTTTCTGTGTACTAGAAACTCCAAAAGAACATCATTGCCTTTAAAAGCTACTCAAAAAAAGGACAGTGGAATAAGCACGGTGAATTTAAGTATGAAAAGATCCTTTATTTGACACAGAGACCCCCATCTCCTCTCATCTAACTCTCATGAGCATCCTTTGCACTGAGGGGGGCATTCAGGTTTAGTTCACTGCACCTGTTCTGGTTCATCGGTGGACAAAATTACCCTATATGCAGATAGCATCCTTCCACATTTGCATAAAAATGAGAAAGTCACTGCTAGGCCTTTATTAGCACCACTAAAGATTTTTCCTGACTAAAAAGTTTAGTTTTTTAAAACTCACTAAAACGGACTCAAACTCTACTTATTCTCTCTCTGATATGTTACATTAGAATTTATGTACTTAAAGGCAGCTGTGAACAGAAAAATCACAAATGCACTGGATTTGAGAGGAATCTGAGGGACCCAGACATCTGCATTGCTGGTGAGGGAATAATCACGGCAAAGACTGGAACTTGTCAAGATTACACAGCACAAAGTGATAATCAGATGAGGACACAACTCTTCTTATTTGGAGGCAGTCCATTCTAATCTATACTACTTTTTTATGAGAAGATCTTCCTGAAAATTTGCAAATGTGTTTGAGACCCTAGCTATGTCCAGATTTTTTTTTTCTTTTGGGAATATGGTATCATTAGGTCATGATCACTGTTTTTCATCAAAGTATATACAGAGTCACTGTGCCCTTTTCTAAAAGAACTACATGTCCCTAGTGAAGGTATGGGAGGAATACCTGTAAATATTCTGCAATAAAACTATAATTGAGGCCATACTTTTGCCTTGGAGAAAGAATAAAAAGGAGCAGATATACTACCTTTGTGTGGGGCTCCCCTTAGCCTCGCAGTCTTACCAGGAGTAGGACTTTTACCATCTACTTCCAGTTACTAACAACTTCAGACACGTCAGTACTGAGGTTCAGGACATAAAAATAAAGGTGCTCGCCGGTAAGCATAGAAGTGGAGGCCTTCACGAGGTTTATCATTGTACCAAACAGGAAGTAAAGTGGATGTGAAACGCTTTATCTGTCGGTATAACTTGTTATTTCCCTCACTGCAATGAAAAGGAGTATGTGTGGAAGAGGTGAGTCAAAATGTAGCATGTACTTACAACTACATGATAGCCTTCTGCGCTTTAAAAGCAGTCTTCTTTTATGAGTTAAGTTCTGTGCTTAGCACAGATGAGGATATTGGGGTCCAGACAGATGAAATGACAGAAGCAGGAGTTCTGGTTCTGCATGAGAAGACAACTTCCTGAGTTCTTATTTTACTGTAGATATCATTACAGGAATCTCACAACCATGGAGACAACTTAGAAAAGTGCAAAAGTTAAACACAAAGTATCCTGTTTGGAGAAAAAGTCTCATAACTCATTCAAAACTTGTAGTCCACTCAAAAGCACCCATCTTCACAAGGCCAGGGATAGTCTTTGGCTAAAATAGACTAGGAGTGTCTTCTTATTCTAGATTTTGGTCATGAATACTCAAACCTGGGAAACTATTCTGTTCTCCCAACTGAGGTAATGAGAAGTCAAATAAAACAAAAGTCTTTATGGAAAAACATTTCCTGTAAAGGAAACTACTATTTGCAATACTACTTAATGTGTCATTCAGGTACACATTAGAAAACAGCTGTATTTGATGTGTGCTTCTTGGGGTTGTCTCACTGGTACACAATACCTGACACACTAAATTTAAAAGAGGAAAGGTTTGTTCTAGCTCACAGTTCAGAGGTCTCTGGATCTGGTGGATAGCTGGCAAAGGTGGTGTGGTGGAAAGAGCTGGCAGTGCTTAACACATTACTGCTAGGAAATAGAAAGCCAGAAGGGCCAGCTGGGCAGGAATGTAAACTTTCAGGCCACAGCCCTTGACATGTCCCTCCAGCCAGGCCTAGCCTCCTAATACCCTGTGGCATCATCACTGGATGAATTGACAATCGATCGAATAAACCTCTGTGATTCAATCACTTACCAAATGCACAAGACTTTGGAGGGACGTTTCAGATCCAACACATAACGATGATTGGCAGATCTACACGGTAAAAATGGAAGTGAAGTTCTTTCTACCCAAGCAGTATATCCACGTTAAAGTTCTCCTGCAAAGCGTCGCCTGGAGACAAGTTCACAGGCTGTCAATCTGCAAAGGCGTCAGGGCTGCCTTCCCAAACACACAGGTGACCAAAGCAGAAAGGTGTGTTGGGAGTAACGAGCAGATAAGGGACTTAATTTGCCAGTAGAGAGTGATAGTTTTCACTTTCATTTAAGTTTTACAACGCTCATAGATTCAATCCTTTGAGGTCTCATTTCATTTCATTTGATTACTATAATTTGCATGGCTGATTTAACAAAACAATTACTTTTTTCTAGTAAAAAAACATCTTTGGCTATTACTCATTCTGTCATTTGACACTACCAATATCTTTAAGTTGGACATTGAGCTGGTGACATAGTTTGAAAATTATTCCACATCTTCAATCGCCCCTGTGCTTCCTCACAGGCTGTTCCCTTCCCCAAGAATTCTGATCTCTCTTTTCTCTAGTGACTACTATTTATTCTGTAAATCCAGCTCTCCCGAAAAGTCAACTACAACTTAATTTTACGCTAATACCTTTGTACAGCTGATGAGAATTAGATAAGCTCACTTGGGGGCAAGTGATTTTTAAGAGATCTACAGGGGAAGGATGCTTACAAGGGAGAAGAAAGAGGAGTAACAGAAAGGGAGGAGAAAACCACAGAGAGCCTGAAGACTTTGCAGGTGCAGAGCAAACTTAGCCACGCTCACTGCTGCGGGGGAAATGTGGGCTGCGGCACAGGAACCACCATTGCTCTCGATGTGCTCCTATGCACACGGAGAGTGACACTGAAGTAGCTCATAGGAATCTAAGAACAGCAGTTGCACAGAGGAGGGCGAGCCCAGATAGATACAGGAGGTACACTGTACGTATTGTGTACCTCTTAGAGCTTCTGGGCTGGGTATGTGAATGTAATACATACTGAATATGCTAAAATAAATTAGACTAATAACTTATTAGCCATATCAAATAAATAATTTTTACAAATTTCTCAAATCTTATATAAAATTAAAATGGAATTTAATGGGCCAAATGATCTAAATCAATATTTACATGAAATCCATGCATTCAATTTTTGGTAAAAATCATTTGTCCATTTATTAACTATGCTGGAGGGGAAACAATCTTCTCTTTTCCAATTTATTTACACAGGGAAACATTTTGTTTATATTTTGGAAGTTAATATTTCTAGCTCTCAGTAAGAAATGAAAATATTCTGAAATCCTATAAAATATTTTTTTGATACTGCAAAGTTTCTAAAATATCTTCTTTTCTCCTTTTTTTCTTCCAAGTAAGTAAAGTGTACTAGACAGAAGTACAAAATGTAGCTACATTTAAGGAGGGAGCAAATCTTTATGTTAATTATAAAATTTAAAAATATGAGAGTATTAAAACACAATTTTTATTTAAGGGAAAGAAGTAACAAAAGCGATGAAATCATTCTGGTTTGTAAAGAATACGAGTTGTGGTTTTAATTTTAAAATATTCTATCAAAATTCCTTGGTATACCAAGGGTATTTTCCCCTTAGTTTGTAGGTCATAATATTCCATCATTATAGAACTTAGCACTGTCTATACAAGTCTTAAATTTATCATATACATAGTAACGACTCTTGTGCCTTAAAAGTTTTGAGAAATTTCTAGCCACTTTCTAGCAATTTCTATCTCTCTGAATAAAAGTCCCCTGATAGAAAGAATTCATTCACCAGGAGTCTTGAAATGACATTAAACCCATGAAATCCTCTTTTCTGGGCTTATTTGTAGCAAAACAAGAGATAATTTTTCACCGCTTTTACCTGAACAGCTTAAAACAAATTTCAGTGTATTTTTATTTTTAGTAAAAATAATATTACTTATTATTTTCCAAAAGTATATAAAATATTTTCCTGTATGTTCATTTTTCTAAAACTTCCAAAAAGAACATGAACCATTTTGTCAGCTCATTTGCCTCCTAGCTGCAGGGGCTTCTGCACCATGACCACGTGGCCCCAAGGCAGAGGCACAGGCGGAAGGGCGGGGAGGAGGAAAGCTGCCTCTCCCGGGACAGCCCAAACAGAGACAGAGTAAGGAAAGGGAGGAGTCAGGACAAGAACAACGCCCTGACCTGGCCTCACCTCCTCTTAGCAAGTGAGAAATCATCTATAGACGAATGTGCTGAGAATGCAGCAGACTCGTAATCCAACTGCCTTTCCAAATGGTCACCTCTGAACACAAGAGATTTGGAGAAAACATTTAAATCTATGATTAAATTTTTCTAAATTCACCCAAGAGAACACCTAAATGAATTTGTTTTATATCTCAATTTAGTAAGCCAAAGGATTTAGGCAGAGACAGACTTCATCTTTAGAGTAGCCCTGTGAAATCTGTGAAGTCCAAGGGAGCCCGCAGAAGAAAAAGGAAAAGAAAGGAAGAAAAAAGAAAGAAAGAAGAAAGAAGAGAGAGAAAAGAAAAGCTAATACTACAATGCCCATGACTTAACACAAAGGTTATTTCCTGTTCATAAAAATTCCAATGCAGGAAGGATTTTTGTCTGTGTTGTGATGAGTCAGGGATGCAGGCAGTTTCCATCTCGAGGTTTCATTATCTTTCATATGTGGCTGTCGCCTTCCATTTCTCTGATACACCATGGTCTAGAGGTAGGTATATATTCCCCCATCTAATTATGAGCTGCGGAGTCCTGTGTTCCTCCTGTGTTCAGGACAAGAAAATGAAACAGGACTAGATGCACATAAAATGTTGCCCTTACCATAGTGGTAAATGGCGATCGTTTGCAAGTACTTTATTTCTAGTACCAGTTATTCTTGGAAATGTGGAATCGATATGATTAAAACCAAATTAGAGCTGACACCGGTTCCTTCTGTTCATGATGGCATTTACTAATGGGCCATCTCATCATGAGAGTTATGGACATCTTGGTTTAGTATTGCCTTCAAGATTTAATGCCATGAGTGGTTTTATCCTGATTGGATATTGCAAATGAGGAGGGAATCGAGAAATAAGAATTTATCAGTTCATCGTATTGTCCAAGTGAAGAACTCCCCTTGTAACTTCAACTTAGCTTCTTGAACATATTACCATCAAAAATGGTTTGCCTATCTCTGATAATAAATAAGGCCTTAGATGTTTCATTGCATTAACATTTGATGGGGCTGAGGACTTGCATTAACACAAATGAACTTATTTTTAATAAAAATGTTCTGTACATGTCACAGAATAAATATGATATTTTTATAGCTTGGAAATGTGCCTTCTCTGGAAGGTTTTTTAGCCTAAAATGAGAACCAAAACTTTCTTATAGTTTCTGGTCATTTTGAACTCTACTGGAATGATTTTTCAAAACAAAAGTTTCCCTTCACATTCTGAAGTATAGCTGGGGTAGGCTGAAATATTTGCTGTTGGTTTGCTTTATGAATGTGAAGATATCTTGAGTGTAAAAGAGAATCCACGGCTATATATCTAACACACTGAGACTTTTCCTTGGCACCCAGGGCATTTGGAAAGGGCCATATAGCTGTCATTTGAGGTCTGTGGGTTGACCTACTGGGTACTACATAAGGGTTATATATGATAGCTGGCCTGGCAGGTCTAGGCATTGGTACAATATTTATGAATTCCAGCTTTGCTCCTGGATTCTTTGTATTCCCGAGTAATAGGTTAAAACGAAAAAAGATGAAAAATTTTACTAGCACCAAAATAATAGCTAAACTAACAAGCAAATAAAGCCATTTCAAAGACCCGCAAAAGAGATTTATCTTGCATTATTATTAACAACATTGATGACAAAAGCTAAAAAGAATCAAAAAATATGTAAAAGACAAACTTTGAGATTCTGGGTCCCATTGCTTTAGAAAGTGAGATGAAAACAAATATTTTTATTTAGTTCCTACTTATAAAGTTTAGTTGCAATGGCATAGTTACACATCAAGAAGGTAAGGATTATTTTTAAAATAAATGTGGAAAAGACAGTTTTGAGGCTTTTGTAGGTAAGTGGATGAGACCATCTTGCTCAGTAAAATGAGTCAGATACAGAAGATTAAATACTGAATATTTCTCTAATATGAGAAACCCAGAATACAGTCATTTTATAGAACTAAATGGGGCAAATAGTGAGAGTTAGAGAGTGTGAGAGGGTCAAAGAGGGAGAGGGCAAGGGTTTGTAACTCTGACGCACTATATACGTATGTGCACAGAATATTCAATTTTAATGTAAACATTACTTATCATATATACATATTAATAAAATATGGAAAAATAAAAGTCGAAAAAATCAAAGAAGACAACTCTCTCCTGTTAGCCAATCTTCTTTTTCTAGGACATGAAACAGTGGAAACAGTCTTTGCGGTCTACTGAAACTCAAAAAAGGTCTTGCTCAACTCAGAAAGAGGAGCCAAGAATTAACCATCCCTGTCACGAAACATTATGACTTCTAGAGGAGATACGTTAGTTGTTTTCATAAACACCCGTGGATGTTTGTAAACATGAATACCTAAAATGTTCTGTTGGTAGTTTAAATAGCAACACTATGAGATACAATGGAACAGGATACATTGTGGAATACTATTCAGCCACAAACAGATGAGGGTCTTTTTTTTGGCATTGGAATCATCCCTGTAATATACTAAGGAAGGATGGAATAGACAGAGAAAGAACAGTGTTAAATAATTCTATTTACAAAACTAGCATCTAGATTGTGTGTATATACCTGTAAAAGCATAAGAAGTATTTGGAAGAAAACAGAACAAACTGGTTGATTGTTTTGCCCATGAATAAAACAAAGGATTGCTGAGAGGCAGGAATGGGAGGGAGAGTTTTCACTGTGTCTCCTTTTATATGTTTGAAATGTAGCTTATGACCATATGACCTATAAAAATATTTAATAAGTAAAACTAAACATAGGAAAGCCATGCTGTTCTTGGCAAAGAGCCACTGCTTCCATGGTCACCTGCTCAGCCATCACATGACGTCACCTACAACGCTATCTGTGGGTGCTCCCGGCAACAGTACCAAGTCAGTGATGGCAAACTGATACCTTTGAACACAGGCCAGTCGGTGGGTTCAACTGGCACTCAAAAATAAATAAATAAATAATGTCAGAGTACGTAACAAGCATAAAGTTTAAAAAGAGATAATACTGTAAAATGTTCTGATTTTTATAGGTATATGTATTCTAACATAACAAATCTTACTTGCTATGCTTAAAAATTATAGAATGACACATATTTATATACTTTTTTGAGACAGGGTCTCTCTCTCTGCAGCCCAGGCTCATCCTGAACTCACCATGAAGCCCAGGCTGGCTTTGAACTCACAGCAATCCTCCCACCTCGACCTCAATGTGCTGGGATTACAAGCATGTATCACCACACCTGGCTTACCTGGTGCTGGGGAATTGGGGAATCGAACTCAGATAATTGGCACTTGCCTTAGCACTTTCTAGGCTACTAGGCAAGCACTTTAACCGCTGAGCCGTTCCTCCAGCCCCAAGACATATGTTTAATGGTGATTTTTTTTTTGGGGGGCGGGGGGCAAACTGGTCTTCCATAGCTTTCTTTGAACAACCAAGATACTGATCCCGGTTTTCTAGTCCACAGTATGCTGTGTTGTCAACAGGGCAGGCTGGAGTCTCAAGGCACTGGCTGAGGGCAGGGGCTCAATCTGCAGCCCTCCACGCATCCTGAGCCTCAGCGACTGCTCAGCCACCCTGTTTCTCACACTGACTCCAATGCCCTGAGTCATGCAGATGAGCCAGGAGCAAGGCCTGCCTGCCTGTCTGCTGCTCTCTCTCTTTCTCTCTCCCTCCCTCTCTTCCTGCTTATTCCGGGCTAGCTTCTTTTGATCCTGCCCAGGATCTTCCATGAAACCTTCCCAGATTTCTCTCAGCATGAAATGATTCCTCATGTAATCATCAAGCTTTCCTGATTGCAAATGAATGAATCTCAGCTGAAAACTGGCTTTAAACAAAGCGGAGAACTGGAGCTTAACTAATTTAGAAGCTCACAAATAGATCAGACCCACAGGCTAAAAATTATCATGGAAACCAGTTCTCTCTCTCTCTCTCTCTCTCTCTCTCTCTCTCTCTCTCTCTCTCTCTCTCTCTCTCTCTCTCTCTTCTTAGCCCCATTGTTTTGATTTCAATAGGAAGGGAAACCTTTTCCCAATAATCCTACCAAATGTTCCAAGAACGAGTCTCACTGGGCTCACTTGGGTCATGTTCCCAACACTGACGCAGTCACGTGCTCTGGCTAAGACCAGTTAGCCATAGGGATTAGAAATACGGTGTGTAGGAAGGGATTGTTCCTCAAACATGCACCTTAAAGATGCTGCTCCTTGAAGGAGGCGACAACTAGTGATCTGTAGATTATAATGCCCGCCTCCTAGGCACGTGTGTACATGTGTTAACACCTTACCACTGTGACTTTGACAACACTGGTGATACTGTCACACAAGTGAGACTCATGTTTCCAGTCTTCAGTTACTTTGTTCGATTATTCTATATTCTCCAGGTTTTGCCAAGTGTGCTTCTCTGAGGATTCTATTTAGATTGCCCACCAACCAACTCTTACGAAAGACTGACTAAATTCATCAGGATAATTATAAAAATATTAAATTTGTTGCTTTTGCTTTGTTGATTTGGGTCAAATGTTATAATCCCCTAGAAACTTCAAATGTAGGGAAAGAAGATCAAAGTACACTTTGGGGAGTACGGGGAGTACATCTCTGGCTTGTGCTTTTCCGTATGCTTTGTCAGGAAACGAAGCATGTTTTTAAAGAGAAACATCTTAGCACATCTGGTGCGATTTTCTAGTTATCCAGTTTAGGCCAAAAAAAAAAAAATGTAGTGTCATCTGTTTTTCTTTTATACTTTCTGAAACATGAGTCTCTGAAAGCGATTTCCTAACATGTCAATTTAACATCTGCTGGTTCCTAACTGATGGCCAGAAGCAGTCGCGCCAGCAGCCCCCGCGACGGTGCCGCAGAATTTCCCATTGGAGCATCTTTACTCTGCAGTTGTCAGTCATGCTGTCACGATAGGGGTAGCCTATTTTCCTAACTTGAAGGAAACACATGAATGCAAACATACAGCAGAAGGAATAAGCAGAATTTTGTACTTGCAGTTCTGTGAAGGCACTGCAGAAAGTTTTCAAGAAAAGAAATATTAGCTAAGAAAATCAATGCCACAGGTCACCGATCCAAGTTCCTCTCTTGGTAATGTGTGCTTCACTTTACCTTGACTTAATTTCCCCTTGTTAGTCACTGTCAACCATATTTGAAAAAAGAATTAAAATGAATTAGCCCTGTCTAAGGCTCTCTCGCCACGTCCAAAGCTTCCCTTATTTTTCTTCTCCTTTTTAATCTTTGGATGGAGTTTAAAGTGCATCCCAGAGGGAACGTCAGTTGTTTTTGAATTCCTAATAGAAGGAGATTCTGACATTTATTTGGAAAGAAGTAGATTGAGTGTTTGTCCCAGGAGACTTTAGGATTTTTTCAGGTCCTAAAATAATTTAGTACATAAATGTTTAGCAATTCAACAGTTTTTGAAACTAGTAATTTGGGACCTTCAAATAATTATCGTTTGTTTTCCCTTTAATACATTCTCCTCATTACAGCAACACAATTGCCTTCTGTTTCACCGGGCAATAACAGTAGCAAAATTACTGTGGTCTGTTGAACGCATGGGCATACACATGTGATTCCTGATATAACCTTAATATCAAACTCAGTACTTGATAGTCATGGTGTGAAATGATTAACCCTTTCCAAAATTGTGAGATCCAACAATTATTCTTAGAGTTCTCACATTATAGTATATTGGCCCATATATGATTAGCATGCATGATTAAAGAACTATCAAATTGATTTTGACAAAGAAAGGACAAATGGCTTCCAGGGATTTGCACTTCCACAGGAAAATTTTGATGGCCATTCTCTCTTAACAAATTTGGGTACTCATAATCCAGCCATTCACGGGGATGGTCACTCAATAGCTATTTATTGACTGTAATACACGTGGAAAGGAAAGCAATTTACGTAAACTCTACTTCCTTATTTGCAAAACAGGCACAATGATATTCTCCAAAGAGGTCTTATAGTGAATTTAATACAATACTAATTTGTACAAAAAGCTTAGCAAGTATCTGGAGCCTGCGGCCACTCACTAAGCAGTAGGTATTATATCCTTATCATAACCCTGCTATCGGGTAGCCTGATAATTACATGGCACAGAGAACAGACTCAGCGATGTATAACCAAAATTCATGAAGCTTTGCAAGTAAAAACTGCACTCTCTGCAGTGCTATGTTAGTCGCTGCAGAAGAAAGGTAAAGGAAATCACGTTTTCTGTCGTATGTTCAGCAGTGAGGTCAGTAGAGTCTAGATTTTTTGCTTCAGTAGGGGTGGCCCTAAGAAAGCTAATGCCATGAGGCTTGCTGGGTTTCCACGACAATGCCAGTGGCAGTAAGAGAAGAAACATCCTCAATTCAAACAAGGTTTTCTCTGTTAAAAGCACCGTATTACTCTACAGGTACATGCGCGTATTTGTAAAACATTTTGTACAGGAATTGTAAATCACAGAGCTGAGCAGGAAAGTCTCAGTTTAGTTCTTATTGTGATGTGCTAGTAGATTACAGATGCCCTACCTCCCTTTCATTTTCTCCTGTTCTCCTCCCTTCATTTCTATTTTCATTCTTAGATGTGACAGGCATTGTACATACAAAGAATAATTACAGCTAATGGAGTAACTGATAAAAAGGGATTATACATTTTTTGTTTTGTTTTGAGCTATTTTGAAACAGGAGAAAACCATCTCATGAAATTTAAGCACTGTAAAAATACATTGCCTTTTGACTCACTAGAGAGACGCTATGAGTTATGTCATGTCATTAAAACTTTTTGACTTGTGAAAAGAAGTTAAATAATTTCAGTTGCAAATTTAGAGTCTTTTTACTAAAGCCTTTATAAAAAATCATTTGTCATCATTTTCCTTGACAAAGTAGATGAGTGGCATACACAAACGTGCCATACAAATTATTTGATACAACTCTTTTATTGAAAATTATTCGGCTTCATGAGCCAGAAGTAAGGGTGAAAACTGCAGTCCTACACATTTTTTATATTTTATAAATACAATATTCTCAAATAACTAGGAGGAACAACTATTGTTCCAGTAATAGTTTCTTTCTAAAATTTTTGATTAAAGTGGCAAATTATTTGGGAATTTTGCCTGCTTTTACAGGGAAAAAATAGTGGCTTACAGATGTCGTATGGCTTCATTGTATGACCAAAGGAGACATTTAAACAAAACATACATGCAGGCAAATATTTTTAATAGATAAATCATTTGAATAGAACCATATGTATTTATTTTTCTAAAATATAATTCTCTTTGAAGACTCACTTTTTAGATCATGCATTTTCACAAGAATAACCTCTGTAGAACACTGATGTACAAAATCTGGAAGCTTCCTGAAGCTTGTAAGGATCAAAGAAAAAGTCAAAGTTTTGAATGTTGTTTTTCATGCAGTGAATATATTTCTTGAAAAGGAGGCCAAAGTTTATCTTGTACACTATTTTCACGTTCATATTCTATGGAAGATAATTATATTATCTAGTCAAATTACTTAGCAATAAATCTAATATTTTCTTGCCTTAAATCCTTCACTATGTGTTAATATATTGTCCCATAAACTTGCAGTTCATTCCAAATTCTATTGAATTTCAGCCTTTAGAGAAGTTGATATGAAATCATGGCTAGATTAAAATCAAATTATTCTTTCCACTGGTCTCTAGCAATACTTTTCATATACTCATGATTTTCTGTGCCTCTCTCATCCAATGTTTTCTCTTCTGCTCCTTTTTTGCTTTCTTTCCTGAAAAAATTACCCTCTTACTTATTCAGAGTTAAAATATCATATTCATTTTTCCTCTCTGCCCTTGTCTCCTTTTCAATTATCTATTGCTATACAACAACCACAGCAAAACTTGTTAGCTATAAGTGGCTACCATTTTTAATCTTTATTAATTGCTCATAAATCTGAACTATGGATAGAACTCAACAGAGCAGCCTTCTTCTACTTCTTGTGGTTTCAGCAATGTGATTAGAGATGGTTCTGTCCCACCTGGTTGCTGACTGGAAACTTAGCCAGGATGTCAGTTGGGGGTTCCAATTCTTTTCTACATGGACCATTTCAGAGTTTGCTGGGCAGAGTAACAAAGGGAGTAGCCGAAGAGGCAGTGGTAGGATAGCTTCTGACCAAAACTCAAGTCTCATTGATCATCAGCCCTCTAAGACAGTTCAGATTCTCAACAGAAGGAAGACCAACATGTTTGAAGTCATTTTCAATCTACTACTTTGGTTCGACTTCTGTTAAAATGAAATATCGTAGGCAAGCTACCTTTATAAAGAAAAAGTTAATTCACCTCACAATTTGGATGCTGAAAGTCCTAACAGCAAGGCTTAGGCTCTTGTGCAGCTCCTTCTTGGCTGCATCATTTCATGATAGTTATTAACAGACGTGTCTGTGGGAAGGGAAAAATCACGTCTTGGAAGAAGACAGTGAAGACTCCTGTGGTCCCACGATTCTTTCTAAGGCATGCCCTCAATGACCCAATGCTATCCTACCAGAATCCTCCTCTTAATGGCTGTTTTCTGCACCAGTCTGAGGATTAAGCCTCCAATACGTCAGCATCTGGGGACAAACAACATCCCAATTACAGCATCTGCCATGTCCTGGCTTTATTCAAATCATGAGGGGTTTACTATCACAGCTCTCAAATCTGTTTCTACAATGTTCATTCACTCTGATTTTTTTGTGCAGAACAAAAACAGTCTCTTCAGCAGCTCATGGATCAGTAGGAGGAGGCTTGTGAATCCTGCAGCAATGCATTTTATTTGATTCAGAAAGTCAAGAGGACAGCCTTGACTTAGCTGAGGTACTAGGAGAGGTGAAAGGAGAAGATACTCAAATGGGAGGTCTTCATCAATGTCATTATCCTCTTTTTTCTTATAATTACCCAGGAAAATCATCCATAAACACTCCTTTGTACTCTGCGGAGTGTTTCTGAGTGGTTGTGAAAATGCATAAACTTAAAAAAAACGCTGGTCAATCTGAGGATTCCTTGTTTATTTAAAAAAAAAAAAACCTAGGCTAACGTAACAAAAAAAAAAACTTTCTCCTTTTATAGTCTAAAAATAAAAAGATAATTAAGCTGATTAAATTTACTAAATGCCATTATGGTCAGTGAATATAACCAAATTTTATATCTTTCATGAATTGTTACATACATTTGCTTATTCTTATTCAATGTTATTGGAAGACTTATGTCCATTTTACAAGTGGCAAGTTGTGATTTCTACTGCTTAAAATGACTATGGATGTATGGACGTATCTTGTAGTTTAATCTTTGTTTTTGTGACAAGTTACATAAAAATAGCTACTATTTATTTGTTTTTGTATTTCTTAATCAGGACTATGACCTTCCATTATGACTTTGGTCCTGCGAGGGCCATGGTCTGTGTTACCATGGATCCCTCTGTAATATGGTTTCCAGAAATGCATTGTGGGTACAAACAAGTATGTCTGAAGTGTTTTGGGAAATAAAACTGGTACAATCTGGCATGAGTGAATACTGAAATTCACCCTGACACCAATCACTTTATCAGGGTATAAAATTAATAGCAATCCTAATGAACATTGGGGATAGAGCACTAAATGAAATTTAATATATTACTCCCTGATTTATCTTTGTTTGTGACTCTACAGGTGGCTAATTGTATTCCTCAAACTTGTGATATAAAAAGAATCAGAGGGGACAGAAAGAGCAAGAACAATTTAGTTCCCAGTAAATTTTCAATAAATGATGTACTACATTAAGACCAATTAAATACTTTTAAACTAAATAGAATTTTATCTAAAGAGATGACTTTTGAGAAGTACTTTCAAGCCTGAATTGAGCAGATAATTTCTTTGATTGATCACCTTATTCGCAACGATTTCAGTACAACATGACTGGAGCGTGCTCATTGATTTTATCTTAAATTTTATGTCCATGCAGGTCAGTGTTTCCAATGTGAAAATTTTTAGACATTAATTCTTATTTAATATTTAATATGCTGTACATATAATGCTTGGGAAAAATTAAGCTGCATTTCCAAGTTTTCTATAACAATCAAGCCAAGACATATAAATGATCGTATAGACAAGTTTGGAGCATACCTAAAAGGAAAATTGGACTAATCATTAATCGTAGCTCAGCATACCATCTAAAGCAGAACTTGGGAGAGAATCCACGCAGGTGCTCCTAAGCCTCGCCCATAGCTGCATAATCCCACCAATGGATTTTCCCTAACATCCCTTCTCAGAAGGAAAAGAATTTCCCCTTTCTGCAGTCCCTCTGCCTTAGTGAATTCTGGATTTGCTCTCTATTCTTGCAAGTTTCTGAAATAAGGAACACATTTGGCATTTATAGTTTGAAATTTGCCATTGATTAGCCAAATATTTCCATTTTCAGCAATAATGACACCAAGGATCGTTAACTTATGGTGAAGATGATGTATTGGAAGGAGCAAAAGTGGATGTACTGCGTAGACAGTCTCGTTTCTTATGAGGTGCATCACTACCGCTTTCTCCTGACTTCAGGTAAGTGGAGTATGAGGTGGACTAAGCTGAACGCAGAGCCAAACCACCAACGAAGTACCCCCCCACCCCCGCCACACACACACACTCTCGTAGGCTCATTTTGCTTGAGGAGGATTGATGCAAACAAAAAGCAACATTTGCCATTAGTTCGCGGTTCTGAAAAACTATGGCTAATATTTTATTTTTTTTACTCTTTATATAACTTAATTAGTATCGCAGAGGCTTAAATTTCTCACATGACAATGGAACGTTGTGGATATGAAAGAGAAGGGAGCCCGAGGAAGAGAGGCTGGACGGGAGAGCTGCAGATTTGCTGCACACACAGTGAAGGTAGAATTTCTAATTCTTGGCTTGCCTGGGGTAGCTGCAAGCTGATTAGCTCTGATATAACCAGATTTGTAATAGAAAATGCATTTTTTACAAAACTTACAGTATATTTGTAAGACTTTATAAGCATGATTTTCATAGCCTACGTGCCTTTAGAGGTATCATGATTTTTCAAACGGTTGAACCAAAATGGAAATTCTAGTTTCCTAAGTACTAGAAGTAATCAGTTTGTGAACAGAACAAAAAGAAAAAATTCAAAGTTCAAAATAAATAAAACAAAAGCAAAACAAAAACAGAAACTGTCACTTGTCCCCACTTCACTATTTTCTATAAATATTTTTCCTAAGTATAAAACAAAGATAACGCTGTAAAAGCGACTATAAGACAGCACTGTGTAAGTGACTTGGTAGCACCAAGAGGCTACTGAGGATAACTGAGCTGCTACGTCACAGTATGTTTCTTATTTTGTTAGGAATGATTTTTGAAGATTGGAGCAAAAAGCTTTTTAAAATTATGACATTTTAGCTACATAATGAATAACCATGCATTTGCTACTCAACTTTATTGAAAATAAACCTACGGCATATTTTGCCAATTTAATCACTCTTGTAAAAGAAATAAAAGTTTCTCACTTCTCCCTTCCCACCCTGTCCAGAAACATCACTACCATGAATTTGATACACATAGTTCTCAAAAAAATTTACAGTTTTTTCTCCCGTTGGTATGTTTTAAGATGTAGAAGTTTCAAATTTTAATGTAAGAAAAGTTCTTTTGTTTTTGTGATTTGGGCATCTTTTTAAAAAATATTCTTTCTTAACTTGAGATCACAAAATCAATTATATTTTATTCCTCTAGGTTTACCTGTCTTAAAATATTAGGTTTTTAGTTATTTCATAATTTACTTTTGGTTGATATGAAATAAAAAATTAATTTTATACAGATTTGCTTTTTCCCACATAAATAACACATTTTCTGCCGTCTCACTGACTTTTTTATGGGAACAAGATTATTTTCTTGAGTTTATATTATGCTTCATTGGTCAAGTAAAGCAAGTTACTCTCATAATTCTATACTTCAAATTGAGGAAATTATTTTATGTCAAGTGTTGTTTCTTATAGATGGTGTCATCTCATTAATTTATGAAAACAATGTTACTATTTTGAATGGAATTTTATCTGATTTGTAGGTTAATTTGTAGAGACTGATATTGTTACATTGCCTGCCTTTCCATTCATGAACATTGTATATCTCTATTTTTGAGGACTTTTTAATGTTATTTAGTATTGCTTGACAAATTTTATAGGCTCGCATATCTTTTGTTACAACTATTCCTGGTTTCTTTACATGATTTATACCTAATATGTATGGAATAATCTTATATATTTTGTATTAGTTATTGAGAATGAATATAGAAACGTCATTGATTTTTATTTGCTCATATTGAGAACAAAGACATTAGGCTAACTTAGAATATTCACTGGCACACATTTTTATTAGGCAAATAATTTTGAAATTCATTTAGATTCGGATAAAGTCATGGTTATTAAGAAATAAGTCAATAATCACACAGAAATGCTAACTGAAAAGCGTTACAGATCTTTTGTTTAAGGTCATTTACATTATGGGAGACCTAGCTTGGCAAAGATTTAATGACCCCATCTAGTGGCAGTTTGAAGTTTCAAGTGAATTAGAAAATGCAGCTCGTGGTTTTCTTGGGTAGCTTTTGGCATTAAGAAAAAAAAATCATGATAGGATCATAGCCTTGTTGGAAAAGTCAAGAAACAGAACAGATTACTTTGGCACGTCAACATTAAGTATGCCGGTCACCTCTGATGTTGCTGAGTTCAATGAAGTTATGCTTATTAAGAATATTATGCTCCCATGCTGAAGTCAAATTGTGTATGTGGAAGCTTGATATTCAAGTTTTTTATTCAGGAAGTTATCATAGGTTACGTTCATACAATGTTTTAAAAATAGATTACCAGCAGCTAATCAGAGTCGATCTATGTGACCTTTACTAAGACATGATCTTCAGTGTGTTCTCCATGAAGACCACTTTACAGTTAAAGACCCTTAGGAAACCTTACTCACAGAGGTCCTCTCTTTTTGTGGGAAATACAAAGCCTTATGTGTAATTTAATTCAATTTTGAAAAACATTAGGACATCTTACTAACTATTTGAAAAATAGTGTGCTCAAAATGGTCTCAAGATGGAGGCGTACGTGACTGAAAAAAACTTTAAATGTGTAAGAGTAAAATGCATATAAAAGTGTTTTTAGCTTTTGGGCAGGAAAGACTGTTTACTGACAAAAACAAATAAACAAAACACATGCAAGAATTAAAGTTGACTAAAAACTTCTATAGAACTTTAGAGAATTAAAACAGCAGTGTTACGTCTTTGGCAATTTTTTAAAATGACAATTTCCTCTTTCAGTATAAGTAAAGATGACAATATAAAGAACAGCCATTCTTATGTTACTATTTGGAAATATATTTGGAATAAACTTTGAAATCATTAAACTATGCACCACCTTTGACCTAGAAAATATGCTACTCAAAGAATTAGAGAGAAGCCAAGAACGTAGCCATGCCAACTATCTTAGGATGACTAAACTTAGAGAAAAAGTAAATGGCCATCAGTAGGTAAACTGGGAAATGAAGAAAGACAAATATTTACAGTAGAATCCCTTGCTGTTATTAACACTGATCTTAATGAATATTTATATGTCAGTTAGGGGTTTTAGTGAGGCAGAATTAATCAAAATTATATATGAAGAAAAACAAATTTGTTGGCATCACTTACAAGTCTGAGGAAATAGTCCAGAATGGCGGCCTGCATGCGTGAGGGCTGGAGAGTCTTATACTGCTCAGACATGAGATAGACAAACGCTGGCCCAAGATTGCAGGGCAGTCCACATGAGCCAGTGCTGTGGATCATTGTCCCAGGACGACAGCCAAGCTGAAAACTGGAGTGAATCTGCAAGGGAGATGCAAGGACAGGAGCCAGTGAAGGTTAGTGACGATGGGACGAAATCTCTCTCAGGAGAAGAAACTGTAGCAACCTTCCCTCTTTATTTATTTTTATTTATTTGAAACTGCCAGTCTATTGGTTGGGCCACTTACATCCAGGGTGGGTATTCTTCCCTCACCTTTTGGCCCTAAGTCAGTTACACACACACACACACACACACACACACACACACACACACACACACACAGAAAGCTCTGCCCTCATCCCATCACATTGACACAAGCACTCCAATGGTAACAATTTAATTATGCAATTCCACAAATGAGCAGCAATACATTTTCAAAATAGTGTTAAATAAAAGCAGAAAGCAAGTTATAAAAGAAGCATCCTTTCACTTTTTACAAAATTTGGTTGCGCAGTACAAGAATTCAGAGTGAGACATTTGTCAGGGGTTATATTCTGAGCATGATGTTACGGGCTGACCGTTCATCAGCGGAAGTCCTAACTTCAATGTGAAGGCCTTTGGAGATGGGACTTTGGGAGGTGAAAAGCATTAGCTGAGGTCCTGAAGGTGGGGCTCTCTCTCTGTCTCCCTGTCACCACTCCAGGTCATATGAGAACACAGCAGTACAGTTGCCATCTGTAGGCCAGGAAGAGAGTCTTTATTAGGACTGAATTGTATGGCACCTTCCTGGAGGCCTGGCCACCAGAACCACGACCTCCCACAACAAAAAGTCTGCTACCTAAGTCAAGCACAGACTGGTATTTTGTTATAGCTCCCTGAGCAGACTAATATATATAAGGTAATGAGTGATTTATTTTCATCATCGTATCTAGTTTTTGCAATAAATATGTTGCATCATAATTTTCAAAGTTATTTTAAGATCTATTATTATATTTGAGATAGTCTCCAGCATTTACAAATGATTCCGTGAAAAGCTCATCATAAATTAAACAAGTTATTAGAAACTCATTTATAATTACCTTGACATATCTTTATTAATCCTACCCATACAATAATTATTTTGCTGATGATTAAATTTAACAAATCAGATTGAAAACATCTTGGCAATAAGTGTCAGAGATTGACAGGCTTCTACACATACCACTGAGGAACAGGTTTATTTTCTTCCCATGTAACTATTCTATAGTTATTATTTTGGAAACATTAACTATTTTATTATATTTCCAATTAGAGTGACTAATTAGTGTTCTGCTTTAGGATTGCATGCCTAATAATGGTAAAATTATGGATTATTTTCATAAATTTCAAAACATTTTGCAATTATCTATGTAACCTACCTCTCTTTCATGTCCTCAAATTTAGAAAAACAATTTCTTTTTCTACTGCAGTGACATATCTAACCATAAACCAGTACTGAGGTCATGATTCTGGGCTATATATGATGTTTAGGATAGCCACGCACTTGCACATAAACATTTTCACCACTTTGATTTTCTTCACCCTCACATACCCATGCAACACTGGGTACACTGATGAGGGCAGAAGTAGACAGGAAGCAGAGCTATGTATTGCATGAAAAGTGAGCTCTATTGATTGAATAATTGTGGCAGCAACAGGAATTTTCTCTCCTTGGGGACAAAAATTCCCAGTAAGTGTCTAAAGAGCACTCCAATTGATGGATCCACAGTGTCCATTCTACATTTAGCGGTCTGATGCCTTTGAACCTTTCTCCTATATTGTGATCATTCTTTCACTTAATTTTGTTTCTGCTCAAATTTACGAAAGTGGGTTCTGTAAGGGTTGCAATGGCAAACCGTGCCCAATATATTATCCCAATAGTAACATGCCCTCTATCCTGAAATCAAACACAATCCAACCCTGGTAAAATTTCACTGCTTGTTGTTTAATTACCACTATGACTAACCATATTTATAGGTACTTACATGAAAATTTAATGTACATCAGTACCATTTATTTATTTACAGAGCTGTAGCAATTACAAAGAACAAAATACATTCTAGCTCAAATTCCTCCCCTCTTCTGCAGTTATCAGCAGAATTCATTCTTCCTGTTTCCTTGGTTTCACAAATAATCTGGGGACGGAAGTGGAACCTGTGAAGCTGTCAACTTCCTCATTAGCACATGTTCAATCTTTGTAAAATTCCATTCATCTCCCGGGTTCTTAACCGCTTATTTCCCTGATACACAAGCACTCTGAAATTCTGCTTCATACTGCCTACACTACTGACTATCATACAAAAATTTTAGAGCTCATCCTGTAAATATTCTTAATGTAAACATTGCCACTAGTAGATGCACAATTTTATTAGCTCTCCTAAGAGGTACTTACTGTGGATAAAGAAAGGAAAGGACAGGTGAATGTACTCAGGTAAATTTGCTTGTGAGACAATTGTTATTAGAGAGAGGCCACCACATTCAGGGGCAATAGAGGAATGCTAGATTCAAGAGACAGAAATAAAGATTTAAAGTGATTATGGATGCAATAATCAGCATTTCATCTTACATCAAAGTGGTCAGTGTAAGAAAATAACTTCCATTTCACTTGCTGGAATACAATGCTACCATAAACATATTATATTTCATGAAGGTTATTATGTTTAGCTAAAATTTATAGGATATTTAGTGTATGCCAGTATTAAGAGTTTGCCTTCCATAACTCATTAATTACTCCTGACAGCATGAAACAGATATTGTTACCCCTAATTAGAGGGAAAGATATTAGCAGAGAGGTTAATTAATTGTGCAAGGAAGTACAACTAAGTGACAGAGGTGGGATTTGACCACAGGTCTGTTAAAAACTAAAAAATCTTTACACAGAATGATGAGCGTGGGGCTTCATATTGCTTATGATTTTATATTAAGTGTCAAAATAGTGGAACATTGCATTCACGTTATGATGCAACTATGAAAATTTTACCCATGTGAACAAAAGCTTACAGGGAAGCATGTGTCATATGTTGCTTGCTTTTGCAACTAAGGAGATGTAAGAATTTGGAAACAGTATGTAAAACCCGAAAAGAAAAAAAAAAGTGCTATGTGTGTGCACACATGTGTATGTGGGGTAGTTAGCAGACCAAACAAAAAAGAAGTCAAGGAATTTGGAATTATTTATTAAACACACAGACCACACAGGGTCAGAACGCACAGATTCTGCTACCTTGGGTACTTGTGTAATGGAATGATTAGAGCTTTACTTTTCCCCAGTATTTTCTCAAAAGCTACTCATTGTTTTAATAATAAAAACGGATAAGAATAATCCACAGACAGAAGCAGATAGCTCAGAATTTCAGTCCCTGAGAAGTGCTGAGCCAGTAAAAGCTGAGGAAGCTGGGCGAGGGGGCTCGTACGACCCCCACTGTCTGTACAGCAGCTGGGAGGCTCTGTCTGATGCAACCTGGGCCAAATATGGACTCAGTGTATAAGGCCACTGTGCAAATAGCTTCAAAAGATCATCCTGTGTTGTTGACCGTCAGGGACTGTGGGAAGGTAAACATTTCCTTGTTCCAAGAAAGGAAGCGCATTATCCTAGAATTCTTTTATGACTGTTGCCTAATCAGCAAATTGTATTTTAAATGAATGATTTGAGAATCTCTTCACCTGGGAGTTTCTCCTCAGCTCTCACCTAACACACTGTCTTTGGTACTATTGCTCTACCTCAGTGAAACACAGATAGACATAGCTCTACGTGATGCCTCTTTACTTTTTAGGGAATAAACAATAGGAAGGGGAAAACCCAGATAAGGAATGAATGCCACTCAGAGAATGGTGTACCCGCTGATACAGTGAGCTAAACTAAGCCTTTCCTCGTTTATATTGTGGATATCAGGTTTTGTGTCCCAGAAAGGGAAATGTAACAAGGATAGTATGTTTCTTCTGAAATAGGATTGTGGGAGATACTGTGGCTAACGCCTTAGTTTCTCTCACTTTCTTGGGCCACTGGTTCTAGAGAAAACCAGTTCAAAGATCATAAACTGTCCCATGAAGATACTTCTTTGATGTGAAACTGAAGACTCTTTTTAATATTCTTCAGGAGTATGACCTTGTGAGTGACCTTGGAAGCAGATCCTGCAGTCCTGGCAGGTCATTTGACTTTGCTGAGGCTTCATGGAAAACTATGATGGCCTTCAGAACTGTGTGATACTGACTATTTGCTGCTTAAGAGGTGAATTTCAGGCTAATTTGTTGCCCAGCTATATGTAATGAATACTGGGGAAGTAGTGGACACTGTAGGTCCTGCAGAAGGTACATTTATGAAAATCATCTAGGACAGAGGAACCAAAAAGGCTTCATAGCCAATTCCTAATCTAGGAACTCTGGATTCACATGTCTTAACTTCTTTTTATAAACCTTTTAGGTTTACCCTGTATCTTCTACTACGATTAAAGGAGCATTTACGTTTCTGTCATTTAAGATTATTGACTGCCCTATGTTACAGATTTATTTATAGCCCATCTTGATATTTCTACAGCACCCCTGGAAGTAGGGGTGTGAGTGCTCCCCCTTGCGAGTGAGGGCTCTGAGGGGAATCCTGATTGCTGCATCTGAACTCTAAGGGTTTTGATGAACCCTTTTCACTGCAAGTTCCACAGGGACTTGGTCCTCACTCCCATACTTCACATTTAGAGTAGCTAATATTTTAAATGGCTCTGCCATTGTCCCTGTGATTACCAGCTAACTATTTTGTATGGATTGTTATTTAATTTTTATAACAATCTTATTATACAGATTTGCTGTAGTTTTTGTTTTAGAGGCAAGGACACTGAAGCAAAGACAGGTTGTACAGTGTCCTGGGCCACCCAGGATTTAAGTGACAGAATTAAGGCATGGATCAGATTGATCTGGTGTCTCAGTTACTTTTTGGTTGTTGTGAGTCAATACCCAGCATCCATAACTTTAGGGAAGGAAAGGTTTATTTTAGCTCACAGTGTCAGGTCATAGTCCATTTAGGGGTGGCCAGGAGCAATCAAAGTACATGGCAGAGACAGAGGTGGAGGCAGCTTCTCACATCACAAACAGGAAGCCAAGTCAAGGCAGGTTGAGATTAGTCCTCCAAGGAAGGCAGGAAGCAGCTTATATATCCATCTGGGTCTCATCCCAGGGATCAGCCCCTCCTGGATCCAGATATGGAAGGTGTGGTAAATCCCCACTACATGCCTGTAACCCAACTTACATGCCTATAATCCAATTTACATGCCTGTAACCCACCCCTCCAGGCCCCAATCTCCCAACAGCACTTGGTTCCACAGACAATCTATAATATTCAAATACATGAGACTTTTGGGGGACACTTCCAGATCCAAACTGCAATACCTGGTTACGCTGCCCATGTTTTAACAGTACTATGCTGCTGTACCTCCCTGTAGGTGGACTTTCACCATCTGCAGACTTGATTCTTCAGGAAAACCACCCCATTTGAAGGTGGAAGCTTTCTTTATTGACACAGCACTCCCTCATTTTGCAATATTCAAGCTAGTGCACCCAAAAATCAATTTTATTGAAAACAGAGGCCACAGCATTCTACTAAAAAATGGCGAATATTTTATTTTTAAAGACATAAATGGGGAGAAAAATAGCCCCCTTATCCGAGCCTGAGTTTCTAATACCTCATCTAAAATTCTGGCGGTAGCTGTCTCTCCTAATGCTTTTTTCCTACTGTTGATGGCTTTATGATGGAATGCTTTAATTTGCTCCACATATAATATCCTTGCACCATTGTTTTCTGTAATTTATACCACATGCTGTCCACTTTCTTGTACTATTTTATTCGATAAGGCACTTTGGATACCAGTTTACATGAAAGATGTTATTTGAAATGAAGTTGTATTGCCAGCTACATTATTATAATTTCCTCCTTGCCATGGTCCTCCTGCATCTTATATAGTTGCCTGATGTTTGATGCAGTGTTGAAATTTAAATGGAAAGAGTATTTGGAATTGATGCTCACGTATTACTTATTTAATCTGCTGCCAGAGCAATTCGCTATGGAATTTTCAGTTTTCAATATATTTCAAGGCCAACACTGACACCCATCTTACTTGTTTCATGGAAAAAAAAGTCTGCCCTATGTACATCTTTACAAGTGAAACATGCATAGGCAAGTTACTTGTGTTTTGGGGTGACAGCATAGGGTACAGCTTAATTTAATACAGATAATAAAATTATTATGGTTAAAAAGTCCATCACTTCTCAGTTATTCCATGACTAGTTATCCTTCCCTTTGGTGTTTTTTTTTTGTCTAATTTTTCAGATTATTTTCTGTTCATTCATCTCAATGTTCTTTACTACTTTTAGATCTTAGAGATAAAGGCAGAAAAAATTAATCTGATGATATGAATGATGTTTTTTGGGCAGATCTGGTTACAGACACAACAATATAGGAAGAAATATTACTTTGAAGAAAAGGGCAAAGGTGGTGCTTAAAGCTTGTATATTCTATGGATTTATAATTCTTAATGATTTGAGTATGCATGTTAATTACATTTCAGATCTTGAAAGACAATTGTCTACTCCATGTTTCTAGGAGATCCATAACAATAATTAGTACCATAGAATCTGACATTATTATTACTTTTAAAGGACTCTGTAATGTCTTTTTGTTGCAGAAGAGACATGCTAATAAAGCAGATAGCACATGGTATTCTTCTAGGTTATTGGTCTGCTTCCCTGTTCCAATCTCTAAGTTTTTAGACTCACCCGAGGTTTAAGCTTTAAGATTACCTCCCTTCTCTGACAACCAGAGCACTTTATTTGTGGTCAGTTTTTTTGTTTGTTTGTTTTGGAGTAGTGGATTGTTTGTATGTTGTGTCTCAAATTAGAGTATATTTTCTTCAAAGAAATGAATGCTTTGCTTCATTTGTTTTTTCTTCCTTTACTTTTAGTCCATTTCCTCATAGAAGAAGGTATTAGGACGTACTCTAATAAGTAGCCAGAAAAAGATCTCGATTCCCCCAAGTGTTATAAAATTTACCAGCATAATACTGTTGACAGGTAAACAACAATGGATTCTCCTCATCAGCCTTTGAGGTCAGAAAAGATAGAACTGAAAAAAAAAATTCTAGAAGGTATTTAATCTAATGCTAACTTCAAAAGATCTGAGGGGAGACTGGATCAGACATTTACTGTTAGGACAATTTGGGGAACAGTACTCACCAACTCTGGATTTTGACTTATTCTATTAAGAAAAAAACCACATAGTTAAACAGTTTCTGAGAACACAAGTGATGAATGCGAAAGTGCTTCATAAGATTTTAACTGCCCTTTCTCTGCTTACCTGGAAACTGATAATCTAGAGATTTTAAGAGCGTGCTCCCAATTCTGCTTTCCAGTGGATAACAGAGTCAGATCCCTACAGGAAATGTCACGTGATCAAAGAACTGAATCTGGAGTCATCAAGTAGGTTTCCAGCACATCATAGTTTTGCTGGAAATTGTACTTTGGTTAGTGTTAACTTAAAATGTAAAAATTAAAGTGGAGAGTATTGAAAGCAAAACTGACCTCAAAGCACTGTCTCTCTGCCACTGAGCTTATTTCAAAAAAAAAAAATTTTCATCTTATTCTCTTTTTTTTCTCACAAAGAATATTAGTACATCATTATCATTATTTTGGTCTTAATCTGTTTCTTACTATTAGTTGTTTGTTTTCTATTTATTAATCTGCCACCTCCATAGCCTCACATTCTCTCCCTCTCCTGGTAACTGGGAGACTTCCTCCTCCCCTATATGCACCAAATAAATTCCCTGAATTTAAGCAAGCTCTCTTGGGAATGCTACAGTTGCACCTTAGAGAAAATGGCTGAGATTTTGACACTCAGGTTTCCTTTGAGAGAATTACTATAAAAGGAAATTGTCCTGAACCATAACTCTTACTCCTTCCCACTTTGTGGAGCTCCTGCATGAGGAAAAAATCCACACAGAATCTCAAATAAGCACCCTAATAAAAGAAATTCAGCTCACATTAAAATACGAGAATACCAGATGGAGGAGTTTAAGTATTATTCAACTACTGTTTATCCTACCCAGTGCTCATTTTAAATTCAACATTTTTTGAGAATTATTCATGGAACCACAGTTGTATTTCATGCAGATAACAAGCTTAGTTTGGAGTGAATTACCAGAATGCACCCATAATTTCCATACTTCCTCGGTGGTTGTTAATTTGGATTGCAACTATTAGTTAAAGTTGAGAGGCTTTCAAAAGCAAATCAACACCAAACTATCACGGGCAATAATTTGTTCAGCAGTCTGCAGGGAGGGCAAATCATTAAATTTTACAGGGTGGAAGAACTCACCAAAGAATGTGATGTTCCATCTGCCAAAGCCTAAAACACAACTGTGTGATGAGCAGGCTTCTTCCTCTGTAGCAGCCTGCCCACTGAGCAGCAATTATTCTTCCTTTTAGCTAATGGCTGTGGCACAACTTTTAAGTGAATGAAAAACACAATTTCATCTTCCAACACTTCTCCGTTTGAACGGATGAAAGACCAATAAAGCTGTCTCTAATACATCACAATTTCCTATGTAAAGTCATGAAGCTTTTTGAATTGATCACTAGGACATACATTATGGCCAACGTAGATTACTGAACTCCTCCTGCTTCTGGTTACCATTGTATATTTGTACTTTATTCACATCATGTTAGGAAAAATGACAAGCTTTCTTGCTCCAAGTCATTAAAAAAATATTAGGAGACCTTTCAGAAGAACAACACCCGTTCCATTGCTGAAAGCTAATGCTTTGACAGCTTGAAGAGCGTTCACCCCACATTTGAAATTATTCTTTGAATGAAAAAGTTAATTTCAATATGACACATCCTCGATGCTTGAAAAAGCTTTTACATAAAAATTGTGCTTAACCATCTCTTTCTGATTTTATTCTTAAATTTTCCAAAACCTGGAAGTAATAAAAATTAAAGGGACTCTGCCAACAATCATCCGAAGGTTATCCTTATTTAGAGCTCTCTGTCGTCGAGCTCTCCATGTGTGACAGAATTCTGTACTCAGAGTTCCACATCCATTAATTCCATTTAATTCCTAAGATGATCCTACAAACAAAGGGATTCCCATTTTGAAAATTCAGGAACAACCTCAAAGAAGTTAGAAGCTACAGACTGGACCCTCTACACTGTCAGACCTCAGGGTTCATGATTTACCTACGACAGCATACTTTCTTCTTGGGCATTGCAAATTTGAAATCATATAAGGAAGTTAACATTTAATCATATTTATTTGAAAAAATGATATCACATAGAAGAATTCATAATATTTTTCAAAGCAGTGAAGAAAAAGCTTATTTCTGGTAGATATAAATGTTCACCCCCCTCCTTCACGCTTTGTAAGCTGATGAACATGCAATCTGCAACACTGAATGGGAATATGTTTCAGGTAATAAATTACACAGGTTCGTTAATACTAAGCGAACCTTTTGCCTTCATTGACAGTCTCCTTAAATTAGTGTAGCTCTGTTTAAGCTTAAAGTTCTTACTTCGTAAGAATGATTATAGTACTTAAATGTGTCGGGCACATGAGTGTGTCTTGCATTTTCTGCAAGTCTTGAGAGCAGACACCCAATAGCTTCATTCTCGGTGGCTGAGAGCCTTGGAGGGTAGTGCCCAACTCTGGAGGAAATACCAGTGTGTCTACCATCCATTTAAAAATATTTGCGTTTTCAAATTTTGTCAGGGATTCTTTCCCTGTAATGTTACCCACTGTTTGTGTCAGGAGTCACCTGACCCTCTGTGTGTCGTCTCTGAAAAATGAGGCCTCACATTCTTTGGTTCTCTAAGAACTGGTGCGAAGATGCTCAACACACTTAGCCATTAGAGACACGCCAATCAAAACATCACTGAGGGATCGTCTTATCCACAGAGACTGCTGGATGCCAAGAACCTGAACAATGATTGATGCTGGAGAGGTTCTGGGGGAAGAGGAACACTTGTACGCTGCTGGTGTGACTGTAAACTGGTACGATCACTGTGGCAGGCAGTATGGAGATTTACTGAAAGGCTGAAAACAAATACTCCTTTCACTCCAGCGATACCTATTCTGGGAATCTTTCCAAAAGAGTTAAAAGCAAGTTATAACAGAGATACATGTATACCCATGTTTATAGCAGCACAACTAACAATAGCTAAAATGTAGAAGATGCCAAAATACCTGTTAATAGATCAATGAATATAAAATTGTGGTACATGTATACAATGAAGTTCTACTCTTCCATAAAGACAGGTAGATTTGAGGCTTCTCTGGGTAAACGGATGCAACTTGAGATCATCAGGCTCAGTGAAATGAATCAGACACAGAAAGTTAAAAGCCTCATGGCTTCTCTGCTATGAGAAACCCATAACACAGGCATTTTATAGACCAAAAGGTGGGGTAATGGAAGTTTGGGGGATGGGGGGGGGGACAGGAGGGCCAAAAAGAGGAGAGGAAGAGACAATAACATTAATATGATATGTATGTGTACAAAATACACAAGCTGTAGGTAAACAGTGTGTATCTCATATATATAGCTGAAAAGGAAGAGAAAATGCTGACACATCAATTCCTGCTACCTCTGTGAGTAATAATAATGTTACTTGCCTCTCTGGCTCAGGGGTCTTGTGTCTTCTGCCAGCATCCACAGAACTGCAGCAAGCTAACTTTTTGGTTTGAAAGTGGGGTACAATCTCAGGCTCTTCAAATTCTCCCCTCCCCGTTTTATTGATATATTTAAGTGCAGAATTTAAAGTTTACAGTGATCTTGAGCATTTTGTGCATATACATATCATGGCAAAGTTACAAGACCTTCCCCTCATCTAAGCTGTAACAACCACATGGTGTATGTTCTACAAAGACCTTAGTGACTGACACATAGAAACTACTTAATATATAAGGGATGCATAAGGGTTGTTTATACTATTATTGCTCCAGATATAACCAACACATCCCTGGTTCATTAACAATGCAAGTATTTTGAAATTTTTCATGAACTAATGTTTTTTTGAAGTGCTAGTTTATCTAACAGTGATATTCCAGATAGTGTAGCTGACATCTTTGGGGGGACAGTTAAGCTCTTTGAAGTTCACAATACTTTGCCTCTTATGACTAGGGAAGGTGGTATATAATTTTGAGGTTATATTGTATGGCTAAGGTTGAATAAAGATTTTGAAATATTGTAATTCAACATTGCAGGAAAATTAATAGGCCAACCAAACAAGGGGCATTCAATAGTCTGCCAAAATTTAATAACTCCAAAGCCCCAAAGCCCATATAGTTCTTTATGTACTTGATCTGAGGATCACCGGAAATATGATTTTAAACCATCTGGGTATAACTTACAAATACAAAAATGAGTTAATACAAATCATAATGTACCTCTGATAACTGTGGAACCGTCTGGAATTCCTTCTGTTTCTCTTTGCATCTTACTCATTTATTTTAGCTCTGCCCTCCAGTGATTGAAGAGGGGAGGTCTCCTCCGTTCTGGTGGTAAATGTCTTTAATGCCCTTTTGAGGTTCTCCGGTTTACCTGCTATGCCTTTAGCAATTCTAAGATTCTCTGCTTTACGATTATCATAACAACCACAAATCTCTTCTGGTTTCTGGTGTCACAGGCAGATTTTCCTAATAATGGCTTAAGTTAGTCTTTTTTTTTTTCAAAAGGGAGTTGTTCAGTGGATGACATTTAAGAAGAACTAGTCATTTGCATAATCTCAAAGTATCTCTTATAAGTAAATACTTACTAATTACAAAGGAAAATAGTAAATTTGCAGTAGAGAAATCTGGTAGCCCCAGGCTTTGCCAAGATTAACATTACCAGTAATTAGACATATCTGTGTGACATACCCTCAATGTGTGAGAAAGTATTTGGCAAACCCAAATTGGGGAAAATTCTAAAAAATAACTGAATCATGCTCTTCCCAAGATTCAAGATAATGGAAGACGAAGAAACTATGAAAATGTTGAGACTCAAAGATAGGATGTATCACTAAACAATATGATATGTAATCCTGAATTACATTCAATCATATTTTCAAAAATAGATATTACTTTAACGCAGGTCCTCAAACATACTCAGTGGATGTGTTTTGGTTGTGAAAGATGATTACCTAACACTTTCTTGTGGGCTTAGATCTCACACAGTATGTTTTTTCAGGGTCATAAATATCTGCCTTATGGATTTTCAAGTTGCACGCCTAATATAATGTTAGGGCTTACATTATTTTAATATAAACAGAGGAAAAATCTTTTTAAAAGTTCTAATTCACAATTTCTTTCAGCATTACCAGAATGTATACTCAAAGACAATTGCCTAAGACTTTTTCTCAAGTAAGTGTTTCATTTGCCCTCATTCATTTCTGCTGAGCGTTCTCGGCAATGAATTGAAGACTGGAAGAAAGAGGAGGGGGGAGGTTTATATTCACAGCGATGTTTTTGAGAGGTCAGAAGAAAAGATACGAACGATATTGATGTTCATACAAAGAAATTCTCCTGCTGCCGTCCCCTTTTCCGGCAGATGTACTTTTTCCTTGAAACTTCAACACCCATTATCACCATCATCATCAATGATATTTTTAGGCATGCTCTGCCCATAACATTAAAACAGAAATGGAGAAAAACACGTGACTCCTCCCAACTCTGTAATTTTCTAGAGCTAAGGAGATCTCACTAGAAAAGTTGACCTCTTCTGAGACTCTGATTCTGAAATATCTCTTGTTTTTAAACCGATATTTTAAATTACCTATTAGTATTTAATTTCACGATTGTTCCCTACTTAAATGCCGGAAAAAATCCTTCCTAAAATGGTAGCTGGCTGAAAGTAAATTTGAATTGGTAAAGCTCAGAAAAAAAGGGAATCAGGAAGCAGACAGAAAATGAGGTCACATTTTGGCTTTTTATCTTACTAGCTGGTTCACGTGGAAACATTTCCCCTTCTCTTTTACTCAATTACTGTTAAGTGGTGATCCTCAGGTCCCCTCCCTGGAATACTGTCAGCATTTAGGGAGCTAAGAAAGGTGCAAAACCCTATGATGGCATCTAAGCTGGAGTAGATGCTGAAGGATCCCTAATTTTTTTTCAACTGTTGATAAACTTGTTCCTTCTACAATTGTAACTATAGGACCACCTCAGAGATCTCAACAGCATCCATAGATAGTTATATAAAGGGCAAGAGCTATCTTTCAAGCCCATCTCTTCATGTTGTGTCTCGCCAATGAACTCTCGATGGTACTTTGTTTGTTCTGAAGGCAAGAAGAACCAGCTGCTTAGCATGGGTTTGGTCTCTTCCAATAGCCTCAACTGGCTTGATCCAGATAATAGTAAATGTGGACAAAGGGAAGGAGATACCTGCGAAGAAGAGAGTAGCTGTGCACCCACCTCTAAGGGTGGGTGTCTAGTGAACAATTAAGCTTGTTTCCAAAAAAATATGACATTGAGGACATTCAGAAGTTGGAATATGTCTTGTTTAGATTCCACAACCGGTTATTAAAATTAAATCATATCTTTCCAATTGCTAGAAGATATTTTAAACATTCTCACCAAAAAAATGAGAGAAGACATGTTACCTTAATTTAATTATTCCATAATATGTATGTGTGTATGTATGTGTATATGTATGTATGTATGTGTATATGTATGTAAGTAGCGGCACTGGAATTAAACCTAGAGCCTTTACACTATGCTGTATCCCCAGACCTTTTTTCTTTATTTATTTTTATTTTGCAACAGGGTCCTATTAAGTTACTAAATTGACGAGGCTGAGCTCAACCTTGAGGACTTCTGGCCTCTGCCTACCAGAGTGCTTGTGTCATATGCATGCACCACCATGTTTGACTTCACCAAGTATACATATGTCAAAACATCATATTGTACTCATAAATATGTACCATTGTTTTCAATTTTAAATAATTATGAAATGTGAGCTGCTGGGATGTCAAGTGAGGAAGTATTTTGGTAGTTAAGCATGAAGAGATTTAAAAAGTATACACCTTTTATACAGAAATTTGATTTCTAGGGATTACTAAGTCCATTAAAATAGAGATGTGTTAATGTACACAGGTGCTCATCACAGTGCTATTTATGAAAACAAATCATAAAAAATAGATATAACTATCAATAAATTATCATGTATCTGTTGGACAATAAGAAACCATTAAAATGATGGTGATAAACTATAGACACGATTCCTAAAAGGTAAAATGATTATAATATGCTAATTAGGTGAAAATATGCTGCATATTTCCAGATTTATAAAGAATATAAGTAATTATATAGGTCAAAAAAACCTTAGATTATATAACCTAAACTATTTTGCAATCTGTTTGGTAGCTTCAACCTTAACCTCTATGCATTTCTGTATTTTCAAAAATAAATGTATTTTTAAAGTCAAAAAAGTAGTTACATGCCTAGCTATGCATGGTGCCATCTTCCTGTAATCTTAGCATTCTGAGAAGTTGAGGCAGAAAGATCCCAAGTTTGAGCCTAGCTTGAGTGACTCAGTGAGAAATTTTCTCCAATAAGAAATACAGAGAAGGCTGAGCACATATCTCAATGTGAAGACCCTGGGTTCAGTCCCCGATACCAAGCATACACAAAAAAGGTTAAAAGTCTTTAAGTGATTTGGCTTTTGCAGGTGATTAGAAATTTCACAAATGCTTTGAGTATTTTTGGGTTATAAAAGAAGCTTCGTGTGATGATTACTTCATACTGTCTGTAGATCTGACTATCCAAAGGTTATTCTGCACAATGCCCGTGGTACTGTTAGATTTTAAATATTCCTCTCTATATAGGAAAAGCACCCCTCTTCATATATATATTACTGCATACATATTTTTTAATTTAGAAAACCCTTTTCTAAAGAAAATAGGAGTGTAAGTAATCAACAAAGCAGCATCTAGGAACTCTCTCTTTCTCTCTCGACAGGATCTTTCTCTGCAGTCCAGGTTGGTTTGAACTCACTATGTAGCCCAGGCTGGTCTCGAACTCACGGCAATCTTCCTGTCTCAGCACCCTGAGGCCTGTGATTACAGACATGCACACCCATGCCCAGTTACTATATGGTGTGGGGAGGTTGAGCCTGGGGCCTCCTGCTTCCTCGGCAAGCACTGTTCTCACTGAGCTCCACCCAGCCCTAGGAATACACTCTGTGGAAAATCTCTGCTACAGCCTATGGACAATAAAAGCATGAATGATAAACAGCCATGCTGTGCGGCGTGCAGGTGACTTGCTCTGTGTATAGTCGCCCCGCCATTCAGCAGCAGAGCCAGGAGTGAAGGCGCTCAAGGCTCCGTCAATCCCGCTGCTGACTGGTCCTACTTTTTACAGGCCTGAGCCCGCTGCGCTGAGCACCCCTCTTCCTATGGCTAACGCAGTACCGCCGGCCAGGGCTGCCACCACCGACCAGACCTTCTCCCTTCGTGCGCTGCCCCCGAGGTCTGTCCACCTTCCCTCCCTTTTCTTTTCCGTCCTCCCTAGAGCAAGGGCTTTGACGTCCTTTTCCTGATTGTGTTGCCATTCAGGTTCATGACTCTGAGCCGCATTTTCCACTGCTACTTTTTGAGTTCTTTTTTTTTAAGCTTCTGGAATGGTTAACAACTTCCAGCTACACACGGTGGTGCTGCGCATAACACCTTCTCCTCCTCTGCTTTCGTTCTCTACGTCTACATAACTTCCCATTCATCTTTATCAGAGCTATGTTATGATTTTGGTTAATGTTACATAGCAATATGTAATTCTGACCGCACAGATTCTGTTTCAAGTGGAGACACAAGCGGAGCCTGAGCGCCATTTCTTTCCTGAACATCTTGTTTTCTCTGAAGTTCAAGTTGTTTTCATTTTCATTTTTATATGTTTAATCAGTATTCAACAGCTCAATCGTCAACAATTTTCTAAATCTTCTCTCAAGAGTTTTTCTGAAGACTCCTCTACTGAGTTTTCATTTTTAAGTGTAATATTTTAATCTGTAAAGCTTTTCTTTTGTTTTCTGAATGTTGGCTATAATATCTTATTCTTGTTTTCGGATACATGATCTCTTATCTTTCCATAGATATTGAAGATGTACCGTTTTTATTTTTAGGTTGGTGCTTTTCTGCATAGTCTCTGTTTCCTCTAAGTTGCTTTGCTTTAAATTTATTCATTTGGGTCTATTTTTTAAAATTATGCGCTGATTTCCAATATCTAGTAATCCTGAAATGTCTTCTTATATTTTATTATATTAATATTATATATATATGTGTGTGTGTGTGTGTGTGTGTGTGTGTGTGTGTGTGTGTTTACACATACTATTGACTTCTCACATTTGACATACACTGGCTGTTTATATTTCATAGTATTTTACAGCTCACAGACCACTTGGAACACATGTACAGACCTTATGGACTGGGAACTTCGTATGGGTGATCAGGTTGGGCTATTTATCTGACAAACTTATGACATTTGTATCTACAGCACTTTCCTCTTAGGGTAGTAAATTTCTAGAGACCTTTGATCTCTTTCCTGGATGGTGAAGGCCTGGGAACCACGGTATAAGTAGATAAATGGAGAAAATACAAAAGCTCATTTGATCTTCCAGTTTTCAAAATTGTACCCACATCCTTAAATTTGTCTTTTTGCTCTTAGATCAGAGACCAAGATAAAGTGCCTTTTAAGGTATTTTAGAAAAAAAACATCCAATCTTGAGTCAATATAGTTAAGCTTTATTCAGAAATTTTATAAATGATCAGAATCTATCCAAGCTTGACTGTCTACAGTTCTGGCACATTTGGGGGGAAAATTACACTCAGAAATTTCCAAGAACAAATAATGTAAACTACAGAGTGTCAAACATGCACATCCATTGTCATGCTTGTGCTCCAAATGCCCAATGTGCGAGCAGCCTAATCATGCCAGGTAGACATGATGGTAGGTCTAGAAGCCCTCCTTATTCACATCTGTGCATCTCTGAGCATCCTGTCACCTTACAAGGAAGGCAGCATGGCATGATGTGTCTCCCAGGAGCAGGGTGTCTCCATGAAGTGTACCCAATGATCTGCACCTGTGCTGATCTCTGGCCCACATTGTGTTGGATCTGGAAATACCTTTTCAGTCTATCTCTCTGAGATCAGGTGAACTTTAAGCATAAAAATAAATATTTGCTTTTGATACCAAAAATAAATTCAAGCCCTGGCATTTTTCTACAGTGGAAAAGTCCCCACAGCATTCTGTCCAACAGAACATAACCTTTCCTAGGGTCTTATTTGAAAGCAAAGGCATGAAAGAGTTGAAGGGGAAAAAAATTCTTTTTAACCATAGTAATGGGATTTATTTCAAGTTTTTGAAAGATCTTAAACTTTATTTGGGCCTGGGTAATATTTTATTTTTGATGTCATCTGATATTTAAGCAGGTCTTGTTGATAAAATTTAGGCCATCTTCTGTTTGATTCATTGGGCATAATAACTCATCCATCATTCATGCTTTCTCATATTTTTCCCTGTAAATTAACTTTGGAGCTTTGAAAAATATAAAATAATCAAATCACTGTTATTTGAAATAGATACAGTGTGTCACGATGCAGTTTGGTTTATAATGGGAGCTCATTAGCATACTCATTACTGTGAATTATAGGAGGTTCCTGGCTGGCCTTCATTAACCATCTGGCTTTAAACATTGATTTGTGGTTAAGTATGTTATTTTTAGAAAAGAGCACCTGAACATCTACTGAAAACATTTGTTTCATCTTGTTCTACATATTTTTAAAGGCCATGAATCTCACTGTTGTAAAAATGCTGTAGCTTCTGGTATATCCTCATTTTTGACCTCTTTGAATCATGTATTATTTATCTAAAGAAAATCAGCTGTGTCATCATGTCTTGATCCTGTAAGCACTTATTCTTCAAGAAAATTCTCTAGGAAAGGAAAATGGGTAGGAGACAAATCTAAGTTTGTAAATTTCCATTCCAAAATGGTAAAAAAAATTTCTCTCAGAAGTTGGATGCTGAGAGACTTCAAACCCACAGAGAAGATATTAAAAGTATTCATTCATTATTATAGTCAACATATATTTACTAAGAGCATCTTTTAGGGAACAGAGAGTATTCCAGGTACTGGCAGTGCTGGGTATATCACAGTAAATAGCAAATCCTTGACTGCATGGAAAAGAAAAACACCTATAGGAAAGGATAAACAAGACAGAAGGCCTCTGAGCCTAGACTTAGTGCTAGTAGAATGGTAGGAGACAAAGTTGGAAGGGATGGTAAGGACATCAGTTCTGTAAAGTCATCACAAGAGTTCTGATTTAATTTTCATTTCAATTTATGCTTTTAAAATATTGTAGTTACAAGGTGGGAAAATAACTCCAGGAAGACAAGAGTTGGAAGATGGAAACGACTAGAAGGACAAGAGAGAGATAAGAAGTAGCTGGACTAGGATCAGGGTGAAAGAGATGAAGAGAGATAGATAAGCATGCACTTTTGGAGATGCAACCAATATGCCACACTGATACACTGGATATGGATAATGAAGAAAGGAACAGAGAACAAGGATGTCTTGTAGGGGTGCGTGTGTGTGTATGTGTGTGTGTGTGTGTGTGTGTGTGTGCTGGGGAATGAACCTAGGTCCTCGTGCACTCTAGGCAAGTACTTTACCACTTGGCTACATACTCAGTCCAACTTCAACAGTTTTGGATAAAAGAAATGAATGACCAGACTTGCCACTTACTGAGATGGGGATTCTGAGGGAGAAATAGATTGGTGCACTGGGAGTTCATTTTTGATGCAATAAATCTCAGATATTTATTTTGAAATTATGCTTCACTATCTGAAAGTCCTAATTTGAACAATGTTGAACATAAAATATACAATAATCAATAAAATTTCAAATGGATCTCTGACTTCAATATGTTGAGGGGTACATAAGTCAGAAATTTAAAAATTGTATTATGTATACAGTTTTAACTATCCTCTTATTTTTTTGTTCACGTATGAATTCAAAATTCTGTAACACATCAGAGACACGGGATCTGGGGAGAAAGTGAGTGTCTATGCCCGCCCCTTTTCCAGGGGTTAATCGCTTTCCTATCTGACTGTTTCCTCTCTTTCTACCCTGTCATTCATGTTTGGGCCTTTTAATGTTATTGTTTTTGTGCATTTCCTACGCAGGACACCCATCAATAGTCAGTCTTTTGTGTTTGGTCCATTTCACTGAACATTATTGACTCAAGGTGGCCCCATTTTTTGTTCTTTGAGTTCTCTGTATATTTTAGATATTAATCCTTTGCCTTACTTTTGTAGTGTTACTGGTGAATATCTTTTCCCACTCTGTGGGTTGTCTCTCCACCTTGTTGTTTCTTTTGCTGTGCAAAAGCTTTTTAGTTTAATGTAGTGCCATTTGTCAGTTCCTGCTGAGATTTCTTGTGCAGTTGGCGATCTGTTCTGAAAATTACTTCCTGCCCCTCTGTCTTCTAGGGTTTTACTTTGTCTTCCAGTAGGGTCAGTGTTTCTGCTTTGATGTCAAGTTCTTTGATCCATTTTGATCTGATTTTAGTGTATGGTGACAGATATGGGTCTAACTTCATTCTCCTACATGTGGAGACCCAGTGTTCCCAGCACCATTTGTTGAAGATGCTGTCTTTTCTCCAGTGGGTTGTTTTGGCCCCTTTGTCAAAGATCAGGTGACTAAGGGTGTTTGGGTTTGTTTCAGTATCCTCAATTCTGTTCCATTGATCCTCCTGTCTGTTCTTATACCTGTACCTTGTAGATTTAATCACTGTTGCTTTGTAGTATTTTTTGAATTCTGGATTGTGACTCTTCCAGCTTTACCCTTGTTATTTAAAATCGCTTTAGAGATGTGGGCATTTTATAGCTCCATATAAATTTTAAAGTTGTTTTTTTCTAGTTCTGTAAAGAATGTAGTTGGAATTTTGATTGGTATTGCATTCTATCAGTATAGCAGCTTTGGAAGTATGGCCATTTTGAGATGTAAAGAGAAAATTGGAATTGAAAATGAAAAAAAGGGGGGGAGAAAGAATGCAGACCAAAAAGTAAAATAAAATAAACCAAAACACAAAAATGGGTGCAGGCCAAAAAATGCAAAAGATGAAGGCCCAAAACAAACATTGTATTGATAATGTTCTAGGAAGGAAAAGAGAAGCTGTGTTACAAGTAGAAGGAGCTTGTTATCCAGATGTTGGAAGGTTACAAGAGCAAGATGAGTATGCTTGGGTAACCCTGAGCTCAATGATAGCAGGACACAGCTATCGCCTTCAAGTCCAGTGCTCATGGGAAGGGATCCTGTAACCAGAACCTGTAAGTTAGGGGGACAGACCCGCAGATCTAGTACTTGGGCTTCCTAGAGCAAGCCCACAAAGATGGTGCTTGCACATCTGAGGAGAGACGTGGCCCAGAGTCCCAAGACTCAAGAAGAGAAAAGAACTCGGTGAGAAAAGGAATTGGTTATACAGATGTTGGAGGGTTGAAAGGGCAAAAAGAAGATGCTGAAATAACCTTAAGATCAAGGACAACGGGAAGCAACCTAGGGACTGTGGAGAAGGAAGAAGACTGCCAACAAGCAAGGGGCTCTGGTGGCAGGGAAATGCGGTGTGGCTGCCACTGAGGTTGCCAAAGGTCTCAGGTTGACTGCTTGTAGGCAGACTGGTGAGAGTGTGATGAGGGGTGAAAGTTGCAGGCAACTGCGGGCTCTAACTGGAGATTCCCCTGGCAAGAATCCCAAAACAGGAACTAGTCACCTTCTTCTGCCTTCCAGTATTCTTCTGGTGATTTTCCATGGGAGAACCTAAGAGGAACCCACCCGGCAGGGGAGACTGGGTCAAGTACTTTAAATAGTTCCAACCCACACAATGCAGCAGTGTATGGAAAGTGATCTAGAAACTAAGAGGTGGCTTCTGAATTGCGCATGGATGTTAATGTGAGAGAACAACTCTGTTTTCTTAGTCAGTATGCTATTCTTGTAGGAAAGGAGCTGAGTGTTGCCCAGGAGGCTTTGTTCTGAGGACTCCTGCAAGGACAAAGTGGTACCTCCTTGCTGTGCAAAGCAAACCTAGATTGGGCAAGGTGCCTAATTTTGTTTTTCTCTCAGGCTGAAACTAAAATAGATTTTTTTCTTGCTTCTATTGTGGAAAGACCAGCCTAATTTTTTGGGTAACTTTAAACTAACTTTTTTGTATATTTAGTTATATATTTATGTAATCTTCAAACCCATTCATTCAACATTTATTGAGAGACTACTCTGAATTTGGCATAGCTCAAAATGGAAAGACATAGGAATAAACAGGATAAAATTTCAGTTCTAAAGGACCGTAAGTGCTAGGAAGTTAGAAGACGCTCCAGAAGGCCAGGGTAGTAAGATATAAACAAGTTTTAAATGATATACTTTCAACTAGAGGCAAGTCCTATAGAGAAAAACAAACAGGGGGGCCCAATACAAATGACAAGAGTGGGGTGCATAGACTGTACTTCACACATATATTAGTAATAGCACAGAAACTCAGAAATAGGCTGATTGTTCCAGTAAGATAAAGCTGCTAATAGTTAGAAGTCCCTACTAAAGAAGAATTTGCACTGAGATCTGATAGATGAACAGCAACAGGTATATGGAAATCAGAAGATATTGTAGGTGGAAGAAGGAGCAGGTAAAAGGGTCCTGAGGCTGAAACTAATTTGTCATCTAAGAGAGAGTGGCCAGTAAATGAGGAGACAGTGGCAGAACAAGTGCACATCACCCTGCATCTAACTTGCTTAGTCCATCTCAGAACCTCCCTATTACGCATTGCGTGTTTGTGTCATTTCCCTGTGCCCACACTCACATGTTACAGCTCTTACCGCCTAGAGGCAGTGTTATGCAGTGTGGCCTTTGGGAGTAATTAGATTTAGATGAGGTTATGTTGGCAGAGCCCCCATGATGACATGAGTGATCTTATAAAAAGAAGCGTTGTTAGAACCTCCTGTCTCCACGTGAGAAAATATGGCGAGAAGGCAGTCATCTACAAGCTGAAACAAGGAACCTCACCAGAAGCCAACTCCGCAGCCCTCAGATGGTGAGAAGGAAGCATGTGTTCCTAGGAGACTCCCGCCTAGGGAAGTGTGTTATAGCAGTGTGGGCTAAGTTAATCCTTTATCTAATGATCATCTGACATTCTACTGTACACACTCATAGTTTATTTAAGCATTTTTATTATTGTCAGGTATTTAAATTACCTAAAATTTCATTCTTACAAACAGTATTCCGAGATGTAATAAATACCATTGAAGGTATGATTTTGCACATTACAATGGCTACATCTGTAAGAAAAATCCTAGAGATATGTATAACATTTTAGATTTTGGTATGTTGATTCTACATTTTGACTTATGTTCTCAAGTAGACTTCGAAAGAATTTGCCACTTTCCAATTTCATTAACAAAACCTCTTACTTAAATTTCTCCCTTTCCTTCCAACAAACCATAAATCACTCAGCTACATGGATGTGGGATCTCATGATAGTTTTACTTGATCTTTTTAAACACATCTACAAAAAGGCGTGGTGTACTTTCACGTGTTAAATGCCATGAGAGGTTTTAATGGTTATGGTCCTGTCCTTTGGCCACTTTCATTGTATTGCTAACATTATTTCTGTAATGAGTTCACTACTCAGATGCCTGCCCAGATCTCTAGGGCCCCTGCCTGTGCATACAGAAGTTAAAGGAGGATGTAGCTCTTGCCTCTCTCTTCCTCTGCAGTACACCATGGCTCTCCTTCCAGCCTACAAATGATCTTGGTAACTCTGAATTCTTCCTGTGCTCTGTGCTGTGAAAGTGAAGCACTTTTTTCTCAGAGGGAGAAACCAAGATTCTTCCACCATCTTGAGTCCTAACTTACTAGTGCAGGGCTGAGAAACATCTCTTTCTTATAGGTTATTTTGAAAATATCCAAATGCGAGTATAGTTGAAGGTTTCGCTGTAGCTCCACTTGGGAGCATATTTCTATCACACCTTCTATGTGCTTAAAGCTTTGGGAAATACAGTGTGTTTAACCAGAAGGACTGAGAATAAGAGTATGAGATTTTAGGGTACCTCTGTCTCAAATTCATGTTCCTTATTCCTCTGTCTCTATAATATTCACTCCTCAGTGAGATGTGCATGCACAATTTTGAATAGATATTAAAATCTATATTTGTTATGATTTAAAAACAGTAACCAAGGAGCAACTAAATAAAAAAACATAAACATTGATAAAATTTAGTTTAGGACAAAAAATTCTTGGAAATCATACATATGGGACATATGGGGACTGACTGCCCGGTTGTTACGAATACACATGAGATTCCAGTTTGCCAAATCCATTCCTTTTTCTCCAGGCTGAACACAGCATATATTCTGTCATAAAAATGTGCAAGGAATCTAGATGGAAGTAGAAAGAACTTTCACAAAAAGATATAAAGTCATCTCTAGAGTACTAAAAGGTTTCCTTCAGAAATATTTTAAATATTAATAATTCAAAGCTTTGTGCAACAAGACAGTTCGGCTCTGAAATGTAGAAAAATTACCGAGTGTTAATTATAACATAATCCGCTCTTATGAGACCTCCACTCTGCTCCTTGGCCATGTTTAGCTAATTTATGTTAGTCTTTGAGCTAGGAGAGCAGCAATTTTCTTGGCTGTTTCCTTGCTAAGGGAGTCACTATTCTTTCTAAATCTTGATGTTCTGCTTCTTTTCCACTAAAGGAAAGCTAGAAAAAAAAATACAACTTTGTAAGTCCTGCATTCTGGAAGGCTAAGACAGGAGGACTGAAAGTTCCAGCCCCACGTTGACAACTTACTGACTTACTGAGACTCGATCTCAAAATTTAAAAAGGGAATGGGTTGGGGATATAGCTTAGTGTGAAGGCCCTGAGTTCCCTCCCCCATGACCCTCCCCCTAAAAAATCCTTATAGTTGAATATAGAGATTCTAAGTTCTGAAACATTGTTGTAGCGTTGTCTAATCTCAGGACTTTTCAGAGCCAGTACTAAGTGATACTTGATCCTCTCTGTGTTAAGGCTAACATTCACTCATTCGCTTGATCATTTGCTCATTTATCCGCCCATCAGACAAATACATGTTAAGCATACATTGAATTCTAGGCACCAGATTAAAGACTGAAACTCAGAAAGATGAATAAGGTATAGCTTTTGAGATAATTCATTTCCAGGGAATGCAGGTATGAATAAGCTTTATTTTATTAGACTCTGACAGTGGCCCTGGAATTTAAGTAGGACAGATGCTGTTCTTTTCATGAAGACTTATATGTTGGCTAAGGCACTCACCCCAGGCCTTGAAAATAGGGTGTATAGGACCAGTGTACAATCCCAAATGCACATTCTTTACACTGCCACATTTTGTGGTGACAGTGTCTTTTCTTGAGATGCCTCTGGAAGCATTATTGTTGATGTACCTGTTGTGCTGACCCTTGACCTCTGTGTTGTGATACCTGAAATAGGTTCATAGACAGGCAAATTCACTAAATATACGAATGCCATTTTATTTCCTTTATCTGTTAGCAATAGAAAGACAAGCGCATAGTATGCCTTGCTTTTTATAAAAAAAAAAACAAAAAACAAAAAAAAAACTCTGCTTTTTGGCAAATGCAAACTTTAGAATCCAATTAAGACCCATGCATAGAGGAAACAGACTCATCCCTCAAGGCAAACCAGCCCACACCTTTCCAATGATGTTATCTCCATCACTTGTTTGCCTTTCCCAGCAACCACCCAAATTGTTGTGGCATTCCCTGCAGAGCCAAATTTTAATATCCAGCAAACCAAGTTGTGATAAGCCCTGAAGGAAATAAAGCTGGGCACACAGCAGGGCATAGCAATGAGAGCTGACAGGCTACCTGAAAGTGTTTTATCCAGAGGTAGAATTTAAGCACTGGTGATAGAGAAATCATGCCTGGGCTGGAAAATGAACATACCTAGTTACTCTAACTGTAAAAAAAAAAAAAAAAAAAAGCACCAAATTTAGGCAGGACTCCACTCACTCCCTCTCCTGTGTGTTCTGACTTGTACACATTTTTCCAGCTAGACTGGTGAGACTTCATTTGGGGGCTTCAGTTGCTGGAATTATAAGGAAAAAAATAGAAATCTCTCTGCCTCTCTCTCTCTCTTTCTCTCTCTCTCTCTCTCTCTCACGCACACACACACACACACACACACACACACACACACACACACACACACACTTTCTTTCTCTCCCTCCCTACCTCCTCCGTAAAGCTAGAGGATCAATCCACCACAAAGAGTTTGGCAACAGTTAATCAATTAATTGAATATTTCAACATATCTAGTAGTGAGTATTTGTTAGGGTTTCCAACACGAAGAACTAATAAGGTTATAGCTATGCTAATTATCTCGATCATTTTACACTGTACACATGAATTGAAAGGTCACAGTCTATACCATAAACAAGTGTAATTGCCATGTGTGGATTAAGAATAAAAATATATTGTAAAAAGAAGGGGCCTGTATATGAATGAGAATAGTATAGAGAACTCTGAGTTAAAAAGAGGAGTTGTGATTTCTAATATCTTTAGGAACCCTGAGCCTGACCATCCCCAGAGCAAGAGCGACTTCTCTACTACTCCTGTACCTCAGTCAATAAATCTCTATTTCTTTCTCTTTCTCTTGTTCTACCTTTGTCTTTAAACCAGCTCAATGTGTTTTGATCATTTGCTACCAATTCAATTTCAGAAAAGCAACAATCACCTTCTGTTGGTGACTCTGTATATCTGTCTAAAAATAATTACAGATTATTAAAATGTGTGGTATCTTTTTGTCTGAAAAATTATAGATTATTAGAGACAGTACCCATTGAGCTCTGTTATTCCTTAAATAGTCAATCCACAAGGTCTAGCCTTTTACTTCTTCTCTTGATGATTAATGACCTACTGAAAAATGTTTTCAAGCAACATAGCCTAAAACAATTTAAAAATTTTACTTCTTAATGAAAGTAGAATCTATTATGAAATCCTGAGACCAGAAACTATTAAATGCTTGTGAAGTTAATGGCATTTTCAGTCACCATAATAAAATGCAATCTTCTATTTTAAAGATCACAACTATTTAAAATTATCTAATAAATATGGTACACTGGTTTCATCACCATCCTCTCCTCTCTTCCTTGTAATCCCTTTAATCTTACCACTTTCTCTTAAAAAACCATCTTTGGTTTTAGGCCAATTCCATGCATACCTGGTTTTACATGACTTGCTTAATATTTAGAAGTGAAAAGGGGGGAATGGTTATTAAAAGGAAAGGTCTCCTGTATATAAAATCACCAGGATAGACATAATTTCTCAACTTGCTTTTCTCTGTCTTCATATACTCCATCATTCAACAAAAGCTACAGCAGGATTTTTGCACACACATAGCTTATCGAGACACGTTCCCCCTGTGTAGTATCTAATCACAGATAAGCACCAGACTGTAAATTATTTGAGGCTTTTATACTTTCCTTACTCTAAACAGCTCAGTGAAATTTTAATGCTTTCATTTGAAAATTCCCAGACCCACAAATTAAAGGTTGACATTTCAGGGTAAGCAGTTTAAACCAGAAACTAGTTTGTAAGGCACATGTGTTAGTTCTTGTATTTTTTTGTAATCTATGAACTCTATATAGTACTGTCTTGATGGATAGCCTGAGTGTTAGAATAGAACACAAAAACGCTAGTGATACTTTAAGAAGAAGGAAATGCACAGACTATGATAAATAAGAGGGGTGGCTGGCCTGCAGTAAAAGGGCTTGCCTTGCAAGCCCAAGGCCCTGAGTTTGATTCCCCTACACATAAACCTGGGCGTAGTGGTGCATGTCTGTAATCCCAGCACTTGGGAAGCTAAGGCAGGCAGATTGTTCTGAGTCTAAAGCCAGCCTGGGCTACATCAGTGAGTTCAGGACCAGCCTGGACTGCAAAGTGAGACCCTGTCTCAAAAAAATAAAGAGAGAGGTGCCTAGGAAGCCAACTCCTTTTATGTACTTGTATGTTAAGTACTTTTTTTGAGATAGGGTGTTACTCTTTAGCCCAGGCTGGTCTTGGACTCACTCTGTAGCCCCATATGGCCTCAAACTTACAGTCATCCTCCTACCTCAGCCTACCAAGTGCTGGGATTACAGACATGTACCATCATGCTTGGATAATTTTTATGTAGTGCTGAAGAATCAAACCCAGGGCCTTGCATATGATAGTCAAGCACTTCAACTACCAAGCTATACACCCAGGCGCTTGTGCTTAATGCTTTTATAATAACACATTTTCTCAATTAATTCTCACAGCGCTTTATGGGCTGGTACTGTTGTGTAATCTCTGGGACCCACGTGCTTCCCCGTCCCACACACCCAGCTCTCCAGACACCTAAATGTTCCAACCTTCTTCGAGCAGCTTCCAGAGGAGGGAGTGCTTGCCATTTCCCAGTCCAGAGCTTTGGGCTTTGGGCTTTCTTCCCAAGTGGTGGTTGGAGTGGACTGTGTGGCTAGTGGAGACGCGCAAGTACCCAACGTATTACTTCCTCTGATTCTCACTGAGCCGGCTCCAAGCATCAGGCTCAGAGCTCAAGCATGAGGTAAGCACATTCTCCCTTCTGATGCAAAATTTCGCTGGTGACTTAATCCCCTTCCAAACTCCTTCCCAGACAATAGTCATTTAATTACAATTTTTCCTCATGAGTTTATTATGTTAAAGCAAAGAGCTACTGCCATGGCACAAGTGCAGTCTGATTGACAAGGCCTTTGAGTCCCACTTTGCCCCTGAAATTACTCTCCTGTGGTTAAAAGAATGAAAATCATGGCCTGGCTCTGTAGGGTTCTGCTCCTTGTTTTGTCTTTGCTGACTCCCATTGTTTCTTAGGGGCCGGAGTGTTCAAGCCTCGCCACCAGCTGTCTGCACAGTTAAGGAAGCCCGCCAGGATGAGTCAGAATTCTACCGGAGAGCAGAGTTCACAGAGGTTAAAATATGTTACAAGGGGTAGAAGAAAGCAGTACGAAGGAGACCCTTACTCAATAAAAAAGCAAACCCTAAAGCAGCCAGCAGTTCTTTCCATCTTGAGCCCCTCTCAGAGCTTTCTGTTTTGTTTTGTTTTGCTCCTGTGCCTTAGTGGACTTAGTGGTCTTTTGCTTTGCTTTTCATCACACCATCTGCTTTGTGCTCACGGGGCTAAGGTCTGTGACTCTGGGACCAGGAAAGGCGACCTAGACCCACTGGCTCAGAGTCCATAGCACTGAACTCTCAGTAATTTCCATGTTACAAATGATGACAATGAGGTCAGAGAAGTTAGCTAAGTCACTAGTAGCAGTGGAGCGAATATTTGAATTCAGAATTATTTTATTCCAAAGCCCATATGCTTCTTTCATGGCCTCTGACCCTCTTACGTTCACTGAATTTATGGTTGCGTATGAAAATTAAATTGCAAAGAATGGAAATTTTTGGTTATTTAACATTAATCATCTTCAATGGCCAATCATCTTGCTGTTGAACATTTTTTAATAATGTATAAATAAAATGTGAAGGTTTACACATTATAATATTTTTCACCTAAAGTTGATTTGTTTTCTATACAGATTTTAGCAAGAATTAATCACTCCATATGGCTTGTCAATTTTAAAGGAAATCATACTACCTGGATATAACAATATCTTAGAAATTATTCTCCAGGGGAGAAAAAAATCAAACGATAAATAATGTATAAGTAGCTTCTGCACTTGGTCCAGTTTGTGTCCCCTGATTAGCATTGGTATGTATAAAATTAACTATTGAGGAAGGCCCCATGCTAGGTTCTAACTGGCAAATAGCTACTAACACTGGAAGCTGAAATCATTTCCGAGGCTATCTATATTTTGAACTTTTGCTGGCAGTTTATTGATTTATTTATTAATTTTGCAAAGTTCTTATGAGTATGGTGGGATTCTAACTTACTTGAGGTATTATAGGAAAATCTAACTCATAAATGATAATTGTTTAATTCTAAAATAGATAATATTCCTAAATTTGTTTCTGTAGACGAAACTTATTGCTGAAGGGATTCATCTCAACTTTATGAGTCATGTTGTGTGTCAGTTATGTGTGTATATTATGCATTCATTTAGGCTAATCTAAGAGACTAGACTGTGAATGGACTCAATGATACTCAAATCATTTCTTCAAGTGATGCGGGCACTTGTGGTGGGCGAGGCAGTGCACTACATACCCAGGATAAAATGAGCAGAGCAAAGATCACGTTTTCATGGAGTCTAGTTGGGAAGACAGCAAACTGGTAAGCAATTACCTAACCTAGTACTTTCAGCTTGGGAAGATGGAAAAGCAATTGAAAAGCAAAAATTTTTGAGAATAAAGACTGAGTCCAGGATGCTAGGTCAGTGGTCCCCTAAGTTTTTGGCAGCAGGGGCAAATTTTGAGGAGGCCTATTTAAGCACAGACAGAGGAGTGAGATGTGAGAAGACACCAATTCAAATCCACCCACGATCATCAGGTATCACATTCTCACAGGGAGCACACAGCCTGCATCGCTCATGTGCACAGTTCACAGTGGAGATTTCACTCCCTTGAGAATCTAATAATGCTGCTGTGGATCTGAGAGGAGGCTGAGCTCAGAGAGTAACGTACGGATGGGAGCAGCTGTGAATACAGATGAAGCTCCTTTGGCTGGCCCGCTGCTCACCTCCTGCAGTGTGGCCTGGATTCTAACAGGCCACAGATTCCTTGGCAATCCCCCCTCTAAACTGTCTGGGTCTGATTGCTTCACACTTTAAAAATATGAGTTTTGTTACAGATCCCTGAATGTCGGCCATTGTTCTTTTACTGTATCACCAAAATAAGACTTGCTTTCCACATCACAGTGGAGAACTTGGCCCAGTTAAGATTGACGTAAGTCAGTTATTTATTCATTCATTCATTCTAACAAACACCTTGGTTCTGTTGGATCCTTTTAGAAGGCTAGAGTTGTAAAGATTAGAAATTATATGAAGATTGATGCTTCTGAGGAGGATGCGATTGGCAAATATTCTTACTGTAACGAGTGAAAGATATTTAAAAAGTCATTGTCAAAACTACCCGAGAGCTTTAAGAGCACGGAGGATAAAATGAGTTGAAGTTCTAGAGAAAGACTAATTTTGAGGTGACCCGGTTGTTAGCCATTTTCCTTACAGGGCATTTGTCAGTTCTGGAAATGCATAGACTGGGCCTGACTCAGGCAAATGAATTCTGCTGGGAGGTAAGAACTGAGGGAAACACAGCACTCCTGTGGAGCCTTGGAAATCCGAGCATCTCCAAGTGCGTGCGTGGTCCTCCCTGTTGTACTGAGAGCTCCCACAACCTCACAGAGCTTCGACAACGAAAACTCAGCATGGAAGAGGCTTTCACCAAACATGTGTCCATTCCCCCTACCCCCTGAAAACATTTTATCAAATCTTAAAGCTGCACAGAACAACTAAAATACAAGTTAAAAACTTCTGAAGGACAGAAATGTATCTCCTACAATCTTTCAGTACTGAAATGACAATGAACCACTTCACGTGCAAGGAAAAACTTGGGAGAGCCATGCTCCAGAGACATGATTAAACCTAAGTTAATGAGTCCTTCAAAAGCCTCCATACCAGTTTAATCCTGATTGTCTCAAAGGGATTAGACCCTATTCTGTGCCTAATAAAAGTATATTAGTCTGATTTTTGTCATCACAACAGAATGCCGTACATTGAGTGTCTTAGTTACTTTTCATTACTGGGACAAAGTACCCGATCTCTACAGTTTAAGGGAGGAAACATTTACTTTAGATCACAGTCTCAGAAGGTCACAGTCCATTCACGGGCAGCTGGTAATGGTGGAGGCACAGGCAAGGCCTAGCTGGGGGAGCTGTTCACGGCATGGCACAGAGGACGCCAAGTAAGGGAGGAAGGGCCAAACTCAGATACACCCTTCCAGCTCACGTCCCAGTGTTCCAGCCCTTCCAAGGTCAGCCTCAGTGTCCCACTGCTTCTGGGTTGGGACCTGATAATGCATCCCTTGCATCTAGGCCCCACCTCTCAACAGCACACAGCTCCCTAGGTATCCCATGACATCTGAACATATGGGGGTTGGGGGGCATACTCCAGACCCAAACCACAACACTGGGTGACTTAACCAACAACCATTTATATGTCATCAATGTGGAGATCTGTAAGTTCAACATTTTGGGCAATTTAGGTTCTGGTGAGGGTTCTTGTCCTGACTTGCTGCAGAGAGCCACCTTCTCACTGTGCCTCCACGGGGCTTTCCATGGTGTGCGCTGGAAGGGTAGGAGAGAGAAGAGATAAGGCTGGGAGTCAGCAAAAGAGGGATGGAAACTCTTCCTCATCCTTGCCACTAGTCCTATGCAATCAGGATCTTACACTGATGACCTCATTTAAATTTAATTGCTTCCTTAGATACTCTATTTCCAAATATAGCCATCCTGGGAGTGAGAGCTTCAATGTAGGAATTTGAGAGGACATAATTCAGTCCACAGCAAGTGAAGAAATGTTTTATTGCAGAATGTAACACTATGTGGAACTTTATGTGTCCTTTGTACATAACACTCCACCTGTAAACAAGAGTTACTGCCTATGCTAAGAGAGAAGGCAATATGAGCAGGAATCAAGGGGGGAGAGAACATGAGCAAATGGACAGCTGATACACGTAATTTAAGTTCACAGACACAAACTTTAAAATAGCTGTAAAGAGTGACTTCTGAGTAGCTGCTTAAGATGTAACAGCTGCTTAATAACATGCCTCCTTACACTTTTAAAACAAAGAAAGAATACGCAAACATATACAAAATCATGGCTTCAGTGTAACTTAAAGAGAGAGGAGGCTACTAAAAGGTGAAAATCACAGTCATTGCTAAGAGGAAATCATCGCACTCCAGTGTAAGGCCCCCCATGACTGATTTGGCCTCTGTCCTGCACAAGGCAACCTTCTGTCTAAAAGCACGCTGAGGCAATGTCCTAGAAGGGGAGGCTAGCAATGGGGCCTCATTTTCCTCAAAAGCCACCTACCAAAAGACTAAGCTCACAATATGTATGAAATGATTTTAAGGGTGTTCAGACCGAGCACAGCATGGACTACAGGGGAAGGATTCCAGCATGGGTGTGAGTAAAAGGATCAGAAATTATCTAAAAGTCATTGTCCAAAACATGCTGTTAAAAGTAGAAATAAAAGATGAAATGGAAAAAAAAAGCACCTTGTGCAACTGGTTGTGAAGGACAGAGGAACACAAGGGTCAATTTTTAGGTCCTGCAAAAAGATCAGAGAAGCAAACAGGGGGCATCCAGCTCTTCCTCCCACCACTGAAACAGGGACCAAGCCACCCGTAAAGCTTATGGGCCTTGCTTTATTGCTACAGGGTGTTGTCATTAAACATTAAACATTCTTCCCTACCATTACAATAGGCCATGGTTACACTGAGCTTGACAATTTTGTGTACACATGTATTGCATCAACTCCACTCTCTCTCTCTCTCTCTCTCTCTCTTTTTACCCTTTGCCCTTTCTTTCATCCCCCCTGACTCCCAATATTTCACTCATTTGATTCTATTACTTATTTGTATTCAGGTTTCTCATATTAGAGAAACAATGTGCTATTTCACCTTCTGAATCTGACTCACTTCACTAAGCATGATGGTCTCAAGTTGTGTCCATTTACCAAATCACTCAAATCTGTCTTTTTCCAAAAGAGTTAAAAGCAACATGTAGCAGAGAGTTCATGTACACTCATGTTTACAGCAGCACAACTAACAATAGCTAAATTGTGGAGGACGGTGAAATATCCATCAAGGGACCAATAGATAAAAAAAAAAAAATGTGGCATATGTACACAGTGGAGTACTAAACTATAAATCCCACGCATCATTACAATACCATGAAAATGAAAGAATGCTGCAACAAATTTATACAGAAACAATGCAAAGAATCAGGAAGGGAAAGTTTACTTCTATCAACTGAGTAATAAGTTCTGTGCTTCCTAGGAAGAAAACATTCTGTAAGTCTACATTCCAAATAGAATTATGTGTGTTCATCTAGCATTTGAGAATAAGAAAAATCCCACATTGAATTGAAAATTTAAAAGCCCAAAACAAAAATGGACAATAACCAGAATAAATAAAAATATACTTGACTGAACTCAGGAAGAAAAACACAAAATATCTGAGAAAAAAGTAAAGTAAGAGGTGCTTGAAGGCAAGCAGATATGAAATGTAATAGGAATAAACAAAAGGTCAGAAAATCAAGGAGATGAGTAAAAGAAAATTTAGATGTGAGAGCTAGAAATAAAAAAGGCAAAAGAATTGCAGTACAAATTCATATTTTGAGATTTGGTGCAAAAATATGAATATTAGTGGGTACAATACAATGCCATATAGACAAATGCATCATAAAGTTGGATTTATTTTAGTAATATATGCTTTTGTTAAATACTAGAAAATTCATTAATATCAATGGCTCTAAAGGAAAGCAAATGCCTATAGAATTATCTCTATGGATGCTGAAAACACCTATGATAAGACTCAGGAGCCATTGGAATACATACACTAAAAGTAGGAATTGAAAAATATTTTAACATAATATGATATATAAGCTTGTGCATATATATATATATATACATATACACACTGACCTAGCATTTTGTTTAAAAATACACCCTTAGGCATTTTCACCAATAGTTGAGGAACTGTTTTAAAAAAGAGAGAAAAACTATGTGGTTCTATTTAACACTGTAGTAGAATTATTATTCAATACAATTATAACTATTAAAATCAAGTAGAGATACATAAATAGACAAAAAAAGAATTATTTCTATCGGAACACGATAAAATAGCAAGTCTGGGAAACCTTGGAACACTGTAAAAGTTTAAATTACCCCAAGAGACAAAGCAAGCTATCAAGTTAACATACAAAATTCAATAACCTTCGGATACACACTCAGTTGGCTGTTATAACAAAATACTATAAGCTGAATGGCTTCTGAATAACAGGAACTTATTTTATTTTCCACTGTTCTGAAGGCTGGCAAGTCTAAGATCATGACACTGACAGACTTGGTGTCCAATGAGGGACCAAGTTCTGGCTCATAGATAGTAAACTCTCATTGTATCCTCATACGATAAAAGGGTCTACTTTACGAGGACCATCAGTTTCTATGAGGCTCCAGTGAAGATCTGACTTTCTAAAACTGTCACCTTAGGATCTTCATATGACTTATAGTGTAACAGAAACATTTAGGCCACAGTAGATCCTGAAGATATATCTCTAACATTACAAATATTTATGTGAGTAAGATTATTTATTACAGTATTGTTTGCAATAATAAAATATTAGAAGCAGCATAAATGCAATGTGTAAGAAAGTCTTTGAAAACTATGAATAAATAAATCCATGCACTGAGAATTATGCAGTCGAAAAATTTAGAAATATCTCTATGAAGTGATAAAAGTAATTAAGTGAAAAAGCATACTGCAAAAGGATGTAGAGGTGATCTACTCCTCATATAAGAAAGAAGGGGCTATAAAACATATGCACACTGTCGTTGATGCACAAAATAAAGGAAGGGTAGTTCTGATCATGTGAAAGAAGTGGGTTACCTGTGTGTGTGGGGGGGGGAGGGTGTAAAATGGAAAAGTAAGAAAAGTATGAGTAAGTATGATAAGAAAGTGACACTTTCCTAAACAGCCATCTCTTAGTGTTCACAGGGCATTGCTTGTAAGGTCTCCACAAACACTAAAACTTGCAGATGGTAAAAAGAACAAAGAAGAAGGCATGGATTATTGATTTCAGAACATATGACAAACCTGTCACTGGCATCATTAGAGAAACATGTTACCATCATGAAACTGACATAGAAGCCAGTGGAATAGAGGAGACAATCTAGAAGTAAACCTACCTGTCTACAGTCATTGATTTTCAACAAAGCAGCCAAGAACACATGTGAGAGAAAGAACAGTCTTATTAATAAATGGCACTGGGAAAATTAAATATCCATATGCAGGAGAATGAAATTGCAACCCAATTTCACACCAGTTACCAAAAAAATAAAAACCCTGAAAGTTTATTAAAGACTTTTTCTTTGAGAAAGAGTCTTGCTCTGTAGTCCAGGTGGATCCTGAACTCACTACGTAGCCCACACTGGTCTTGAGCACAAAGCAAACCTCCTGCCTCAGCTCCCGAGTGTTAGGAAGACAGGCGTGCACCACCACACCTGGCTTATGTGATGCTGGAGAATGAAACCTAGGGTCTTGTTCTTGCTGGGCACGTGCTTTAACTGTTGAACTGTACCCTCCCAGGCCTCATTAAAGACATACATACAAAATTACAAAACTACTTGAAGTAGTAGGAAATGTTGCAGGACATTTGAATGGGCAAAGAGTTTTCAAACAAAACATCCAAAGCATAAGAAATAAAATTAAAAAGGAACAAATGAGATTACATCAAGCTAATATCCTTCTTCTAGTGACGGAAGTAATCACCAGAGTGCAGAAACAATGGACATTATTGTGTATGTATGACAAGGGTCAATGGGTGACTATTGAAACTGAAGGAGGTACCACAAAAATTCAAAAGCAAGCAACCAAAAACCTGATTTAAAATGGGCCATAGAGCTGTGTAGATGTTTATCAAAAAGCTAAACAACGGGAATAGAAAAAAAAATGCTTAACACCGTTAATTAGAGAAGTTAGAAATCAAACCCAGATTGAGATGTTTCACCAGGAGGAATGGCTGATATAGAGAAAAGCTAAGGATAACCAGTGCCTGTAAGAAAGTGGAGAAAAAGGGGCCTCTTTCCTACTGTTGGAAAGAAATGTATGGATACGCTAGCTAAGATGTCATGGAAAACAGTACAGAGGTTCCTGAAAAAATTAAAAATGAACCTACTGTATGATCCCACTCCTGAGTCCATATTCAAAGAAAATAAAACCCATCTGTCCAAGAGACACCTGCACTTCTGTGTTTATTACATCACTACTCACAATAGCTGAGAAACGAATGAGCCTCGGCATCCACCGACTGGCGAAAGGGTCCAAGTGTGATAATGCAATGGAGTATTTTTCAGTCAACAAAAAGAATAAAATTCTATCATTTCCAACAGCATGAACAGGACTATAGATCATTATGGTCAATGAAATGAGCCAGGCTGGGAACCGTAAGTACCATGTGTTCTCTCTCACAGGAGGAATGTAAAAAACATCTGACGTCATAAAAGCTGAGAGCGGAACATGTTTCCTGGAGGCTGGAGAGAGAAAGGGTGAGGAAGAGTGACCGAAGGGTGCTGAGTTTCCGTTAGATGACGGCAAGAAGTTCTGGTGTACTGTGGCTCAGTGGATGGCCCTGCATGACATCACAAAAAACTAGGTACAACTTTTAGCATAAAGAAGTAACAACTGTTTGAAGAGACTGGAATATTAAATCCGACTTAAACATTACACAATGTATGTATGAATCAAAATGCCACGTGTGACCCCATCACTATGTGCAAATTTTTTTTTATAAATCAGCTAAAGCTAAAGAATGAATTAAATTGAAAAAAATCTTCAGATGCTCAGGAGCCTTATATAATAAAATCCTATGCACATCTTCCTGTATACTTTAAATAATCTCTAGATTACTTACAATTCAGAATTAATTTCTAATACTATAGAAATGCCACGTAAATAGCTGTTGTTTAGAGAATAATGACAAGGACAAAAGATCCGCACATGTTTAGCACAGACAAAAATTGTTTCCTTTTTGCCTTTGTTTTACTATTTTTCCGCACTCACCCATCTGAGCTGCTGGGTGAGTCTGCACTTGTGGAACCCGCGAACTCAGGGCCCTGGACACGGAGCTGTCTGGGCACCGAGCTAATGCAGCTCCGACTCCAACTCCATGTTCGTGATCCTTGGCTCGGCACCGTATGAGGCCAGCAGGCACTTCATACTACATTCCTGACTTTTGCCCTTTCCATACAAATGACAGTTTTTCATTTTTACTGGTACAAATTTCTTTGTCTAGATTTTTTAAATCTTAAGGTGACTAATATCTCATTTGGAACAATAGTTAAGAGGCAAATCAATTTTTAAGCACCAAATGAATAATTTTAATCTAATCTGTCAATTACAAGTTTATAACCAATCCCTTTAACACCCACAAAGTGGCCCCTGGTACTTTGCATAGCCCTGGACAATTAAACTAGCTAATTCTCAGCTGGTTGACTTTGTGCAGGGGTTAATTACCTCCTTAACCCATTTCTCCGTCTCTCTGAGCACTAAATGTTCTTAATTACCTTCAGGTTTTTGTGGCAAGAATATCTGAAATCTGTTCTTTCAATAATTTTGAAATATACAATGCGTTATTCCCTATAATAGTTATTGTCATACGGTGTCCCATAAACTTATAATGTATATTTATTATTTCTCAATTAAAAATAAAATCATAAAGGCGAAATCACCTTCAGTTTGTGAGGCAAGCACACTAGAAGGTCAATTTGTCTCTTGAGTATGATTGCTAAGCTAGTTTGGGAAGCTCTTTTTCCACCAGCCACTGCCTGTATGTTGTCACATTTACTACAAGGACTTGTTATAAACATGAGCACAAGCGAGTATCTGGTGAACTCTATTTAAATTTCAATTGTTTAACTTAAGCTGCTAATATTATTTGCCTTGCTTCCTTGGTATAAGCAAAAGAATTAGAGCTGAGTTTGAACTGTGATTTTTATTATATGCTGACTTAAGTGAAAACCTCTCCTAAGACTTCCCTTTTTTTTAAAATCTGCGAAGTTGGAATAACAATTATAAAACATAATGCACAGTGCTAGTTACTAGTAACATTGGCTAAATCAGCTATTACTGTTTCTTTTTATTCAATCTTCCACTGGCATTATTCATTTTCTTTAAAAAATTCCTTTTGTTTTATTTTTAATATGTTGCAGTCTATGTTTGCAACACATAATTACATTTAGCTCTTCTGGTAACACAAGCCTGCAACCCCAGGAACGATGAGAGAGGCTGAATCAGGTGGATTACAAGTTTGAGCCCAGCCTGGGCAATCTGGCAACTTAGCAAGGCCCTGTCTCAAATCAAAATTTTAAAAATGAAGCTGGGCATGTATAGCTCAGTGTGAAGGGCCTGGGCTGGATTCCCAGTACTCCAAAAAACAAACAAACAAAAACATTCATCATGAGAAATTGGTGCATAATACCACATCTTAATTATTTTTACTCCCCCTATTGCTATTTTTGAAACTAACATGGAACTGTGCTTCCTAAGGTCATTTGTCTCAGTCAAGGTTCGTGATCATCAGTAACAGAAGCGAACTCTGTCTGATTCCAGCAAAAAAATTACTTAAGGATATTGAAGTAGATCATAAAACCTCCAGAAAGTATTGAAAAAAGAGTTGGAGGTCTCATAATTTTGGGAATTGTTGAGCCTCAGAATAATCTTGCTGCATTGAGCTGGTGCTAGTTAGCACCCAGATCCTCTGATCTAGGAGCTAGGAGAATGCTCCCAGGACATGGTGCCTGTGGTCTCTGGATATGGCCTGGCCAGAATAAAATCTTTGACTGTCCCCAATTCTAAATGTCACCAGCTTCTGAATCAAATTCTAGGCAGGCTTATCAGGTCAGCCAAGCCTACCTCTTTCTTTCCTTTATTTATTATTATTTTTTTTTTTTGTACTGGAGATTAAGCCCCTGGACCCTTATATAAGTACATCCCTAGACTATTTTCATTTCTGACATTGAGACAGGATTTCACTAAGTCATTAAGTTGCTCACACTTCAGATCCTTTTGTCTCAACCCACCAGAGTGTTAGAGGTTATTGCATCAGGTTCAGTTAAGGCTTCATTTTTGTCTGCATGCAGGCTACAGAGAAGATTGGAAAAAGTGTCTCTCAGATGTCTCCTTACTTATAGGGTGAGTTAAATCCTGCCTCATAAGTATGAGGTCCCCTAAAATAGGAAAGGGTTTCAGGTACTGGTCAGTCGAAAGAAATGACAAATAGCTGTCATAGAATTTCAGGATATGTACCGAGCATTGAGTGAAAAAAAAAATGGATATGTGTTCTGTGAACAGATTCCTGGGGTATATTAATTAAGGTTCTCCAGAGAAAAAACAGCATGTATGTGTTGTGTGTGTGGTATACTACAAAATGAGATTTATTATTATACATACAGTTGGCTTGTACACTAGGGAGGCTGCCACAATATGCTGTTTATAAGCTGGAACCCCAGGGGAACTAAGGACGTAGTACAAAGGCTTGAACACCAGAGAGCCAGTGATTGTAGAGCTCATTCTGAGTCTGAAGACTGAAAACCATGAACTGGAGGACAGGAGATCATGTCCAGGATGAAGAATTCAGACAAAATATAGTTTCAATTTTTCTCAACCTTCCTTGCTGAGACCTTCAGCAGACAGAGGACCTTCTTGGCAGTGGGAGGAAGGATACATAGGGTTTACCCGGTGCACGTGTCAAGTTGCAATTTCTGGAGCATCTTCCTAGATACCATCCAAAGGTGATATTTAATCAGGCGTCAGTGCAACCCAGGATCTAGTCTTTATCATCACATCAAGGAAATATTTTTTCCTTTATTTTACCCCTTTCCTTTACCTTTTGCCCTTGCTTAGAGCAACTTTTCTCTACCAACACTCAAAGCATATGACATTACAATTAAAAATAACGGGTATAGTCTTAGGATAATGTTTATTTGTCTCTCATTTATTAAAGAAACAAGATAGGTCACTACTAATTTCTGGTATCAATTTTTGTCAGCAAACATACTAGGCTACAGTGAATTTAATAACACTGTAAGTCATGATGTCAGGGCTGAATGTGGAGTTGGGCCAAATATTATTAGAAAAAAATATTCTTCTTAAGAATTTGAGGGCTGCAGGCTCACTGTGAATAACACACAGTGTTAAGACCCCGCTGGGTCCGCTGCTCTGTCACCATCCCCTCCTTAGTCTTTATTGAGTGCAAAAGGCTATGCGGTTACTATGTTACTTTGTGGTGGTGCCCACTGAGACTTCCAGTATCTCTCCTCTTAATCTGCAATCAATTATAAATAGCTACACATTTAAACACAACTTTGTATCTAGCCAACACTAATGGCTTCTTCCCACAACTACAACGCTTCCTGAACAATTACATCCATAGGCCAGTTAATGTACAGTGCTTTCAATTTTACCCTATTATGCCAATTGCAAATCATTGTGTGGCATCTGATAGTGCTGATTTATGAGATGTGCGATCACCTTATTGAGCTTTAATCCGGTTAATGGTCTTACTTCTACAATTCACAAATTATTTAGTATAAATTAATTGTCGCTCCACACTTTAACAGTGGATTTGTGTGTATGTGTATTTCTTCAGGAAAAAAACAAAACTGTTCTATTAACATCCCAAATGTTTCCTAATCATTGATTTAGCTTAAGCTATTGCCAAAGATAGATTGGTACCTTTAATACCCTGGGGCAAAAATGCATTTCTCCAGGCCTTCTCCTCCAGAAAGATAAAGATATTTGTCTAAATGTGGTATTAAAGTCCCAGGACAGTTCCGATCTCCACTGTGAGCCAGCTCTCTCCCATTTTAGACAGGTACTCACTTATAAAATGTGCATTTCTTCTCTTCACTGGAATGGTTCTTAGCTTCACTCTGCATCTCCTTGCCAGTAGCATTCTTTCTGGCAACATCTCCTCGGGTGGCCAATAAAATGAACACTAAGTGACAAGTTCCCTCCCAGCATAGAACGTTCCAGGACTCCGCCTCTCCCAGCTCTCATTACAGCTTGCGCGGGGCAGACGCTTGCCAAGGCATGCCTCAGTGCACCTGTAGTGCTGCTCTGGAGGAATCCGAAAGGGATCTGTCTTCTCTCCCCCATTTACTGAACAACGTTTCTAACATGCAAGAAATGAAGAAAAGGAACAAGCAGAGAGAATAAGTTGAGAGTTGCCTGTGTAATCTTACACTACTTTTTGGGGGGTGTTAAATGAGCAAGCAATGACATAAATGTCGAATTATGAACCTTAAATTATTCTTATCTCTTTTAAAACTTTAAATTTTATTTTGAATGAGTCAGGTGCAGTGTCAGGTTACATTTGAATATATGATGTAATAGGATGTAGCACGATGCAATATACTCTACAGATTAGTATCTGTAATGTGTACTTCTTACACTATGGCATATGACTGTGGGAAATAGGAACTATATGGTTCAGAGTAAGCACATTTCCTGTCTGCAAAATTGGTTCCTGATCTATATTTGATGTCTGTGCTGAATATACCTAGAAGTTTTGTTCTTAGAGATTCCCTGAAGGAACTAAAGCATGTTAGGTGACCTACTACTACTACTACAGCAGCCCTGCTTCTAGTAGCAGGAAATTAGGCTAGAATCCTCGAGAGATTTCGCCAGCAAAATTAGCAGCGGAGGGTATAAAAGCAGCAGCTCAATCTGCTAGAAAACGAGCAGAGGTGAAGGCACTAATCTCATTAGCAGCTGTGCCATCAGTCAAAACAGCAGGGACATAGAGACGAAGGTCTGAGGGCTATTTTTCCTGTGAGAATTTCCATTCCTCCTCTGTTTAGAAGACCCATGGCAGGACAACGAATAATGACAGCCAATGTGAGTTAACAAAGGTGAAAAAGTAGAGCTGCAATACCATTTGTCACGTGATTTTATAAGAAAGTGAACATGGCTCGTGAGGGACTTCGGGTACGTACAGCACCGACTGCCTAGATGTCACGTGCATTGGCTCTGGGTTTAACTTATACCAAAAGCTTTGCCTGAACGGTCCCTCTGGCAGGGATAGTCCAAGCAGGTAATGTAATGAGTTCAAGCAGAAGTACGTGCGTGAAGCCAAGGGCTGCTGCAGGGAAGGCGATGCAGAGGCCAAGTGGATGGAGCACCGACCCGGCGTGTTCTGCTCAGTGACAGCTGTGCACAGCAATTGTATCATTGCTCTCTGAGTCTGTGGCTGTCGCAGGTGAGCTGGTGTGAGTGCCTTATTTCATATCTGAGTACAAAGTTCCGGGCTAACAAAAGTCGAGAGTTGAATAAGAAGCCCCACTATACCCAAAGGAAAGAAGCTCAAACAACTCCACTATTACGGCAGAACCTAACTACGAACGACATTCAAACTTGTGTTTTACACTGATTTTTTTCTCTCGGTATGAATTGACTTGAACTTTGATTCTAGCTTTTAGGGCTTCTTATCTCCTACTTGTAATTACTGTGAGTCTTTTTGGAGATTACAGTCAATCAAATCAAGCTCACAATTACAGTGGCAAAGACATTGAGGCATGGGGTTTGCATGAAGTCTTGTGAGGGACATTAAGAAAAACTGTACTACTTGGTCACCAAATCCCGTGGTACTGACTTAACTTCCAATCAGACACAATCTCTAGTGATGTGATAAGAGTAACATGAAAATAAAAATGCAATTATTTTCCATTTCTATATTTATTGCTGAATTGATCAAATATTCACTTTAAAAACCCAAATGGTTGTTGATTTTTCCTGAGTACAATTAAGAAGTCATAAGTACAAATACAGAAATTCAAGACAAAGGACAAAACATGTGAAAATCTCAAAGAAACTTGCAATTCTGGGTGAGTGAACGTCCACCGAGCACCACACGTGGCACCAGAATGTTCACTTCCTTCCCGTGTGTTTCCTTCTTTATGCCAAAAAAAATCATTGTAGAAATCAGCATTGCTCTAAAATTCTGCCCTTCTAGTGACGTCAGTTTCCCAAGCTGAGAGATAGAAGTGGTGTCCAGGCCTACAGTTGGTGCTCTTGGTTTGCATCTGCCCTATCTAATCTAATTTATTTGACTTTTAAAATAATGCCCAATTTCCCCTCTGGGAGATGTTGTTATCTGACTGTTGACCTACCAAGATGAACCTATACTCATACCTGGCCAACTAGCAAATTCTAATACAATGATTTTTAAGTTATGGTACCTGGAGCTAGCTGACCCTTGGGAGAGTTGGAGATGGGATATTATAAATTCCATTTCTTAATGCCCCAGATAGTCCTGATTTTAGAGTGCAGCCCTTTTCTCCACACAGGTAAATTCTATTTTGTATGACCACCGTGCCACATAGAGTTAGGGCACATTTTCCCCCACAGATAACAGTCCTATATTCAGCTATTGCTTTGATTTTCTGAGCTCTGCTTTGAATAAGACACCATTGATTCTAAAGGTCACAGAGTCGAAAGCTCAGAAAGGAGTGCCATGAAGTATGAGGTCAGGGCAGGATTCGTAGTGAGAGGGCAGAGTATAGGAACAACCTCTTTCCGCCCAAGGCAAGGACAAAGGGCTTTTCCTTGGGGAAAAGGAGAAGACAGTAGATCTGAGTGCTAAGGCCTGTGAGACGACTGTGAATTGGAGAATGAGCAGTGCTTACTGACACTTTGCATACCGCAATCACTGAGGAGAAAAATACTATTGAGTACAAATAAATTCCCTTTAGACCTTCAGACTCATTCTTAGGAGAGGTCCCGAATCCACCATGGCTAGTCACTCGCTGTATGATCTTGGGCAAGTTATTTAATTTCTGTCTTAATTTTCTCATCTATAAGGTGTGGATTAAAGTCATCTCATAGGTTTTTTTTTTTTAAGAGGAATTAATTTATATGTGCTTGCAACAGTTCCAGGCGTATAGTTGACATTATCTTTATTCCTGTCAGGTAGCACCAGATCATCTTGATGATATAGACATGTATATTTTACGTGTGGTGTCATTCAACTCAGAGGCTGTGCGCAGAGGTACAGTCCAAGTTCTCTTTTTATTTATTTATTTTTAGCTTGAGACATGGTCTTGCGAAGTTGCCCAGGCTGGGCTTGAACTTCAGATCTTCCGACCTCACCTCCCAGACTGCTTGGATTACAGGCATGTGCCACCACACCTAGGTAGTAATTGCTTTTCATACCCACAAATGCTGTGTCACTTCCTAGCTCTTATATCCAAGTCTCTACCTCATTTGATTTGAGGTCCTTTTCTCAGCGGCCACATTTCTGACATTGATATGTCCACTCAGGCTTAAACTCAAAACTCTGAGATCAAAATGTGGTAACTTCACTAGATTTAAAACAAGTCCAATAGCTAGGAGGGATAAAAAACAAAAACCATAATCTCATCTCACCATAATAGTTGTATGACTTTGAGAATGTTCCTATGCTTCTCTTCTGCAAGTACAATTAGTCCTCTTGAGCCCTTTCATGGCTGCTGCAAGTCAGTTTAAGTGCTTACAAGCAGTTATCCTTGCCAGGGCTTGGGAATGTTAATCGGAGTTAGTGGGTCCCTGAACTGTTAGCTGCCTGTACACCATGACATCCTCTGGCCACACTGTATGATCAATGCTAAAAAAATTCTTTGTTGATAAATTAAAAACTAATTTAATGATAAGTACAGCTTCAACTGTAGGGATGACAACTACCTAATTGGCTCCAGGCTAATCACTCACCCCTTTACACCCAATAAACACGTCTTTGGCTGGAAAAATTAGGCCATATCTGTTTCTGGCTCTTTAATATTGCTAATCCATTACGAAGTTGCCCAGAGAGCTGTATTTCATATACTTACAATTCTGCTTTCATTTTAATTTTAGTGTGGCAGGAATTTTTTTTTTTTTTACATCATGGATTAGCACTGCATGTAGGCATATGCTTTTAATTTGTGTCTTTTCATGGATTTTTTTAAAAAGAGAAAATAACTAAAATTGCTTGTGTAGGGTTCAGTAATATATTGGAAATCTTTTGGGGGCATCTTATGAATGCCTTTATAACAGTTTCCATGCTGTGTGTAACTGTTCACATGCGGTGGCATTGAAAAAAAAAGCTGGCTTTTTGTATTCCATTTTTTGTGCCTGTTGGAAAATTTTGAGCAACCTTCCACAATGCTGACCATAGGTTATATTTATAAAGCTATGTTGACACTTCATTACTCACTATATCATAAATCTATGTTACATGTAGAAAGTCTTGTAAGTATGCATATCATTTAGATTCTTAATAGCTATGAGAAGATCTTTAATTTCTTAGGTAAGACATCAATGAAAACAATAAGATTTGGTTCATTTAGTAAGAAAATGGTCTCTACAAGCTCTCTGGGCAAAATTCTCTTTCTGTAATATTTATTGTGATTACTTACTGGGTGAGTATGAGAACCACACGTTTTAAGATCGAATTAGAGCGAAGGTGGTAACACCAAACAAAGCATCAGATGAAGGGTAATTTTTCTCTGCATTTGAAATATAGCAGATATTTGTTAATCTCATTCAATGTTTGTGATAATCTGAGAAGCAAGGTAAAGTTCAGTTTTGTCTGGGTAGAAAATGACACAACCGGGTGACAAATGTTCTTGTAAAATCATTGAAGGGGTGTGAGAGGGTTGGGCTTGCTATGGTTCCCTGGTAAATTTTAATTTTAAAGTAACTTAAAGAATGAGCGAAGCCTTCTTCTAAGTGAAAGCTTATCAGTTCCTCTTAAAAACAATGTCTCTGGCTTACTAGATAAGAAGAAATGTTTTTATAAGACTTGAAACATCTCAATCTGGCTTGGACTTGGGAAGTCCATAGAAAGCCTCTGTTTATTATAAATCTGTGCCTATGCACAATACCACAAGCAGAGCAAGGAACCGAAAATCACCCACACTGTGCTCCCTGCCAATGATGAACATGGTAAGTGGAGCTAAACTGGGCTCTCCGATCAACACTGAACAAATGTGAAATGCTTACTATGACCTGCTGGTCTCAGCTAAAGATGGAAAGAAAGGCAGGAACCAGGCTCAACAAGGTTACTGAGTCTGCAGTTTGATTTTCTATTGGCTGTACAATGAAAGTTCCCAGGTATGTGAGATACAGTAGGATTATTTATTCAATCATCCCACACTTGCTAAACTTGTACCATATAAAAGCAGCGGAAGAAAGGGAATGAGAGTCAGAATGAGACTCATTCCCAACCCTCAAGGTTGCGTGGCCATCGTGAGTACACAAATACTGTACAAACCAACGGGCGAGCCAGACCCCAGCCAATAGCACACATTTCCTGGCTCCCTACTTCATCGGTCTACACATGATCCAGGTGGTTAGAAACGGCTGCACATCACTGGGCCTTCAAGATTGGTTCTGCCTACTGGACTTCTCTCCATGAGGGCTGCCCAAGAGGAGCTCAACTGCCTTTTTAAAAAGGCAGTCTGCCATCTCCAAGAAGCCCAGTGAGTCCAGCTGTTCTCTCCGGCAGGAATTCTAGCTGCAGCCTCTGGCTTTGGCCTGGCGCCTGTTGACGGCTTCGTAACTTCTGCGGACTGAGCCACAGCTCATGAGCCACACTGTGGTTTGGCTCATTTTGCCGCTTGCCTCCTTCTTTGCTCTCGTGTGTCCCTGGGAAAGAACACGGGCTGAGTCCTGTACTTACCGAACCACAGCCAATGGCAACTTGCCTTTGCCTCAGCTTCTTCAGCGGTCCTGGGGCAGCACTCGGTGTAGTGAGAGAGGGAGGCGAGGTCCAACCCCACTGCTGTCTGCAGGGGGCTGCAATTTGGGACACCACAGCTAACCTTTTCAGCCTCTCACCACGCCACTTTCAGGGGACATTTTTTCTAACCTCACCTGATTATTATGAGGATTACATGAGCTAGTGTAGTCAAAATGCTCAGCACATAATTAGGCTCCATACTCATTAGTTAGCATCTTCTTCCTTCCACTGTCCCTCTCTAATTAGTTAATCTCCATACTTGTGCACCTGAAGAATTTACCAGCCTCGGTCTTAAAAACTCATTCCCCACACTCATCAGCCAAGCTTACTCAGACTCCCCAGGGACAGCTCCATGTTCCTGTCCCACTGACAGGCAGGAAAGAGAGCAATTTCTTCACCCATTCAGCGCCTGGGAAGTAAAGTGATTCCTACAGACAAGCTCAGGCATCTGAGATACAACCCATGCTCAAAGTGATGATCCAAGCGAAGAAAGGATGAGGAGAGGAGTGAGAGTCTCAGCTCCGACTCTGCCCCAAGGAGTGCTCACCATGTATTAGGCACCATGCCAGGTAATGAGACAACGGACCCAAATTCAGTTGTCCTGTATTCAATTTTGAGAATAAAAACCTTGTTTATCTGTTCTGATTCTTCCTCTAAACTACTGGTAAAATGGCTCACATCCAAATAGATGTCTGATAAACTTGTTAAACTCTAAAAGCAATTAACAGGGACCTGGAGTGGAATTGTACACCTTTCTTTCCTTGTGACAGTGGGGTCAGCCCATATATCTTCAAAGATCACTGCCTCCTCCAAATGTCACTCAATAAAGGCTATGAAATTCAAATATAATTGCAGAGAGGCACATCTGTCTTTTGGGTGGGAGAACAGACTTCAAAAATGAGATAGCAAGCCCCAACATTTCTGACAGAAGTGTGAAATTTTCTAGAATCCGTTTTTGTAGATTCCTTTTGAGTGAATATAACCTCAGTGTTTAGATTTTTGTTTTGAAACTAGAATAGCAAACAATTAGTTGAGATGACATCACATTTAGCATGGGTTAACACCAGGTCTTTTAAAGCTGCTGATATAACATTTTCGCTTCTGCACAAATATTTGGTGACAACATCTCTTTTCTTCCCGAAAGAGGTAAATATGCCACTCATCCAAAAATGACTACCCAGGGGGGAAAATTATCCACCAAATTTAGCTCAGTTTGAGTTTGAAGTGATTACTTCCATACACAATTAGGCTTATGGATTTAGGCTCTCTGTAAATTGTATATATTTGTATTTACAGTTTGTTTTTCATGTAGGATTGTACAATCCGTGCTTCTATGGAAAAACTAAATAGCCTACACCCCACTATGGCAAATGTACCAAATGAAAAGTGTCAAGGAGAGTACAGTACTGGTCCTCAAAACCCTAAAAGATGAAGCAATACAATCCTACCATTTTGTAGAAGCTTAGGGAAAATAAGTGACCTTCCCAAGGTCACTCCATGAATTAGTAAGCGAGCTGGAATCCTCTCTTCAGTCAGTCAATTCCCAAGATTTGTATGTTGTGTAGGGAGTAAACGAACGTTGGCCATGTGCGCTCTTCACCTTGCAAAGATGTTCAGTTAGAAAGCTTAGTGTGGGGCTGGAGGAACGGCACAGCGGTTAAAGCACATGCCTTGCAAGCACAAGGCACCGGCTCACGCCCCAGCACCACATTAAGCTGGATGTGGGGGTGCACCTCTATAATCCTAGCACCCGGGAGGCTGAGGTGGACAAATTGCCCAGAGTTTAAGGCCAGCATGGGCTACACACTGAGTTCAGTATAAGCCTGGGCTACACAGCAAGACCCTGTCTCAATAAATAAATAAATTAATTAATAAAATAAAAAATAAAAAGCAAGCTTAGCATGTCTGCGTACTGTGAGTTCCTGTTCTAGCTTTCTCCCTGCTGGGATACTCGCTCCTGAGCTAACTCTTACTGTTTCTTTCAGTCTAAAAACTCCTTCACCTTTCAGAGTCCTGCTTTCACCTTATTTTATTTTTTTTTTCCAATTTCTGCATCTTGTATAGAACTGCCTGCCACCCTCCTTGCTTTGACTGTCGCTGGGTTTGCTCCCCTCGGCAGGCAGCTCAGCCCTGACAAGCTCCCCAGCATCTCCATTCCATATTCCTAGAAGGATTTTACTTTCGTTTTGGAAAGCTGCTGCATGTGCCTTCATATCTGGTATTTCTCATTTCAATTATTTTCGAGCCGCTATGAAAGATTTAATGTTGACTGTGGAAACTTTATCTCTCGCCTCTGACACTTTGAAGACAAATTCCTTCATCCCGGATCATCCGGGGGAAGCATACTATTAAGTTCTGGATGGAATGCCAGATACTGCAGGCTTGTTTGCTAGTGGTAACCTTTTAGAGAGGGAAGAGCGTAGGGGAATAAACACATAAAACAACCGAAGGAGAAAGTAATTAGATTCTTGATACTACCTAGGTGGGGAAAAAAGTTGTTATGGTAAGCTGATGCAGGTGGCTAAATACCAGATTCCTTCGTTCTCGTTGGTAAAACGCATTCTCCTAGAAATACAGAGGAGAGAGGAAGATTCTCTTTGCCTTTGCTACCATAGGGAACTGAAGTCATTTTCCACATCTCTGTGCACCTAAAGGTTTAGGATGTCTCAGCTCCTCCTGTAGGCTAATTGCTTGCTTGGAAGAAAAATTAGTCTCTGGGACATCAAGTTGGTAATTTGCCTCTTACATAATCAATGTGAAAAATCGGTGGGGAGGAGTTCTGCTTCCGGTTATATCGGACTGTGTGTATCAGCCGAGCCCTCCCACCGAATAAAATTATAAAGGGTGGATTGAAGTAAAAGTTCTTTGAAGGCATCAAGAACTTCTGTGCTTGAGGGACTATGAGGCTGAGCAGAAAGGTGGCGCAGGGAGGACCTGACATTTGGCTCCATGTCCCTCCTGAGCCACTTGCTGGTGCATAGGCAGTGGCCGAAATGAGGCAAAGCTAAGCAGAGCTTCTGGCAGGCTTGCAGGATGCTTGAGATGAAAATGGGGTATAGGAGGCGCACTAAAGAGGGGGGCTACTAGAAACTGCGAGCTGTCCGTGCAACCCTGACCCCCAGTGGCTTAGACCTGAGGGCGAATAAGTACACCAGCCCTCCTAGAGGGCAAAACTGAGATTTGACTTTTCTTTTATGCCCCAATTAAATTATAGTGATCTGCTTCTAACCTAATTGCCTGATAGACGCTGAGGTCTCTGCTCCAGGAGGAAGGTGACATCCTCCAGAGAGTTACTTTATTCCTGTACTCTTTCAAAACTAGTGTCTGACATTTGATTTTTAAAAAATAGCAGAGAAAACACATAGAGAAATATTTATTAAATTGGAGTAGGCAAAGATTTTTAAATATTATACCAAAAGTATAACTCATCAAAGAACAACTTGATCTATTGAATTTAAAAAAAATGAGACCTTCTGTTCTTTGAAAAACACTGTTAATAAGATGACACATAACTTCCAGAAAAAGAGAAAATATTTTCAAATTGCATTTCTGATAAAGGACCAGAATCCAGAACATATTTTTAAAAAAACTTTCAATATTCAATAATAAGGAGAAAATCTAATTTGAAAAATAGGTACAAATGTTTGAAAGGACACATCACCAAAGACAATTTACAGATGATAACTAGCACACAAAAATGTTCAATTTCATTAGTCACCAGGAAACAAAAATTAAAGCCGTAAGATACTGTAATGCACCGGTTATAATGGCAACAACTACAAAGCTCACTCAGAGGAGTTGGTAAGAGTCCACAGTGGAAGGCCGAAGAATTTGGAGACCTGGGACTGACATCCAAAGGCATCAAAGGATGCAGTTGCTCAACAGAATGGGGCTCTTTAGAATGGGTTCACTGCCTTCATTTTTTTTTTTTTAAACTTCATACAGGCCACAAGCCTACTGGTTGTTGCCACCCTAAATCAGGGTGGGTCTTCCCCACTTGGTTTGCTGACCTACATGCCAATCATTCACAGACACACAACTGTACTTTACTAATCTGGTAGGCTTTTCTTACTGTGGTCAAGTTGAAATATCATAATCAATAGGCACACTCTCTCATAGATAAGTGGCCTGGCCTTTAAGTCTTCCCTTTAAAACCTGGATGGAAGCCTCTATGACTCACCACCCTTGTATTTAGCGTGAGTGAACAAACAGCATCACATAGACAGTACGAAGTTCTGTTGCAAACTTGAGCAGTAGGTAGGGTCCTTGAAACATGGCTTCAGGGTTGCTGAGAGCTTGGATGGCTGAGCAAGGTGAAATAAATCCTGGGGCACCAATTTCCTAAATGGCGCTTCAGAACAAGAACACTCGTCTTCTCAAATCAATATTTCATACTTTTGCATGCATTTTTTAATCTGTGCTAGGTGAGATCTTGCTAATCCCTGGAGTGCCCTCAAGACATCAAGACATCTATTGTCCCAGTTCAAAGTGTTAGGTTTCTCTACATTTTTTTTCTTTTCTTTTCTTCAGTACTAGAGATGGAACCCAGGGCCCTGGCACTGAGCTGCACCCCAATCTGTTTTATTTTTGAAACAAGGACTTGCTAAGTCACTTAATTGCTTAGAATGGCCTCAAACTTGTGATCCACCAACCCTAGCCTCCCAAAGTATTGGGATTACAAGCATGTGCCAGCAGACCTAATTTCGGTTTCTTATTAGTGGTGTAAATCTCTTAAGCAACTATATCTCTATGCCTTTAACTTTACATATGCTGTCACTTTTAAGCAAGAAATTTTAGTTTTCTAAGCCATTTGCTCTGATTTTTGCTCCTGATTCTCACTATAAATCTGGCTAAAAGCAACTTGCAGTACCATGTCATTGGGCTGCCTTGAAATTTTCTCCACAAGATACTTAAATTCAGCCTCACAGAAAGTCTTAGGACATAAAAATGTAGACTCCCCCCCCCCCCCCCAACAGTATAACAGTCAAGTCTTCTAATCCAATTCCCAGCAGTGTCCTTGTTTCTGCCTGAAATTTATCAAGCCTGGTATTTGCTGCTGCTAGCATTCCTATGAATATATTCTGGTCTTCTGAGCTCTGAGCAGAATCACCTATCAGGCTCTGCTTATAGCATTTTAGGCTTTCTCTAACCTGCTTCCCCAAACCTTTCCAAACACCTGCAAGCAAGTTTCAACGGCTTCTAAATGATGTGGTTAGGTATAGCCACAGCAATGACCCTCATATTCTGTGGCCAATTTTCTGAGTTAGGCAGTTTTCCTATTGATGGAAAAAAATACTCAACACTTGAAATTTATTTTAATTTGTTTGAGACAGGGTCTTGCTCAGTGACCTAGGCTGGTCCTTAACACATTATGCAGCTCAGGCTGGCCTTGCAGCCATTTGAAACTTAAAAGAGGAGAAGTTTATTTGACTTATAGTTTTAGAGATTTCATGTCATGATTGGCTGGCTCCAAGGGAAAAACAAGAGTGTAGTAGAGCATGGTGGGAGAGCGAAGTGGAGTAAAGCTGTTCACCTCGCAAGAGCAGGAAGCAGAGCACAAGGGAACAGCACCAAGGAGAAATGTGCCCTCCAAAAGCGCCGTCTTAGTAACCCATCTCCCCTACCTGGGCCCTACCTCCCACCAGCACACTCAGCAGCAGACAACAGTGAATCAGTCCACCCATTACCCAGTCTCCTCATCCAGTCAAGTTCACAACAAAGACTGACTTGCCTTATAGTTAAGTATAAATACTAAACCTGAAAGATCTTTACAAAAACATGCATGAAAATCTTCAGGATATAAGACTAGACAAAGAATTCTTGGTTTGAAAGCAAATGAAGAACTCCTAAGCGGTAAAACTGAAAAAATGAAGTTAACAAAAATTAAAAGCATTCCTTTGGGATCTTGCATAAAAGACGAAAAAATAAGCTAATAATTAGGGGAAAAATATCTGTGAACCATACATCCAGCAAAGGACTACTACACATATATGTATGTATCCTGCTAAATTCATCACAAAAAGTCCAACAATAATCCATTTAGAACATGGGCAAATTTTTTTCTGAAAAAAAGAAAACATGTTACTGGAGAAAACTCCTAGATGTCAAATAAGCACATAAAAAGATGGGCAGTATCAGACAATGATATACTGTTACACAGCTCTCAGAATACCTGAAAATAGTGATAAAATTTTTACGGGGAATGAAAAAATGTACACTCATTTTCAAAAAAATAGTTTGGTAGAGAAAGAATGAAGGAAAAGGAAAAAAGCAAAAATCAACAGAAGAAAAACAGAGAAACCTAGACATACAGAAGGATATTTTATCAAACTCATCCTACTAATAGATTGAAGAAGCGTATTTTCTTTCTTTCTTTCTTTTTTTCTTTTTAGGCAGTCTTACTAAGTAGCTTACTCGCCGAGCCTAAACTTGAATCTGTGGTTCTCCTACTTCAGCCTCCTAACATTATCAATTTTATATGAACAGCTCCAGAGACTAGAGAATAATGCTCAGGTTATTTTTAGGGCTGTTATAGGATTGACACAAAAATTCTATAACAATGTTACAAAAGAGAAAAAATATACTGAATTTTGTTCATGATCTCCAATGCAAAAAATCTAAGCAAAATAGTTGGAAACAAGACTCAGTGATATCTAAAAGGAATAAATGACCAAGAGTGCAAATTTTGCCTAATTATACAATAATGCATTAGAATAACTCACCACATGAACACAGAAAATGAGAAAAATCATGACATTCCAACAAGTGAACTAAAAGCATTCAGTAAAATTTAACATCCTTTTATGACATAACTCTTAAAGTAAGAAGAAAATGAACTTATGTGTTTGCAAAAATAAAATCCTACAAGTAGGATAATACTGTTAGTTCTGGTATTATATTGTATTATACGATTAATACTGGCATTCTAGGTGTAATATTAAAACGAATAGTAAGACAGACCTAGCATTCCCCTGAGGTTGGGCACAAGACAAGGACCTCTGCTACTAACACTTTCATCCATCATTTTCATGGAGAGCCTCATCTGGGCAGTGAGTCAAGAAAAATAAGTAGAAGATGTCAAGATTGGGGAATAAACTGTCATTATTCATAGGCAACATGATAGCAGACGCTGAAAATCCAAAGGACTCTGTGGCTACACTTTTCGAGTTAAGAAATGAACACATCAGTGTCTTGATTCCAGAGCAATGTACAAAGAGCCAGTTGCATTTCTCAATGAAAGTATAAACAATCAGAAAAAATTAATAATACCATTTAGAGAATCATAAAATTCAAATTATTAAAAAAATCTTTTTGAGACAGAGTCTCACCCTACATTAAAATAAACCTAATGGATGACATGAAAGCCCTCTGTGCATACACGTGCATGCAAAGTAAACTTTGTGTAGAGAAGATAGACATGATGCAGATAAGTAAAATGATACATCATGTTCAAGCATCAGAAGACATAATATTATAAATATATAGATATTCTTCAGCTTATCTACAGATTCCTCAAAATTCTACTTTTGTGCTTTTCTAACGTGAAAATTGGCAAGCATATTCCTAAATCTAGGTAAATATTTAGAGTTTCCAGATGGCAAAGACAATCGGGAAGGTCTGATTTGGAAGACTTACATGAGCAAACATCAGGAATGTAGTTAAGACAAATAGGGAAATATACAAAATACAGCTCCTAAACATCCCCGGACACACTGACATCTGATTTATTACAATGTGGCCAATGCAGAGTAGTATGGGAATTATTCTCCTTAATGAATGGCAGTGACTCAATGGACAGCTCTTAAGAAGCAAGCCATTATCTCTGCCAGACCTTGCAGGTGGTTGCAAGGATATGAAACAATGGAAACTGTCCTATCCATCCAGTAGACTGCTTTGTAGCAGGTACCGAAGCTGAGCAGTTGCACATCGTATGAGTGGGAAATTAACTTTTAGATATATCCTTATTAGATAGACAGGAATGTATATGATGAAATAAACACAACAAAATGAATAGCATGACTCATAGTACTCCAGACCTGGAACTAGCCCAAGTACCCATGGACAGTCAATAGGTAAACACGCTGTGTATATTTATATAGTGAAATATTATGTAGCAATGAAAAACATAAATGACTGGTATGCACAGCAACAAAAATTAATCTCACAAAGATGATTACTGGGGTAAAGACTGAGGCAAACACTAAATATAGCATAATTCCTTTTCTATAAAGTTCAAAAACAGGTAAGAATAATCTGTGGTATTACAAGTCTCAATGGCCTCTTTTGGTTGTCAAGAGATGGGCGAAGGAAACCTACTAATATGTACACTTACTACACACTAATCAAAAGAAAAATGTAAAAAAATTTTTTGAAGAGAGTCTTATGTCATTTCTATTTGAAAATAGGAATATTTTATCTTTATACTTAAATATTAAATATCAAATATTCCAATCTTTTTTGAATAAAGATAATATTTAGCTTCAACTTCTTCAGATTACAGATATGCAGCACTATGATGTCTAATTGCCTTTATTCAAATAATATTTGAATAGTCAATACTTAAATAAAACATAGGAAAGTATTTTCTATTTTTAAATATAAATAATATGTAAGAGATATTTATATGCTAAATATCTTCATTATCCAAAGATAAGTAGGATCACTTAGAATTAATCTGTGAAAGCAATCAATCTCAGAGAAAATTTTTGGTTTATTTCTATCTTAGAAAAAGCCAGTTGTCTGTTAACATCACACTATAGAAAAATACTTCTTAACACTCATAGTGGTTCCATTTCTTTTGCCCTTGATGTGTCCCTTACATGCACATGAGGGAAGTGGCTGTTTTCCCTGTGAACATAATGTTCCCAAAAAAATGAAAGAAAGCTGAAGTATTTCCTGTCCTGTCATTTTTGCACGTTAATGGGGAAGCACAGCAGATAAAAATGTACAGTGTTCTGTGCAGATAAAAGTGTTTACTTTGTTACAAAACAAAAAGATGGATTGTCAGTTTTTTAGACTCAGGCTTTAAAGGCCCCTAAAATTAGCAGAAGGAATCATAGTCCAAAATAGACAGCTAGAACTGGGTACAGAGACAGGAGCACCGCTCCGAGTGGAGGTCTTGGGGAAGATAAAGGACAAAGGAATTAAGCAACGCTTTTCTCCTATTTTTTTAAATGAAAAAGAATACATTTTCTAGAAAAGTTTTAAAAATACAAGCACTACAAAGAGAAAATAAAAATGATCCTTGATCCTTTTACCCAGAGCTAAAAGCTTCTATCAGCTTTTACTCATCCTTATAGTTAATTTTCTGGGATTGTATTTAAGAAAATACTAACATATTATAACACACTTTCTGCCCATCCTTACTCTGGAACATTTTCTCACATTGTTCTGCATTGTTCTGCATTGAATGGTTTCCAATTCTCTGTCAAATTCTTTCTTTAAAAAATACAGAAACCAGGATTATAATATCAAGCCACCTGATTTGAATGACCTTAGAGAGACTCAAGCACCCGTATTTTTAAAAAACGTTTTACAAATGATCTCAATGTGCAGATGAGATAGAGAATACTCTGCTACAGAGCTTCTTAAATTTTATCATACACCTACATCACAAATATAATTTGTCCCCACTGCTATAGACATTGCTATTGCTCTTTTTTTTAGAATGGAAGATATTATTAGTAATGCTGGAGAGAGAATTTGTGTGTAGATTCATCTCTGATTATTTCCTAAGATTAAAGTCTTCCAGGGGAAATTGCTTGTTCAGTTTAAATGAAGTGCTTGGTTTGCCAAATTATCTTCTAGACATGGTTTTTCAAAGTGTTCTCGCACCAGCATAATATGAGACTCTGTTTTCCTACACCATCACCAGATAATAATAAATATTATGGTTGCAAAACATTTTGGCCAATTTCATTATTTTGATATATACATTTCTTTATCAGTTAGGCTGATCGGTTTTTCTCCAGTGAATTGCCTCTCTATCAAAGAAATTGCATTGGTATGGAATAAGTGTTGAGGGAAAGTCTGAAGTCTTCATGTAGACATGATAATGAGTTGTTACATCAATAAACCAAAGCAGAATTTGAAGATTTTTTTTTTCAAACTACAAAATCTGGATCATTTTATTTTTGGTTTTGTTTTTCTACTGTACTGAAGATTGAACTGAGGATGTCCGCATCAGTTATATCTGCAGCCTGCTTTTGTTTTTATTTTAAGGCAGGATCTCACTAAGTTGCTTGGGCTGAGCTCAAACATCTTGATCATCCTGCCTCCCTCCATCTTCCAAGTAGCTGGCTGACAGATATGTGCTGCCAGGCCTGGCTATATGTTCGTTTTAAATAGAAGTAAATAGAAAAAAGAAAGCACTCCAGGGTGGTGTTCATGTCTTCCTGCTACATTTAACTGAATCAACATGCACAAATTCACTTTGTGAAGTATCTATAAAATAAATCAACTTAAGTACCTATCTAGACGATCACTGTTACCCCTTCCACTCCAAGTATTTATTAAGCATTTTAGTAGCTGAAGTTCCAGCAGGAAAGGGCACACACAATTTGAGGAGGGTTTACTTACAAAGATTAGTCACAAAGATGAGCGCAGGACAAAAAACTAGAGGGGTCACACAGGAGCACAGTGCTGGCAAGGGCCAGGTGGCCTCACTGGACCTGGAGGAAAACCTCAGCCGTGGGCTGGGCCACCACGAGTCCTCCTGCCCCTTCCTGCCTGTGCAGCTAGGCTGGTCACCAGCGGTGGAACCCGATTTCCCATGCTTTACCATTCCAGCTTCCCCATCTCAGCTTAAGACAACTTCTTCAATAAAAGCTGCCCTTATCCCTAGTCTTAATGGGAACCTATCACAAGCTCTTAAAGCACTATAAATTTTATTGTAAAGATTTTTATGAATATAGCTACATTACTACTTGTGTGGTAATTTGTTAAGTCTGTTTTCCTCATCAGAGTGTGAGCTCCATGGAGGTGTGGCTTTGCCTACTTCGTCTGTGTCTCTAACAGGTAAAACATATTGCCTGGCCTGTACTAGCAATTTTAGTGTTTCTCTTATGAGTAATATGGTTTATGTGTGTGAAATTATTTTTAATGCTGTAGGGTGTGCGAGTGATATTTAAAATTCAAGACTGTGAATGGACTCCTATTATTTTTTAGCCTAGATTCTCTTTTTAATGGACCAAGAAAAAAACCATTTTGAAGTCATGAAGAATTACCCCAATGGGAAACTTGCTGTTCATATCTGTTAGGTTCTTGGCTCCCCTGGGTGGGAAGTAGGTACATGGCCCAGGTTTTCACATGAAGTGAACATTTGCTGGATGGAATAACACTATTTTTCTCAGAGAGCATTCTTTTGTCATCAGCTGCCAGATGATAGTATCAGACAATTTTCTTAGGTGGAATGGGGTTCTGAACTTTATAGACAATGAGAAAATGCCTCCGATAGCTACTAACTCATAGAATGCCACTGGTGGCTTAAAAAATGACAGCCCTTCCTCAAGATACTTCTGTTTGCAAATTGTTGTAGTATTATTGTAATACTACCGATATTTGCTGGAATTTTGCTGTAAAAAATTGTCTGAACCCTTACATAAACCTGTCACATGCTTAATTTGAACGGGTCTCCCTGAGTGGCGCCATTTACCTGCCCACATGTACATGATGCTGCACCTGGAGGGACTGCCCAATGGGGAATGAGCTCTAAATACTGTCATCCATCGCACACTGTCATAGCGGTTTTTTCTTCGCCCGTGCTACAAAGTACAGTAAATGTCAAAAATCTGTCTTCATGCTCAGTGGGATTTTTCTGAAGAAAGACTGTAGCTGCCGAGATAGGCCTTAAATATTTGATTTCCCCGTTCTCATTTCTTCTCCTCCAGCTCCATCAGTTTTGCTCGACTCCATTTTGCCCCGTGTCAGTCTGACTGATCTCTTACTTCACTTTTATGATAGACTTTTAAATTCACTCTTTAAATTCATCCCGGAGGGCATCATCTTGCCTGCCTTGAGGAAACAGCAACAAATAACCCAGGTAGTCTCCTGGATAAGTCAGAGTAAAACACAATTAAATTTTAAACTGGCTGTTTTGTTGGCATGAATTTTCTCAGTTGTGATGAATTTTATCCTCTTATCCAACATTTCCTGAAGTGATGTTTTGCAAGATGATAGAAGGAATGCGCTTAAAGAAAAAAAGGAATTCTATGCTGTGAAAATTAGGGACTCGCTGGTTCAATGCAAGGCATTGCATTTTGCAATAGTTTCTTTTCTTGTAGGTTTTTACCTGGGTCTTTAATTGGGCTGATGGGCATTGTGAATTTAGAATGCTCTAAAACTTAGTTAACTGGCAACTCTTCACAGCACCTATTAATAAAACATTCAGAAAAAAAAATCTGCAAAACACTGTTTGGGGAAGAGTTGCTTGATTGATTAGTCCATTCTTGTGCTCTTGGGAAGCAGGGTACTTAAGTAGAAAAGTTTTGACTGACATCCAGGAGATCTGCCTTCCAGTCCACCTTTCCATTAGGTAGTTGCAGACTTTGGACCATTATTTAAATCTTTTTAGGACTGACTTCTCTTCTTTGTTGAATGGTGGTTCAAAAAGTGGAAACTCAATATTCTTATTTTTCAGCATGTATTAAATTCCTAGGGTTGCCATTACAAACTGGGTATATGAAACTAACAGAAATTTCTCATTTCACCATTTTGGTGACTTGGATTCCAATGTCTAAGTGACCAAAAGCCACACTCTCTCTGATGCCTCCCAGGGAGAATCCATCCTCGCCTCTCCTGGCTTCTGGTGACTGCTGGCAACAGCTGCTGATTGGGGTTCGCAGTGGTGTCATTTCCCCTTTTCCCTGTGCATCTCCCTCTGTGCGTGTCTGCCTCTGTGTTCAAATTTCTCCTTTTTCATAAGTATACCGATCTTGTTGGGATAGGACCCACTCCAATGACCTAATTTTAACCTGATTACCTCTGTGAAGACACAATTTCCAAATACAATTATAGTCTAAGGTAACAGGGGTTAGAACTCCAGCGGATCTTAACAAACAGCCATACCCAGAGTTTGCTCTTTCATCTGAAGCACATTAAATGTGAAAAATCAGATTTCGGTTGGCACCATCCTTGCCCCCAAACTCTCGCTCCTCCACAGCCAGCTCCTTCCACTCACCCACTTTGCCTGTCTCCGCTGGTATAAGACTTTGCCTAAGATGCTCCCTGTGCCCACAGTATCAACCATATCATCCAGAAGCTTGGTAGAAATAGAGTTCTGCAGCCCATCTAAGTCTTCCTGAGTGACAATCTGCATTCTAAAAGATATCTGGGGCTTCACATACATATTGAGTTTCAGAAACACTGGATTTAATAATTAGATCACTCTTAAACTTCATTCGATCCTGGGTTTCCAGTGTTCTCAGTGGCTCCCTGTCCTGACTACGTGGCTTTCATCCTGACCACCTGCTTTGAACGGTTCCTTGGCATCATCCGTGCTCCTCAGTCCTTCCTAGACTTTCTCCCTCCCTTGCTCCTCACCTTGTGCTTACATTGTGCTGCTGCTGCTTAAGCACCAGAACGCCATAAATAATTTTAAGTGCCACTGCACCCAAAGCACAGGAGCTATAATAACAAAGCAAGTCAAAGACCATCAAATAGATGTATTACCATATCCTCAAATGACACCAGACTGTTGGTCTCATTAGTTTCACAATGTGTATGATATCTCTTTCCCCCGTTTCTAATATAATCCACAAAGCTAAAACAAAAGCTGCCCACCAGCTGGGAAAGCGTGTGATGTAAAGCAAAATCAAAATATTATGATATTGAAGTTATAAAAGTATGTATGTAATTATGCTGGTTCTATTTTGCATTGGATTCTTTCCGAAGTAGAAAATGAAATCGCCTTCCTCTGATTAAAAAAAAAAAAAAAAAGGAAAATTCCATTTTTACAGGACGCCGTTTGTAATAGACATGTCAGTGAGATGAAATGAAAATGACTGGTATAACGCAATCACTGAGCACGGGTGATGTGTCATTTCATTCTATTTATAAATTCTAATTCACTGATAAAAGAAAAAATGAGAAATGCTAAATATATTATGTTTCATCATTATTTAAAGGGTTATTATTCATAAAAATTTGAGGTACCCTTGCAACTTCTACTTATTATTTTTAATTGCATGTATATATGGTATGCAACATGATGCTGTAAAACATGTGTGCGTTGTGGAATGGCTAAATCGGGCCTGATAACATGCATTCTCTCATATACCTAAAGTTTTTTTTGTGGTAAGAACACCTCAAATATACTTTGCTAGCAACTTTCAAGTACATAATACATAGCTAATCATTATAGTTGCCATGTTGAACAATTGCTCTCCTGAACTTTTTCTTCCTGTCCAAATGAAATTTTGTATGTTTTGACCAGTGTCTCTCATAGCCCCTAATGTCCTCCCTTATTCAATTCTAGGTGGACACAATTCTACTGCTTGTACATACTTGGTTTTTAAAATTTATTTATTTATTTATTTTTAGATTTCCACATCTAAGTGAGATCCTATGGTATTTGTCTTTCTTAGCCTGGTGTATCTCAGTTAATGTAAGGTCCTCTAGGTTCATCTATAATGTTGTAAGTGACAGAAAGCTTTTCTGAAGGCTGAGTTCACTGTGTATAGAGACCACATTTTTTTCTGTCCCTGTATGCACTTGTCAATACTTCGGCTTATTCCATATCTAGGGAATTGTGAAAAATACTGAAATAAACTACTTGGGAATGCATCCTAATAACTTCTCTTTCAGAAAGTTGACTCTGATCTTTTTTGTTTGTTACTTATCCCACTGAGATAAGAGTTTACTACCTATTTATGGAAAAGATGACCTTTCCCAATGGTTGTTAACATCAGAGTCTTTGTGTTTCCAATATTTTAAAACAAGGAATATTTATAGTTTTATTTTTACACTAATTCAATTAATAAACTTTCATGTTTGCCTTTGTCTACATTCAATCACATGAAAGAAGCTGTCCAGCTTTTTAAAAACGCCTATACTGTTTTCTTTTTTCTGGCAAATTTTTCATTTTAAGTTTAAAATGGAGTTATTTTCCTGAAACCTGATCATTAATAATCACCCAGCCAGACTGAAATGTTGAGATTCACCTAGGAACACTGAAAAACAGATATTCCAGTTTACATACACATTATATGCTATGCTTTTCTATTAAATTTGTTGTGGGCTGAGAGAAAACATTTTCTAGCTACCATGATCAGGAGAGTGCATGCACTAAATGGAACTTAGCAAGCTGGAAAGACACCGACACCTTGCACAGGAGAAAGGCAAAGATCGGCTCAGATGAGAGAACACTGGCACTCTGTTTCCCGCTCAACTACTAAATCACTTACAGGGCTCTAGGCACTTAATTAACCTCTGCAGACCTCATTTTCCTGCTGTACAGGTGGACGTCTTCTCACGACATAAAAGTGCTTATGATTTGAAATATAAAAATGAGTTAAATGGAAACAATCTAAGTAAAAATACTCTCCTATTCATTTACTTCATCATTAAGCAAACAGCTTGAAACATGTGTTTCCAGGAACATCCCTGACTTGGGGAGCCGACTCCCAAGGGGAGGATGCATCAATGTTGGGAAGGGAGGGCAGGGAGGGGAGGAGGAAGAGCCTACGAAGCTCATTGGATGCACTGGGTTTGACTCTTCCCTATGAGAACTGAGGAATCACCCTGAACTCTTCTATCCTCATTGTTTCCATCTAAAAAAGTCAAGCAATATTTTTTATCTGCCCGGAAAAGACAACTATAAATTAAAAAGTGCTCTACAAACATCAGTGGCTATTGCTTGTACTAATATATAGACACACTTAAAACATGCAAAGGTATGTTGCTAAATTATTAACACTTTACGGTACCACTGTAATCCTCATTAGAATAGTTAGGAAGGTACAGGGTGGAAAGTAGAAATTATTATAAATATGTCACAAGTAAAATATGATATGAACATTCATAACTAATATATTTTCCCAACTCTGATGTAGAATTTGCTAAAAATCTGGGCAACTACTCTTCTTTTAACTATGAGGATATTTCAGATGAAAGTATCTCTGTGAATTCAAAGTAACCTTATTGAAAAGATTTTACCATCACCTCTCAATCCAGAATCTGCATGACTAGCCCCTGGGCAGTCCTGGATGCCTTCAGGAGATGCAATCATTCGCATGAATACTGCTTCAATAGGAGTCAGGTTCTATCTGCATAAGGTATAGGCAGAGATAAACTCCTATAGCAGAGCATTTCCAGAATGGCCCCTTAGTGGCTCTGGCAGGACCTGGCAGGACGTCTGCAGGTTACAGATATCTAAGTAGGGTTGAGAGAAGAAATAAAGAAGCTCTAAGAGTCCCAAGTGGGAGACATTTAGGAGTTTCCAAACCTCTGGCCAAGATTCAATGGTAACCTTGCATAAGTGTCATTGTTTCTCTGCCCTTCCATTTTCTCAGTTGTAAAACATGAGTCATAATGTTCTCTGTGGACTAACAGAGGAGAAAACGAAGGCATAGGTACCCACATAAGCACAGAGCATAGTGCCTGCCACAGAGTAGGTGTTCGTCATCATCGCCACTGCTAGAGTCCAGTGCCGGTAGTGTAGGCCCTCTTTCCAGAAAGCTGTGCCTGACACTAATTTTTTTTTTTTTTTTTTTTTTTTTTTTTTTTTTTTTTTTTTTTTTTTTGCTGTCAGGGTGATGAATGCAGTGAGTGTTCTAAATCTTTCAAAGATAATCTCATGTTGTTATCACTGTGTCTCTCAGACTTCCCCTTCTGTCACATGCAAGATGTTTTCACTTTGCTCTCTCCCATCAATTAAAAAAATTCATCTTGGCAACATTTCTGGGCCTGTTTCCCCTGTCTTGAATAAGTTAGCAAGTGTTTGCTGCCTGGTTTCGGAGTTATTCCACCTTCGTATCTCGTCATTTTTTCTCGAATGGAATTTGTGTCTTTGCAAAATGTTGGAACTCCTTAGATTTCCACAAATTATTTTGGGCTCATTCTCAAACTTGTCTCTCCTTCCACTTTAAGAAGAGTTAAATACAACAGAATGTAGTTTTGATATTTTTCTTTTAATATCAAGAAAAAATGTGGATGCTAGCAATTTAAATACATATTTAGTCATAATCTAAATAGTGTTTATGTCATTATTTTGTACTCTAATAGCTAAGAGGTGATTATGCATATTATCACTACTAATACTATTGTGATAGAAATTATGAAAGTAGAGTCTCTTCCCTCTTCATTTTGATGTGCCCTGCGCTAAGTACAGAACCTGGCACAATAAGCAGTGACATTTTGGATGAATGAATAAATAAAAAAACTTATCCAAGACAAATAGTTCTACTTGTAAGTTAATTTACAGTTAACAACTTGGGGAAAATTAAATGAACTCACATAAAAGAACAAATCTAGGAAAGAAAATTAAAGATTCATCTTTACAACATAATTAGAGCTTAAATGCCAAAACATTCACAGTCTTATCAGCAAGTATGACTGCTGTGTTCTACAGATAAGGTTGAAATAGCAGATAGAAGTATATGTTCTGTTATAGAATTCTGTAGCTCAAATGCTAATAAAGAAAACTCAGGTACTGTAATTTTTTTCCAGATCTCTTCTTTAGGATATTTACCAACAATTTACTCAAAAGAGTAAAATTAAATTATATGCAAAGAAAAATAAAATGCTGGAGTTTTGGGGAAAGGCATCCCACTGAGAAAGCATTCATGAGAATCATACCCACACTTTCAGGGTAAAATTTAAAATCAGAGTACAAGTGAATGCTGGCCACCACCAGACCAGTGAGTTGCTGAGACATATAAGCCAAAGTGAGAGAATTTATTATAATCATTTGCTGGAATCAATTATCATTTATACAACCTTAAAAACGAGGTAATCTAGGATTTCTTTACCAAGATACAAATGGAAGAATGCTCTGATTGAAAACCTTTATAGTAGTGATAATATTCATAGGAACAGAATTAATCATGAAAGCTAGGGTATAGCACAGTTCATTTTAAGAAATTATTTCCTCCTGTCATGAAGTAGATCATTATAAGGTGATCAATCATAGCATAGTCAAAATTTTTTTCATAGAGAGGCATGGAAAACCCAAATTTAAGCAGCACTAATTTAGAGCTTAGTGGATGCAGGACTAATTGTCTCCCAAGAGGATGAGGCAGAGCAGATGCTTACAACTGCCCGTGAATATTGATAGTACCTAACAATTATATAGCATCTACTACATGATAAAAAATACAATATTTACATTTAGCTATAAGGTGCTATTATTTTACCCATCTTACAGAGAGGAAAACTGAAGTGCAGAAATATATGATGATAATTTGATCAATGTTGGGATAATGCTAGAGACGGATTTGAATTCTGGCCACTTGTACTCAGAACCAGGCTCATCTTACACACTATCCTGTTTTCCAGAAAGTGCAAGACCAAAATACTATTACTTCTTAAAAAGTTAAATTGTTTCAACATTTATGTCCAAAATGACACTCGCTCCATATCAAATTCCTTTTAGTTAAGAGCAGTAACAATTCTAAGAAATTCCATTTCCCATTAATGAGGTCCTGGTTGTCAGTTTGTTTTTGCTGGATTTTTCCAAGCAGGGGTCAGGTCATGGCTATTGTGCAGAACAGTAATGAGCAAGTTCAGATCACCTGGAAGACCAGTGCACCAGGAAATCTTCAGGTCTTGTCTGAGGCTTAACGGGGCTGACAGCATGTCCCTGAGAGAAACATACCTGCTGCTGCTCCTAATTGGGTCAAATCTCCACTGAGATCAGGAAACCATGCAGTCAGATATCAAGTCTTTAGCTAAGTCAATTTTGCTTAAACAGTATTTAAAAAATGTAGTGAATGGCACAATTTGAATCTGTAGAGAGAATTCACTGTTCGGTCCAGTGGGTCAACCTTGGCGTGGGGGGTCCAGGTCCTTCCCGTTTGTCGCTGTCATTCCTCCATAGTAAACTGACTTTCTTTGGTAGCAGGGCAGAAGTTAGAGCCAGAACTGCTAATGTTCAGGAAAAGAGAAAACTGTCCTCTCTAGGAGGCATTTTCTCATGTCTTATTAGTTAGGATGCGGTTACAACTGTCACTGGCCAGGGAAATTGAGCTGCTGTGATCGGCTCTGACAGAGGCCCTGGAACTGAGGAAAGGTCTCTTTCTCCTCACACGTGGAAGGAGAAGAGATGTTTTGACACTGACTCTGCAGGCTAGGGCAAGGGAAACAGCCTTGGGATATGGGAATACTGCCCCCGTGTCTGGTTGATGAGAAAAATTCATTGCTGTTTTCTGCATTAAGAGGAATTTTTATGTCTATCCTACTTTAACCCAAGTCCTTAACTTTACAGGGAAAATATCACATAAGCATGCCACTTAAGAGGAAGAAGAGGCATGATGCACCAACTAATATTTCAGTGATAATTTATTAATGGATCATTTGCATTTCACTGCAATGTAAATTCAAATTCTTACTCCCTATAGGGACATGGAAAGGTTAGGGAAAACCTAGAACATCGGAGCTCCCTAAGAACTACATCCTGGCCCACCTTTTCCCAAGCATGTGTTCCTAACTGAAACTCCTTTGGTTTCTCTTTCTCTCCCAGCAAAATAGAAATAATAAAAACCTATTACATAGGCACATCTGGAAACTAAAGATATTGTTCATAAAAATACTTTAACAGGAATACCTTCAACTACAAGTAGCAAAAAAAAAGAAAGAAAGAAAAGAAAAGAAAAGAAAAGTAAAGAAAAGAAAAAAAATCCAACTCCAACAAAACCTTAAACAAACAGGAGCTCACCCTTTTCCCACAGGTGGATAGTTAAGTTGAAAACTCCACGACACCATCAACGACAAAGGACCTTCTTATCTTTCCCTCCCTGCTTCTTACCAAGTTAGCTAGTTACCTCATAAGACTAGCTGCTGGGCATGCCACAGCTGCAGGTGCCCTAGCTGCCATCCCCAGGATCCATGCAGGTAGAAAGGACAAAAGCGCGGGGGCCTTTTCTGACTCCTGCTTCTCAGAGCTCTTCTAGACTTAACTGAACTCCTCATGTTTAGCAGCCCAGAATCAGATGACTTGACAACGTTCCCTAACCTCCAAAATACAGGGGTAGTTGAAGAAATGTCTGGCGTATCATGCTTTGTAGTGGGAGAAAGCCAGGAATAAAAGGAGACTTGAGTAAACAACCGTAACTTCCATGACTATTTTACCGATTGACAACACCAGGCTAGTAATTACTTATGTGCTACTTTAAAGCTTTCTGAAAGTAAATCACTTACTAAACACATGCTGCAAGACAACTAATGAAATATATAAGAGGAAGGAAAAAGAAGGTCAAAAAGAATCAATTTACTTAGCAGAATGCAGAGTTTCTCTGTATCCCAGTGGTAGACACCACCAGGTTATAAACATTATCTTTCCTCACAGAAAGACAACTCCAAAGCAAAAGCATCCAATGAAAGCATCACGGAAAGAATGGATTAGCTGGGCACCGTTTCTTACTGTGATTATCATGTTTTACAAGCACGTGAAATAATGTGTGCCCCTTTCCACCCCTTTTTTGTATCTGTGAATAGCATGACGCGTCAGAAGGGACGTATAATGCCTAAGACATTTAGAAATTAAAATGGTATGTGTTGGTACCGTGACCTTTTCAATATGCTAGTTTTTCGACTGTTCAGCCATTCTTCTTGTTCTTTTTCCCGACTCTTCTTTATGAGAGGAAAAGGTGAATTGGCACCTGAAGTATGGAGTACTCAAAGGAACAAAACAGCACATTGTTAGGAGAATTCAGAGGGCGTCCTACACTGCTCCAGAAACAAAAGAGGGTAACTTTATTAGCTTTGACAAGACCAGGGGAATGGATTTGGTTAGCACCATGCCTCACCAATTTTCCTGGAGTGGGCTCTAAAGGTGCCCAGACCTGCAGGCAAACACCAATTTGGGGGCAAAAGGCAACTTTGCTTATCCCAAAGCATAACATCTAATATATTATATAACAGATGGCTCTTTTGCTTAATATGAAAGATGTTTACTTCAGTGTCATTATGGTTCTGAGACATTCTTGGAAGGAGAATTTTGAAGATACATCTCACATCTGTGCCCCTTGTAGAAATTGTACACACGGTATTACAAGTTTCTGGTTACCTATTTGGTCTGTCCAAAGAGAAGGACCTTTCCTGAAGGGGCAGCTGGCACATGCCTTTAACACAGGAGGGATTCTCTAAATGTTTGCTGTGTAAATGCTGCCTTGACCCAAGGAGCAGGTCTCCTCTGAAACAAGATGAGAGCCCTTCTCTCCTGGTGAACAAAGGCTCTCTTTTCCTGAAGTGACTTCTTGAAACAGGAGACATCTTGTATGTGTGCTTGCCTGAGCCACCATCTTCAAGTTTTATCCTAAAGCTGACTTCAGTAAGGCTCTCCACATACTACAGCAAGTTGCAATGGCTACTGCAAGCTCCCCAGGGCACATGGCTGTGCAGCTACTCAGTACTTTCTTCATTTTGAGGCAATACTGGCTATTTCAAAAATCAAAATACAATTTTTAAAAGTCTAGTGTTTCCAACTTTTACCCTTTTTCCTTTGTTTGTATTATTTCCCTTAGATGAGCATCTCCAGAATACCCAAAGGACATTCAGGAGGAACCGAGCCCAAAGCAACAGTCTACGAGCTAGACAGGTGCCTGAGTAAGGGCAGTCCTGTCATAGAGGGTAGGGGGAAAAGCCCACTATTTTTCTATTTAACTCTATTACAGAAAAGAAAATGGATTGGTAAGCCATGACCTTTGTGAGGGGTAATGTTGAAGCATATTAGATGGGGAAATTGAGGCCTCCGGGACAGAAGGACCTAAGCTTACATCTCAGATGTGCCACTCTGTGACTGTGCCTTCTTGCTCACTTACCTTCTCTATGTCTGGCTATCTAGGGTGTAGAATGGGGATGATGATAGCACCTACATCATATACGGCTGCTAGAAGAATTGGGAGGGTACAGGGCTTGACTTCATCTTTGAATATTAGCAATTACTATGTGATAATGACCATAATTGCTGTTCCAGGAAATTGTTTTTTTTATTCTAAGTTCATTTGTGAGACAGATCTCACTCTGTAGTTCAGGCTCGTTCTAAAATCACTATGAAGCAAAGGCTGGCCTGGAACTCAGAGCAGTCCTCCTGCCTCAGTCTGCTAAGTACTGGGTTTACAAGTGTGCTCAGTTTATGTGGCACTGGAGAATCAAACCCAGGTACCTGTGCTTGCTAGACAAGTGTTTTAACCACTGAGTTACACTCCCAACCCAGGAAACTCGATTTTTAGAGGGAAGAGAATATGAAGGACAGGAGCCTTGAGCTCTAGGCTTAGCTCTACTGCAAGCTGCAGAAGCAGTCTGGGCCACTCTTCGGGGAATGAGAAGTTGGAATGAGTTATTTCCCACTTTATGGTTCCGGAGACTTGAGTTTCTAGCAACCAGTACAAAATAATCTTAACACTTTTCTAAGTAATTTCATGAGATTGAATGAAACAAAGATCAATTTCCTAGAAGCAACTGACAGGTACAGACTTCATGCCTGTACAAAATCTATTTCCAGAGCATAGCTACAAGTTCTGCCAGCTCATAATTGGCACAGAAGAAACTGAGAACATGCTGTCCCAGCTGGACGTACCCTCTTCCATATCCCGGAGAACTACCCCGAAGTGCCTCAAATGCTCATTTGCCTCTGTCACCACCCACGGACATCCATCTTTCATACTAACCATCCTCTGTCCTTACCTGTGAGTTAACTATCTATGTTTCCCACTTCCACCAAATTCTTCCCTTGAGCCTTATAAATCTTACTCCAAGACCCAAATCATATCTTCTACATTCAATGTCTTCAGGCAACTTTCTCAGTCTTTTCACCTCTCACAAAAGGTCACTGTCATCTTAGAAAGCCACTTGTCCCACAGCCTTCGTGGGTGGAGACACTTTTTCTCCCCTACCCCGTGAAGCCCACGACTGGAAGGTAAAGTCCACGTCCACTTCCACCTGCATATTGTTTCTTGCAAAGAAAAACATCTACTTCAGTGAAGCTCCTGGCAACTGGGTACCAACAGATTCCAATTTCCACAGGAGGCTTCTCTTTACTTCCTAACTGATAACTGTGGTAGCTGCCTCACTGTCTCTTTTCTGCCCCGATGCCTTTCACCATTTAGGGTGTTTCAAGCTCGTGGATGGCCTGTCCATGACCTCTCGGTTCTATCACCTCTGTTTGTGCAACTATCTGCACTCTGGCTGAGTCACTCAGTTCCATTTTCACATCTTGTAACTTGTCATAACCCGAGGCTTTGGCGTAACCTCAGAACCTTCAGGAAATTTTAATGAAGCCATCCTGTGCTTCTGTCACAATTATTTTTTCCATAGCTTGGTTATGCACTTGCCTTCCCTGCAGTCGATGTTCAAAATAGCCAGACGCTGGACTCACTTATCAAAATACCTGGTCCCTGGACTCACTTGCTCTTTCTGTACTTCTGGCCTTCTCCTGGCTGATTTTTCATGCCACCAAAGGTAGATTTTATGGGTTACAGCATCAATCTTTCTTTTACCAAAATCCTAAAATCTTTTTATTGTAACCACCTGACAAAATCTCAGGCACAATTGAATTTAGTGTTTGCTTTCTGTGCCCAATCATAAAATGTTTTAATCAGTCACTAAAAGTGTAGCTTTTCTATCTCTTATAGAATTGTTGACCCTGTTAATTTGATTTTCTTGTCTAATACATGCCTTTTTCTCATCCAAATAAGTATATCAATTCAATGATGTGTTTAAAAAAATCATAACCAGACAAACTGGTATCAGTATAAATCTATGATTTCTATCAATTATTATTACTAGGTTACACTGCAGTAACAGATAAGCTAAAACAAGACAAAACAAACAAAATAATAACTTCCAGATATTAGGGGCTTGACAGAATCCAGGTATATTTCTTGCTTATACTGCAAGGCCAGAGTGGGTTGGCAAGGATTCTGTTCATCTTGGTCATTCAGAGACTTCAGACGATGGAGGCTCCTTCTAAGCTCACCATCCACACCAACTGCAGCCAGGGGAAAGACTCCTGTCCATTTTCATTGGCTGAAGAATTTCAGGTAGCCTGACCTGAGTTCAGTGTGCTAGAGAATTGTCATCTTATCCAGTGTCAGGAATAAGGATAATCAAATAATTGATGTTTATGAACAGACAATACGTTGACAGCCATCAGTCTCGGCTGATCCTGGCATTCTTAACGTCTATCTCTGTCTGTCTCGCTCACTTCCACTTTCTCTGTCCCCCAGCTATTTCAAGCTTCAATTACTCAACCTCTGACTCTTTCTTACATTCTCACAATTGTGTGTGTTGGGGAAAAATGAGACTGATCCTGGGATCATGGCTGTAGGAATAGATCATCTATAGTTTTCCCCATCTGTAACACTGAAATAATATCTGCCAAGCATACTCCAAGGCCAAGGAAGGGCAGCGGTCTGTTAGTTGAGAGTATATTTGAAAATACTTTGAAAAGTTAAACACTATATTTTGTAAGTGTAATTAAAATTTTCCTTATTTAAATTATAACTACGATCATTATTTCAGAATAATTAACATGCAAAGTGCAAATACAGATATTTACATCACTTTGGGGGGATGTTAAATATTTTGCTCTAAGTAGTGCTAGGAAATACTACCTGTGTATAATTGCATATTTCCTTATTTGTCCAACATAAAATTAGGAATATGTGTTGGGAGTGTAGGGTTCTGGTTATTTCAAGGAAATAGATTTAAAGTCTTCTAAAATAGTATTTTTGAAATGCACATTTTATTTGTTAAACTAAATGCTGTTCAAAATCATTATGAGCATTATGTATGCATAATAAAATATTATCATTATGAATTTAAGCTATATAATTTAACATATGGCCAAATTTAATTTTTTATATTAGATAAATACATCATGATGTGTGGTATGATAATTTAGCAGAAAATATTTATAATCGGCCACTTAAAAAAACAAATTGGGCATAACTCAATACTGACTCAGCAAATTATGAGTCTCTTTTAGTTTACATAAAATGATTCTTAACTTCATTTTAAAAGTCACATTGCATATCAGTAATATATATAAATAAATATGTAGATATTATTTATTTGATTTTCTTTATGGTTACACTGCTTACTTATTTTCAGTTTATAATGCTTATCTATTTTTGAGTTGTAAGTCTTTGAAAACATGTATAAATAAGTCTTGGCAAATTTTTAAATTTGTGAACTTAAAAAAAGCAAATCCATTTCTTTAGCCAGAATTCTACACGAATTTCTTTGACTCTTAGGGTCTGTTCAGAATAGACATTTAAAGGCATGTGTCAAGTGACCATCCTAAATCAGCAGCCATCCTGCCCCAGAGAGTCACATCCAACAGCGGCAGCCATCAAGCTCCCTAAATTACAGAAACAGAGCTTGGGCCTCGTGTGACCCAAGGCCACCATGCCGATTAAGCAGAGTTTATTGTGTCACCACATCCCTTAAAGGCTCAGCGTTCTCACATGTTCTCAGAAGCCTCTGAGATGCTCCATTACACCTCCTGAGGGCAGCATTTAATATCTCTTTTGACCTGACTCTCCATATCAAAAATCATCCATTTTATGTTCCCCCACCATAGCCTTAGGAGATAACTTGTTTCTCAACTTATAAGTAAAATCTAACTAAGCAGTTAATAGACATTTGGTATGACTCCTTTTGACAACTCAAAACCTCTCCGTCTGAGCCTCTATGCTATGCAATGACATGCTAAGCTGTGGAGTGGATAAAAAACACTCTCGGTTTACAGATATCTAACTACAGATTAAGACAACACACAATTCTAGATTTAGAAAAGGCAGAAAATATTCAATGAGGAGGTAGGTAGGTACTGTGAGCAAGTCATTGTCCTCAGTTTGCATATACAAGTGAGTAAGAATCACTGCTTGCTCCCAGATCTCAAGATACCCCAAGAAAAAGTTACAGATTGTTGCCTGGGGACACACTCCTGCCCACAGGTCTCATGAGTTTCTTCCTGGCTCAGTGCATTAGCAAATCTGAGACTTACTTGAAATTGTGAGGTTTCATAAAACAAATCTAAATATCCAGTTTCTTTAGAAAATCACAATCCCCGCCTCCATTGGTCCCACATTCACAGAGCACTCACTGGGCACTGAGTGGCAGCCTCTGTCCTGAACAGAGCGTGAGAATTTCCAGGTTGGCATAGTATTCAACAATCTTTCTTTGTTCCTGACAACTAGGGTTTGTCTCTGTGACCCTGAAGTTTGAAAAATACTACAGAAATATTTTTGGGCTCATTGTCATATCAGGGGTAAGGAAAGAAATTTCCAAAAGACCATGTTTTGTGGGGGGTGGGAGGAACAGTAGGAGAACATATCTCTTTTAAGAAGTGAAACACATACATATTAAATCAACATCACAATTTCTTCCTCCCTCCTTTTAATGCTCCTACCCCTTTCTTTATCCCCCCTGACTTTCAATATCTTAATCCTTTGACTCAATTATTTATCTGTATTTGAGTTTCTCATATTGGAGAAAACATGTGATACTTAATCTCTGGGTTTGACTCAATTTGCTAAGTGTGATGGTCTTAAATTGTGTCCCTTTACCTACAACTGACCCAAATCTATCTGTTTTTATAGCAAAGTAGTACTTTATTGTGTACATATAATACATGTTTTATATTCGTTTTGCATCTTCTACAGTTTAGCTATTGCTACTTGTGCTGCTGCTACAAACTTAGGTATACATGTACCTCTGTTACATTTTGCTTTTTAACTCTTTTGGAAAGATACCAGAAGAGGTATCTCTGGGTCAAATGAAATATTTATGAGCACAAAATTCTTCAATTCAATGTAGCCTTTGTGTATCACATACATATATACTAAAAAGTGGGGGAAAATAGAAAAAGGAATATTTTTAAAATGGGCATATAGCTTAGTAGTAGAGTACATGCCTAAAATGCACAAGCCCCAAGCCCCTGGGTCCAATTCCTAATATCATGCACACATGGGGTCATGCACATGCGTGCACGCATGCACACACACACACACACACACACACACAAATGATCAAGATATGGGTGTGGAAAGCAGTGTTTTTCTTCAGTGTCAGGATTCTGTGTAGGAAAACAACTTGGTCTTGTCTATCAAAATAATAAATGTGCATGCCCTTTGTCTCTGCAAAGGGACTTACATAAAAGATGGTTGGTTTAGTATATTTATAATACAGAAAAATAAAGAAGCAAAAGCAATTCAGTGTGCTGAATGCCCAACTATGAGATCTGTGTCACTTAACTGGGTCACCTGCTTCATCTCTTTAAGCATTTTCATTTTAGGTTCCTTGTCCAGGGGTCTAGATGTTAAAAAAAAAGCAAGATGAGGGGGGAGAGAGAGAGAGAGAAAGAGAAGGAATTTGTACTAGCATAAAAAAGAGAGAAACTGATCATTGCTGGGAAATCTTAAAATGCCCCAATCAAGGTGATGGCTTTGTGGGTAGGCAGTGAAAGTCAGAGAGAAGAGCAGTCTTCAAACAAAGCCCGAGCTTTCTGGCCATCAGCCAGTGAAGGATAGGCTAGAGTGAGTGCCATTGTGGGAGTGGGGGCCGCAAGTGAATGAAAACGCTGGAGGCTTAAGCCCAAACAGACAAAGTGCAATGTGTCCATGGACTTCAGTGAAACTAACATGAGTGTCTCTTTCCTGTCTTGTTCCGATAGCGGATCTCACTGTGCCGCCCAGGCTGGTCCTCAACTCCGGGGCTCAAGCACTCCTCCTGCCTTAACCTCTCAAGCAGTCCTCCTGCTACAAAGGCATGCACCACAGTAAGCAACTTTCCTGTCCTTTTGATGGCTCCTTCCCACAATCATTGTAGACCACTTTCATTTGCGAATCAGCCACAGATAAAGTTAAAAGGCAGTACCTCTCTATTTTGGTAAAAATACAACATCATGATCATCTCAAATCAGGCCCATGTGATTTCTTTCTCTGCCATTTGAGCTGAGGATGTAGCTCAGTAGTAGAATACTTGCCTAGTGTGGGTGAGGCCCAAAGTCAGTTGGACACAGGTGTGCATAACGGAAGAGGGACTGCAGCGCAGGAGTACATGCAAATTTCTCTACCAACCGCTCATGCAGCTTACCTGTCTCTTTAAGACCCGCTTGGGCATGGTCTTATTTGTTTGTACTATACTTTCACTTGAATGCAGCACAGTTACACTACAGATTTCAGAGTTTGAATACAGTTGCCATGTCTGGATATGTGAGGGGCTTCAGTACAACACTCCTGTTCGCAACAAGTGGTCTTGATGGAATTGAATACATAAGAAAACATCTGCCACATCTGTAGCAGCCCATCAAATGGCAGAAAATACTTTGACTTGCTCTAGGAAAGACAGCAATAGTGGAGCAAGAGTTGTTTCTGACGGCTGTCACTCTCAGCTAAGTCTGTGGTAAGTAATCCACTGTTATTTTTCAAAATGCAATTTTCTTTGGCACAAGGCAAATAGGAGAGATTTATGCACGTATGATAGTTATCACCATTCTTGTAATTCTCACATTTTTGATGACATTAATCTCTGAAAGTCCCAAAGATTGTAGAGTTTTTATTTACCTCTTGTAGAAAGAGGGCAGTTATAAGGGCTTTCTCTTGGCCCTTTCTATAAAACAAAACAAAACCTCTTAAAAGGCAAAAAGCAGGACTCTGATTCTGTCGATTGCCAAGCAAGTTTTTGGAAACTGGGAAAATAACCATGAGTCAAGGTTTACTTGACGTACCAGCAATAGATTCAAGACAAAATTCCACTTATTATCTGACACCCATAGTCCTCACGCTAACTGGTAGATCCTAAAATTCAAAAGTTCTTTAAGCATTAGTCATTTTTTAGAGCCTTGGTCCAGAAGCCTACAAATGTCTGGCTATTTTTCTTTCCCCACAGTATAAATATTCTGGTAAATATATGAGTACATGTTCCATTTGGGAAATCTAGGAGAAAATTTACACCGTATTTTCTTTTTATACCTTCCTAGGGTCCTTCTTCAAGAGGTCTCAGCCTCCTTCATTTCTTTTTTCCTTTGCTTCCTCCTACTCCTCCTCTATTGTCCTCTTCACGGGCAGGGACTAAAGTCAGGGCCTTCACACCCCAAATATATAGGGTTTTTTTTTTTTTTTTGAGACAATTCAGCTCAGTCATTTAGTTGCTTAGTCTGGGCTCAAATTTGTAACCCTCCTGCTTCAGACTCCTGCCCAGTATGCTAGGATTACAGGCAACCTCTTTTTTCTTTTAAGATCCTGTATTAACTGGTTCATTTCAGAAACCTGGGAAGAGTCCAGTGCTCTCTGCTGTAGTCATTAAAGTCACATATCTGTACACTAGAAAGTTAAAAAAAATTACAAGTAAATTAAGACTTTAAAGATTTTAGTCCCAGAAACATAATACTTTAAAATTAAAACAAAGTCATCACCAAAGACCTTTGTGGACAAAACCACTTAGATCAGGAATATTTTCTTTTTTAATCCAGCAGAGTAATCTTGGTCACCCAGCTCTGGCGGCTCAGTGATGTCAAGTGGTCTGTGCATCTCTGGGTAGCTCATCTGAGTACTGTGCCAGTAGCATGTTATGTCACACTGCCACCTCTCCTTTGCAAAGGAAAAGGGGTGAGATTTTTAAGGACACTGGTCCTCCCTTCAGTAAGGTGTTTTTTCAGTGCCTCATGACAGGACTGACCTCTGGGCTCTCTTTAAGGACCATAACCTGGAGAGGGTGTGCAGGTCTTCTACGGTTGACCCACTCCAACAATTTTATCTTCCTAACCCTTTTTATTTCTTCTTCCTACACAAATTTCATTGAATTTAGGTCACTACTGGGTCCTGGATTTAGTCAATTGAAGAAACTCTTTTTAAGTGTTATTTTCAGGCCTTGAAACTAAATATTGAATGTAGAATCTATGGCAACTACACCCACATCAATAACTTTGGCCATATCCACAACTATTTTACTTTCATGTCTCAAACCATTACATTACATTACATGCACACAAATCTTTCCTGGGTTTTGGGTATTGTGATTATTTTTACTCTTCCCTGTGAACATTATGTCCTCCAGGTTAGACTTTGTACTTATCTTTCCAGGGTCTGTTGGTCCCTGACTTATTTGTGATTCTGGTGACATAGGATACGGCAGAGGTGGATCATCACTTTATCCTGAGCAAAGTAATTGTTTTGGGATCTTTCCACAAGGGGAAGTTATTCTAAAATAGGAAAGGGATGAAGTTCAGTTGGATTTAAAAGTTCATTATTCTCAGAGTTATGGGAATCCACCCAAATGTCTTCATTCCAATTCTGCTGTTGCCCAATCAATGCCCTAGCTTTTATATAAGAGACCTGGCAAGTCTGTGAATTCTATTTGGGTTATAATTATCCAACCTACAGAATTAAAAAAAAAGATATGCATTAGCCATATGGATATAGGAGATATTTTTAGGACAGTCCTAGAAGTTTTCTGTCTCTCTGTGCCTTGTGTTGGAAATTTGAAATTCTAACCTTTTATTTAAGGCAGACAGCCAACTCCATAGTCCTTACAATTCTTATTTCCTCTTAAAATCCTATTACAATAATAGTCTCTCAAAGGATTTTCTAATAAATCCTTTAAAAAGCTATAGATAATTATCTTGCCACTGCTTTCCAGTCTGTAGGAATTCCATTTTTTAAATTATCAACGAAGTTGGAATTGTTCAATCTAACCAGAGTAGATTACTAAATCCCAGATTCCTATGTTGAAGTTTTTGCATCTGAACTCTTACCAATGAGGGTTTTGCCAGGAAAACACTTGCCACTCCAACTTGTAGCAGAAGGGTATGATTAAATACAGAGAAAATTATGTACTTGCAAACTACTGGACAGAGAAAGTTAAGACTAATGAAAATATACCACTGGCCTTGAAGAGATGTGGAAATCCCCTATAGATTAGTCTGTAAAATTTTATTCCATATAGTACAGTAAGTGACAAGTGATTATAGTTGTTTGAAGAACCAAAGTAGGTAATTCACAAAAGCCGAACAAGACAGAGCTGTAAATTTCATATTTGCTACCAACATCTACAAGCCACTGCTAAGGAAGAATAATAGGTGTCCTCTCTCATGCTTTCAAATATTACGCCAGATGACCTGTACTGACAGAATGTAAATGAGGCAGGGTGGTGATTTAAATAACGCATTTCCTAGGTTTCCAGCCCCTTCAGCATGAGAAAGCATTTAAATGGGTGGGGATCATACTGAGTATTGACAGTCAGTATTTGGCATAGTATATAATGATGAGTTTCTTAAAAGTGTGTAAAATGTGGCAACAAATTAATATATAAACATACAACTTTTTTCTATTACCTTTCCAATAAACAAAGAATTATGGTATTTGGCTGTTTATATCCTCCAATACGAAACAGTTATTTTGAACCTTTAAGAAGAGAACAAAAACAGAGAAGAGTTAAAAAATCTTGGGAAGTCAGGTAGGAGGGGTTGGAGAGGGAAGCACAAGACAGCAGTAGTTATAGTAGGAGAGTTTTGATGGGAGGGGACAAACATTTCTGGGAAAATTGTGTAACACACACACACACACACACACACACACACACACACACACACATATATATATATATCTCACCGTGCTCAAAAACAGACAATGATTTTAGTCATGTTGAAAAAATCATTTGGTTGCTGTCTTTCTAGTTGTTTACAAGAGAGATTTCCCAAGTATGACCACATATTCCTAGATGTTCCTGAGAGAATTTCAGAGGTTCTGTGAGGTCAAAATTATTTTTGGAATGATGCAAAAGCATTGTCTTTTTTTGTAACCACAGTTAAATTTCTACTGACGTGCAAAAACAATAGTAGTTAAAAGTGCTGGCAATCGTAAGAGACAAAGCAATGATGCCAAGCTGGGCTTGCCTAAGTCAAACGTGTTCTTTACTCACATTATAAAAACAACACCAACTGTCTCACTTAAGTGTTTTCAATGGAATAATACAAATTGTTTTCTTAAATCTTAACTTGTTAGTATATACAATTCGAATATTCTGTGTGGCAAAATGGCAAGGATGTATGTGATTCATGACTGCTGCCCACGAAAGCTAGATGATGGTTTTGAGGACAAGTTTTCCTGTGACTGAGCTGTGAGCTGAGCTCTCTAGTGTCTTTTCCAAAACTTGAGTTTTACATGAAAGAACACTTGAAAGACAAACTGTCAGTATTCAAAATTGGGCGTTTGGCAGATGTGGTCTCCAAAATGGACAAAATAAATAAATTTCTCACATGAAGGAAATATATGATTTTTAAAAAAATATTGGATAATGAAAGGTATCAGCATTTGGAAGATCTATATAACTCAATGGACTAATATTTTCCAAAGAACCAATGCATAGTGTCACAAAGGCACTCAGATGGGTTTTAAATCCCATCAAAGTGCAAGAGGGACCAACAGAGGTTGATAAAGAAAAGACTGAGAGTTCACTGATACAGGCTCAGATCCTCTGTTGTAAGTCGCCTTTAAGGAGCTATCACTTGTGGAATTTTGATGCAATATCAAAGAAGAATATCCATAATTACATACTAAGCTCATTAAAATACTCTTTCTTCTAACCACATATTTATGGGAAGCTATTGTGTGTGTGTGCATGTGTGTGTTGTTGCTTACTAAGTTTTTAGGTAGGACTAGATGAATGGCACAATGGTTAAAGCACTTGCAAGGCCCTGTGTTTGATTCCCTAGCACCACATAAAGCTGAAGATGGTGGAGTAGGCCAGTAATCCCAGCAACTGGGCAGCTGAGACCATGAGTTCAAGGCTAGCCTAGACTACATACTGAATTCTGGAGCAGCAAAGTTTTATGTAAAGAAATCCTGAGACTAAAATGTTGGAGACTAAAATGTCAGCTCTCAAAACATCCCTCCAAGAGAGAGCAACATGGATTTGGTCATTACCTGGCATTACATGTCATTACATGTGCCATATGAATACTGAGGAACACTTTTGTCTAAATTACTTCCTCTTATGATGCATGTTGAGCGCATATATTGATACAAAACTTGAGGATATCCTATGAGTTACTATGGCTTAAGAAAAATATTTTAGGTTTTGTTCCATATAGAAATTAATGTTGAAATATATAAACATATATCAGAATAAGAAACTACATGATTTTGGAACTAAATATAATCTTGAAACCTACTTCAATCACTACCTACCTGCATCTTTCATATTTAAAATCATTTTATTTTATTTTAATTAATTTTAGTTTCTTTTTATAAATATTGATAATACATGTACTGTAGAATTTGGATGGAAAATGCCACCTAAAATATATTAGTTAGAATATGAGATAAACTTCTCTAAGAATAAGACCAAAAATTAAAACAAGACAGATATTTCTGCTCCTCATGGTCATAGTGCGAGCTCCTCAGGGCTTCATTTTTGTATGTCCTACATTCATGTCCCTTATGCAAGGTCAAGACACTTTTAAGAGCCAGCTGCATTCTATCCAGTAGGAAAGGGAAAGAGACACAATTTAGGGAAAGACACTTTTATTTATTCAAGTGACATCATCCTGCTCCCATTCTCTTAAGAAGAATTTAATCACATGTCCACCTTCCTATAAAGTGGGCTGAGAAACATTCTCAAGCGGAAGCCCATGTGTTTGGCTAAAATTTCATTACAATGAAGAGAAAATACATTGAAAGCCAGCTGTAATTCTGCTATAGATAAAATACCTATGTACGTGTTAAAGACCTGGTGAGTTCCTGATAAATCACAGATAAGTGATCACTGTCTATTTGTATATGGGTAGTATTACAAACAAGTGTAGGTTTCATCAGATAAATTCAAAGGTTTACAGAAGTGTCTTCGAGAAAACTTTTGAGTAAAGCCTAACTAAAAAATTTGGTGTATATATTTTTTGGTTTAATATGAAAGTTCATAACTTCAGGTTTTTCTCATTTTTACTTTGCTTCAATCTCTGAAATTTTATCAGATGGTATAATTTCTTTTAATGTGATGAAGGTGAAAAAAACGTATTATTACCATTGGCAGCTACCAGCTAAGATAAACTTACTGGTTTGTTATCTCCTGTTCCACTCTTTTTTCTCCTTTCACGCACTCATTGCAAAAACCTATATAGACAAGTGGAATCTCTCAGTTGGGTAGAAGAGAGGAAAGGAAGATCCCTCCTAATAAACCCACAGCAGGTGCTTATGGGAACAAAAGAGAAGCGTAATAGGTGAGTTTAAATAGGAATATGGGTCAGAGCCAGAGCCCTGTCATGAGAGGATAGCTCTTAGTGGAAATATGAGGACACTAGATGCACTGAAGGGTGAGAAAACAATAAAGTGGGACATTAGGGGTGCTCATGGCAACTATTTCACAGGATTGTGATTCCCCTCCGCCCAGGGCTAGCCAAACATAAGAAGCTTTCTGCACCCACATTTGTCTAGAGACAAATAAAGCTTCAAGTTTTTAAAAAAGCTCAGTGTAATTTCCAGGCATTGCAATTGTTTAATGAAGACAAGCAAGGGAGTTGCAAATTCAACAACCTTCTGATTGAGATTAATGTGCTCAGAAGGTTAACTCTTGCTTTCACATGCAACTGAGAAGAGAACATTAGACATGAAAAATTCTTTAGATCAAGCCTACTTGCTTGGTAGCCCAGAACAAAACACAGCTCCTTGAATATAACCTGTCCTTGGCTGATACCGTTTCCGAATTACTGATGACTAATTAGGACATTACCAAGAGTTGCAACTTGAAAAAGGATGACAAAGCATCACTAATAATGTAAGAAATGGTAAACATGTTTGTAATAAGAATTTCTTTCAGCAGGACTGTTCTGTGACTGGAACGAATAATTTGAATATGCTACTTAGGGTTGATGATAAAACAGCCAAAGGGTTTGCCTGGAACTCTTTCTGTCTTCATTTAAGTTGAGACTTCAAAACCAGAGAATAATGCAACAGTTTATAAATGTCACGTTATGCTCAAATTCCAAAAACAAGAAGCCTAATCATCATTTAAAGAAGGTTGGCTGACTTTGCAGGTTTAGGCAAACATTCATTTGAAGATGCAAGTGATCTCAGTCAAAGCTGGGGTGAGAAAAATCTTCACTGGCCACACATGCAGAGATGAAGCTGGCAAGGTGCAAATGAGCCCAGGGAATTTGAGATAAATTCTTACTATACAAGAGCAAGATCACGATGGTGTCGATCCCAGAGGACAGGAGAGGGTGGTGACACCAAATAAGAAGGAGGTATGTTAGTAGTTGTTCTGTTTCTGAGGGGTCAACTCTAAGTAATAGTCAAGCAGAAAACTATAGTTGTACTGTAAGGGGAAAGAGAGGAGACCCAAGTGGACAGGTCTTTATTGAGCTGAAATCATATGTATGAGAAATCACCTGTTCCTGTCTCTCACACGATGGAAATGCAGGGGAGGGATCTCCTTGTGGCAGCTGCTCACGAGGCTACCGATCTTTCCTTTGTTCTAAGAATCATAGGCTTTCAGCTAGGGCTTGGTCAATCGGTGAGCAAGTCTTAGCTATGTGACCTATATGGAAGCATTCATTTATCAGGGTGCTACAGAGAGCCTCCTCCTGTTGTTTTCTGTGACACAAGAGATAAAAGAAGGCTGCGATGGCAGGTGTTTGTCCTGAGGTCTGCCCGAAATGACAGTCTGCAGATCTGACAGAATTTCTGACAGTAGGAGTCAAGTGGGTGAAGATGAATGAAACAGGAATCAAAGTTTCCCAGTGGAAAGAGACGCATCCCCAAATTATAGGAGTACATTGGGAGCTTACCAGTGGCAGACCTCAGCGAAACCTCAGAAACACTCAGGATGGAAAAAGATCACCCTTGAACATGTACCAATTCCTGAAAATGTGGTATGAGATTACCACAAAATACTACCTAAACTACTGCCTATTTTCTGTCTAACTACTTCCCCAGAGCAGAAGGTGGTGAAGGGAAATGCAGAGCTGTGCTGTAAAAGCCACACAAGTTGGACAGTAGAACACGGGCCAGTAGTGGACGCCTTCCACTGCAGGCCTTCAGTTGACAGTGACTTTATACGGGACAAGAGAGAAGGGTTTCACTGCATAGAAAAGGGCAGTTTTGAATATTCCATTAAACTGAGCATTTTAACTATTGATGTTGAAGTTTAACCAGGAATTCCCGAGAAACTAAAAACATTATCTACAAGTGCATAGAAAAGCCAAGATTTTGCCTGTTGGCAGGGATTAGTTAGCCCATAGGAAAGGCACATGAAGCAGTAAGGGAAACATTTTCTATGCTACAGGGTTTCCATCTTTTCATCACCAGATCTGTGTAAAAGAGTACGTGCGTATAATAACAAAGAGTAAGGAACTGACTTTACAGAAAGGTGGGCTTCCAGCGACTGAATGCAATACATACTTAGGAGGTGGAGTTCAGCCTCCTTGGGAAACTGAGGAAGGACTGAGGCTGTCCTCAGCTCCTTATTTATGACTGACCTCCTCCTCTTACATTTAAATAAATATTGAAAACATTTTGAAGAAATATAGATTGGAGGAGTGCCAAATTATTTCCCAATTGTGTGTAGTAACACAATTTGGCCTAGCCATAATCCAAAATTTTTGTTTGCTGATTAGGCTAAGAATCAAGTTAGAAGTAAATCCAAGTTGAACAAATCTGGAATGATAAGAAGTGGATCTCTGCCAACCGGGCTGCTTCAATGAACAATTTACTTGGGCCTTTGAAAACTCTTCAGAGAATAAAATGGGTGCCAATGTCATCTATCACTGAAAGAATTAAAGAAAAGAAAAGAAAATCTCATCAGAAAATACGACCGTCTTTCTGGATAGGCCACAGTTCAAATATGGAGGTGGCTAATGTTTTATAATTATTACACAGAGGTGAAGAAATGACACAGCTTTTACATATGTCTGCAGTTTTCATATGAAGATATATAATTAGCATGCTTTCAAAGATAATTTTTAAACCAGGGAAAATTATTTGTTATAAACAAGTCCCAACACAATGGTTCTTAGTTTTGCAAAAAAAAATTATGGTAAAATCATTGGGTGACTCAAGTCTGGAAGAGAACTAGAGCATTAATCTGTTCATAGCAGTGTGTGAGTTTCAAAAATCTTGTCATCATCCTCATAGCCAATCGGAATACTTTCCTTTTCATTCCTTATAACCAATGTAAGCATTCAGCCATTGTTTTCAAACTGTCTAGAGTAATACAACTTCAATCAAATAGGTGCTGAATGTTGGGCTCAAATTTTATAGAATGCGTAAATTAAAAAGAACATTGAGTTGCTTGTTTTGATCTATCTAAGTGAATGCACACAGACCAGAAATTTTATTTTTGTGCTGTCACGCATGTAGTTCAGGGAATCACAAAGGGATTTAATTCAAAATTAATTAACTTTGAAGTGGTGTGCTTCAACATATGCTTAAGAAAATGGCTGAAGTATAACAAAACAAAGCAAAAATTACAAAGATTTTTAAAGCCCCAGTGGTTGAAACTTAGTATTTGAGATATATCAAAGTAGAAAGTTGTCTGATTAGTGTTTCCAGAAATGGAAATCTTCACCAATTATTCCAATTTTTTCCCATGAACAATCAATAAGTATGGAATCCCCAATGTATTACTCAGCTTTTTGCTGCTGGAACAAAATGTGTGACACACACAACTTGAAAAAGAAAACAGTAAATTTGGCTCACAGAGATTTCAGCACCATTAGCTGATTCCATTGCTGCGAATGTGAGGTGAGGTAGAACACCATGGCTGAAACAGAACACAGGCAAAGATCCTCGTGAGAGACATTCTCTCCAGAGGTGCCCCCCTCACCCACCTCTGTCAGGGGGGGCCCCAGCTCCTAACTGTACTTCCAGCTGCGAACACTGTGGATTAGTACACTGATGAGTATGGCACCTTATGAACCAATCACTTTTTCTGCTGTCTCTTAATCTAGTAGATTAAGCGACATCAGTTAATTAAGTCAATTAAATTTGACTATCATACCCATGATAGAAACCTTGAGATACTTTGTCTAGTGTCCCATCTAGTGCATGAAGGGAAATTAGTATAGTTCCTATGAGTATAATGGGGATGACCTGAATTCGGCTTAGAAAAACACAGGGTAATTATTGCATCCAATAATTTGGGCATGCAGTGGCATGATGGTGATGGTTGGACAGGTGACAGAAGGATCTCCACTAATTTACACTCACAAAGATCAAAGTGATGTTCAAATAATATCCCTTAAAACTTGTACACTACCACCAAATGCAACCCCAAGACTCTTTTCTTATTTTTGAAGTGAAATATTGCCTACATTTTTCATTCAAAGTTATCTTTTATGCTAATTTAAATAAGAATATTCCTGAATGAACATTGTTTTCAGGCTACTGAGTACCTGAATAATATGACCTAGACCTGGAACTCCTTCAACCTGGAAACAATGAAAAAGAAGAAAGACTCATCCAAACCTCTCTTCACATGGAAGTTGCTCCTCATTGTCCTTGGAAGTCATCTGTAACCCATCTTATACCTGTTATCTTACTTCCAGCTTTAGCAGAGTCCCTGTGAGGCAGGAAGTTGGATATCAGCAGGCCTATACCATGGCCTATATGTCTTGCCTGAAATCTTTTATCAAAGACATTAAGAACAAAGATGAATCCTGCCTGGTTACTTGGGGAGTTAGGATATCATGGCTTAAAAAACGGCTTCCATGTAACAGTCCTTGCTGTGTTTCTCTGGGGAGTTTTTGGGTCTTTCTTCTGAATTCTTACTGGTTTTTTATTCTCTGCTATGTGCATCTAACCATCTCAAAACTCCCAAAACTGTGTGATAAGATTTTGGCCTGTAATGTCTTCCCAAAGCCTCATGTATTTACATGATTTTATGAGGTGGGGCTTGGCTGGAAGGGGTGGATTCTTAGTGAAGACCTAGAGGGCTATATGCTAGCTCTGCCCTTCCTCTCTCATTTGGAATCCCATCTGCCAAGCCATGAAGAGCTCTCTGGCTGTGCCCCTACCATTGGTCGTTGCCCAAGTATGAACTGTGACCTGTTGAAAGTGTTAGCTAAACTATTTTCTCCCTTAAATTGTGGGTGTCAGGTATTCTGTCTCAGCAATGGGGAAGTAACTAAGACAGAAATTGGTACCAGAGAAGTTGGTTTGTTGTTGTGACTTTACCTGAACCATGTTGTTTTCACTCCTTTGAAGTTGCTTTGCAGGAGGAATTTGGAAAAATGTAAAGATGGAGGGTATAAAATCCAGAATACTGCTAGCCAAGTTTGTTGGGAGATTCTGGTCATAGGTCAAAAGACCAGAATGCAGATAGAAGTATGGGTTATAAAGGCCCAGCTCAAGAAGTTTCAGATGGGAAGGAGGCATTTATTGGCAATTGGTCTAAAAAGCATGAGTAATGCTCTTCTCAAAAGTGTACTGGTGTTTTTCTTTTCCCTTATCCAGAGATTTTTACTGAAACTGAAACTGAGGGTAGTGAGCTACTTAATCTAATGGAAGAAATTTCAAAACACGAGTTAGATGGGTTCTGTTTGTGACTTTTACCCAGCTCTACACTGAGAAGCAGGAGAAAAGAGCAGAAGGGTACTTGGTTTTTAGAGAGATTAGTATTAAAAAGAAGCCCACTACTTGCAATCAGGACTATGAAAAAGATACCTTGAGGGCACGTCAAGAATCAACAGGACCCCACACTTTGCCAATCGAAGGATGGGGAGGCAAAGGGCCTTTCTCTGAAAATAATTCTCCAAGGCATTGTGTGGGCACAAGGAAAATGTTTGCTGGAGCCCAACCATCTACGAATGCAGAGACCTCAAGGGTGATTATCTAAGGGGCCAGCTGCTGCCGAAACCAGTAGCAGACCTCGGGGACATCCACATGGTGCAGGTCACACAGGCACACTGAATGCCAGAATTCGGTTGTTGAGGCTTTCACCGGATTTCAGAGGAACACCCAGGAGGCCAGGCAGTGTGCCCCTGGGAGGGCAGTGCATAAAGTTATAAAGGTGAAGCCAAAAGTGTAGTGGAGACCCCAGAAGCTCAGAGATGCCAGAGACTTGGATCATCAGCTGAGAAAAGCTGCAGGGTTTGAGCGGACCCAGCCTGAAAGAGAGAAGATGGAGGGTGCAGCCAGGGGCCGTGCTGAAGGGGTGCAGCCCTCCAAACCCTTCGAAGTTCGCATCTCACCACTGCTTGTGCGGGGTGCTCCCCACAGAGCTACCACACTTAATGCAACTGCAGGATTTGGTTATTATCCTGCTGGGTTTCATTCCCGCTTTAATCTGATTGCTTGCTATCCTCCTATTCCTCTCTCTTGGAATAGGCACGTTTACTCTGTGTGCCATAGTATGCTAAAATGTTTATTTTTTCTTTGATTTTCATAGGAGTCACAGCTGAGTTTGCCTTGTATCTCTGAGGAGACTTTGGATGTTTGGACTTGTCGCAGGGCTGAAACTGTTAAGACTGGCCACTCTTTGAGATGGGCTGAATGCATTTTGCATAACAAGGTAGACGTGAGCCTTTTTGGGGTCAGGGCAGAATGTTATGGTTTGGATCTGTAATGTCCCCTACCAGCTTCATGTACTGGGACGCTATCGTGAGCCGGGCCTGGTTGGAAGGGGCAGGTGCTGGGGACTCCACCTGCAGGGGTGTGTGCTGGCTCTGCTCTCCCTCCCTCACCTCGCTTCTCATCTTCCACGCCATCTTCCTTGCTGGCTACACTCTCGCCCTGCGTGTTCACATTGTCAGCTGCCCATGTATGGACTCTGACCTTCTGAAATAGTGAGCTAAATTAAATCTCTTCTCTCTTAAATTGTGGATGTCGTGTATTGTGTCCCCGTCATAAGAAAGTAATGAAGATGTTTTGTCTGAATTCACATAAAATCCAAACTTCATCAAGTTATGGCACGAATTTTGGAATTTCCCTGAAGATTTGTAGAGTCTGTCAGCAGCATCGTATTTTATTCCGTATAGAATTTTAGAGCCAAATTTCTGGCCCCATTTGTTCCCCTTTTCTCAAACCCTCCTGTAGTTGTCACCTGCTACCTTCCCAAATTGTATATTTCTGGTGTGTGACACTCTGTTTTGCTCGAAGCCTTTGAGGTAGTTGTAGAGTCCTACAGGCCCGATTTGGCTTTTTACCCATTCACACATATTTCTTTTGTTAACAGTGCTGTATCTTCCTTCTCATACTTACTGAATGTCCCTTTGGAGTGATTCAGTGTTTTCTGCAATCTTTAGTAAAAAGGTTTCATAATCTAAGCTGGGTAATTTCCCTTTTGTATCTGACTTACTTGTAGCTGACTCACCCAGATTCTAGTTGTTCTCTCAGAAAACTGCCTATTGATGCTCTTGTCTCCTTCCTGTTTAAAAGTTTTCCTGAATTTTTCTTATCTACAACAACCAACCCAAAAAATGTTTATATCTTAAGTCAGTAGAGCTGTACATAAAGGGTCCTGAGCGCTACCAAAATGTTGTCTACTTAACTGTCTTGAAAAAAGGCTTTTCTTCCTGAAAGAATTTCAGCATGATATATAAATATTAAGAAAAATACCACAGTAAATAAATGTAATGGATTTTTTAAATTAAGAATAAGAAAAGCAGAGAAAGTTCTTTCAATTATCATTAACTGTCTTCCTACAGGTAGAGAGTAGGACTCTACAGCTAATAAACAAACTTTAGGCAAATATATTGTGCACAAATGTTGCAATATTTGTTCAAAGTGAACTGACAAGTAAACTGAATTGTGCTCTGAAGACACAATTCACTGAATGTTGGGAAGATTTCCATGAACTTAAATAGTGGCTTTAACTTAAATGAATTTTTTATGGAGATGAAGACTGTTGGTACTCACTCTGCTAGATGTACACTTTTTAGTTTTGTCATATGATTAATCAGAACATCTTAATTGTACCTTCTGTTCAGCAGAAATAGTCATTGTAGATATGGTAACAGTTTTATTGTCCCGATTTTCTCTGTATGTGAGTAGATATCTGATTGGAAGCCATAAATATGGTTAACAAATGACCATCCAGGGCTTCCTTAAAAATTATAATAGGAAGCCAGATTTTCATTTGGCCTTGCATGATAATACATAGGGAAAATCAAAAGTATTCCAAAATTTCAAACGGGTAGATATCTTTAAGGAAATATTTTTGAGAAAAAAGATATTTAAGAGATAAGTATTTATCTATAAGATTTTGTTAGATGTAAGTGAAAAAGTCATTGTTATAGCACATTATTTGTGTTTTCATATAAAATGAAATACTATGAGGAAAATTTATTTTATGAAATGATATATTCAATGAAAATGGAATTGAATTATACTTTAAGTTTGGCTAATATTATGATTGATTATCTTGACTGTAACAGAACTTAGTTTTTCAGACTTAAAGCATTCCTCAGCAGTCCATAGGTTGCCATGGCAACTCCCCCAAAATGTATTCCTACACCATTTGGGGGTATTCCCACTATACCAATTGACAAGTGGCTGACAGAGAAAGACTGTTCTGTCAGTGGCTTTCCACAGTGGTTTTATATTGGACTTCAGAGGAAAAGACAATTATTAGCTAGAATGAATATGTTACTTTGCATTTTTCAAACTATCTTTGACATCTAAGCTGGCACTCCACAAAAGTCCTGAAGTAGGTCAGTGTTCTGATGGCTGTCCTTATTAGTCTTAGGAAACAAAGCGTTGTGGATACAGAAAGATTTTTAGGGCATAATCCTTTAGCAATACCATGATTAAGTCTTCAGAAATAAATTCTCCTGAGTTTCAGGATAAAATTATTTGGTTTATTCACAACTTTCTAATGGAAAAGGGAATTTTCCTTTATAATTTATTTTAAAACTATCATAAAACTTTATGTATATTAACACATAATAAATAAGAGTTCTAAGTATTAAACACTGATATGTGCTAAATAATATGTTAAACTTACAATACTTCTCTCTTGTAACAGTTCTGAGAAACAGGCTTTGCCTTTGCTGCCTACAGAGAAGGAACATGGACAGAGAGACTAATTAATGTGTCTAAGGTCAATGGCAGAAGCAGAATTTGAAACCAGTTCTGTTTGCCACCTGAGACTGGAGGTTTAATTATTTCGTTAGTTTCTGCTGCTATATTGTATTTGTATGCAAATTTATTTCACATAGTACTATGATAAGTACCACATATGTAATATGCTTTTGAAATAGTAGTGAACTGCAAAATGAAGTGCTGGGATTAAATATTCTTGGGTTTAATCCAGACTGCACCAGTTTGTAGCAGCTGCCCTCTCTACGTGAAAGATTTCATGAGATTAAGTAATATTGCCAGCTTTAGGTCTTTCTATGGAGTTACAGAATAGATGATCAACTCATTTTCCCTAATGCTTACATAGAAAAACTGTTCCCAATCCAATTCCTCCCACTTTGAAGAGTCAGACTATTCAAAATATAAATCTTCATTCTGTTTATATGTACTGAATTCTTACTACCAGACACCATTGAAGGTGCTACAGATATAACAGTCAACAACACAGATCAAACATTAGCTCCTCAAATAGCATTTTTCCACTAACTCCCCAAACCCTTCAAGGATTCCTTCCCATTATGTACAGCATAATTGATATACCCCTTCGCAAGAAACAATTAGCTTCTCTTGAGTGAGTCTTGTTAATGAAGGTGATTATCATACAGACTGAAGAAGATGCTTGCATAGGTAGCTTGGAACAGTGCAAGAAGGTAGGCAGGCAGGACATAAGATGGCTGTAGGGATGGCGTGGGGCTAAAGGCTTTTTCAGGATCATGGACTAGAACTTGGGAAAATGTAAATTCCTGGCTTTGAAGGTGAGCATTATATAAGTTTTCTGGCTCTCCTTACACTCTCAGAGTAGGACCGTGGCATCTTCATCTGAATATTCCTATAGTCTGAGCCAGTCCTGCCTGCAGTGTGAAAAGAGTTTAATAAATGCTCCAATTAATGGTCTCAAATATTAGTGGAAGTTGAGTCAAATAATTTGGGTCATATTTACCTTCTGATGCAGATACACAGATCCTTGCAAGAGAAAGTAGTTCACAGATACACAGTGTTGGCTTCACTTGTTGACTTTTTTAAAGATGGAGAACCCACCAGGCCTCACTCAAAATAGCTGAGGAAAGTTTTTGTATAAAACTCTCAGCTGATTTATATACACACAAATGTTTAAGATACATTGGGCCAGATCATTTTTATAGCTGTTCAGTAACTTTAAGACAAAATATGAGCAATTCTGTGATACTGTACTCTGTTAGTGTCCCATTTTCTTAAACATCAGGGAACAAGAACAAGGGCAAGGCCTCAGTAAATTGCAGTAAGATAGACTCTGAAATTCCATAGACCTCCTTGGAAACATTGGCACCTGAGAGAGAAGGACTTTATGGCTCCTGACAAAGTTAGGAAGCTGTAGACAGAACAGATTGCATTTGTCAACATGGAAACATTAAAGAAAGTTTGTTCTTTTGTGCAATCATTTAGCAATAAGGTAAGGTTGCCAGCTAGATTTATTGGGATATTGGATTTTATGTTTCTGGTATCGAATAATATTTTTTACATTGTTTATGTCTAAATAAATCTGTCTTCTATTTTACATTGCCCTGTTGTATTGCTGCTTACAGATAAAGGGTTCAGGTAGCATAATTTGCTCTGCCCTTGGGACAGACTGCCATGCATTGAAACCCAGTCACAGGGAGAGCACAGCAGAGAATTTCAATGTGCTCTGAAAAGTTGCACAGAAACAGTGAAGGAATACAGCCTACCAAGAAGATGTTGTTTTTGATCTTGTCCTATCTAGTCTCTACCTGGCAGACACTGATTTTCAAATACAAAGATGAACATTTCAAAGTAAAATCTGTGCCTAACACCCTCCCGAGCCATCCAGTCCTTGCAACAGCTGTTTTGCATCAGCCCTGGCTTTATGTTTATCAATGCTGAGGTGACTTTCTTTCTATGACATCTATATAAAAGTAGAACCAGTAAGTAACAGTGAAAATAAAAAAATATGACCAGAGTTTAAAAATAACTTAAAATTTGCAAAGGAAATAATGACTATTGTAAGGCAAATTAATGTAGACCCTTCTTTGTGTTCACAAAGTGGATGAAAATTGCTCTCTTTGAACAGGCAGGATAAAATATGTCCATTTGTATTACAGTCTTTATTCGTTAGTCTGCTTTATGATTTGATTTTAGGTTTTCATTGTTCCAAAGCAATTTTGCAGATTGAATCTTAAAAGGATTATAAACCACAAAAGTCATTTTGAATTCTACATGGAGTTAATATACCTACTGCAATTCTATACATTTGTCTTTTAAATTTTATAAAGAAATTTGTTGACACTTTCCCTTTCATCTGTTTCTTACAATATATTTTGGGTAAAAATGAGTTGAACACTGATGCCTGCCTTATTTGATATGTTTTAAAATATATCAGCCAATCAGCATAATTTGAAGTGTCAACTATTCCAGTGTTTCAAATTTCCTCTATATTAAAATATTACCCTAAATTGAAATAATTTTGTGATGCACAAAAAATGAAATTTTAACTTCAGAAAACAGTCACTGGGGGTTGTGATAAAAGGTCCCAAATCTTTTGACAAAATGATGTCTCCATCTGTTTTTTTCTTTTTAACTGTAATACAGAGCCACTTTTTAGAGTACTGGGGAACTTAACTGCACAACTGGAATATGAATCATGTTTGAACAGAACTAGGAAAACAGAAGAAGTGAATCCCTCTAATAGCAGAAAGTGAAGTAAATGTAACCATTCTTTAGCATGTCTAAAATATTAAGGCATGCTGACATTAATTTTTCAAGGCTTGTCCAAAAGAAATAAGTAACCAGGGTTAAATTAAACTAAATTTGGCCCAAGTCCGTGTCTGTACAAAACTCATTGCAAGCTTCACTTAATGTATATTCTTACAACAAATGACAACCACAGCAGGAAAACTTTAGCTAATCACAGGTTTACAACTGACCAGACTATGTCCACACAAATCAAATGTGCACCTGTGACCTATCAAACTGTTTCTGTATTTCTTGACATTCTTCTGTCTGTAAATATAGCCTGCCCAGGTTGCTGGGTAGAAGCTCTTCTGGTTCAGACTGCTGCCTGCTTCATGGATTGTTTAAGTGAACTGAGCTAAATTTAGTATGTCTAAAGTTTTTATTTTAACATCATCAGCTTTCTCAGCTATTCTCTATTGCATAATTTAAGCTCAATAGAAGTTATTATTTGTCTGAGACCCCAGTGGCAAGAGCAGATACCAGGTGTATCTAGGGGACTCAAATGCATCAGGAGAGACATAGAGATTTCCAGAGTGATAGAAAAGCTTTAGGGGAGTTTTTTTTTTTTTTTTCTTTAAAAACAAACAAAGAACAGAGAAAAGGCCTCATAAAGAAGATGTTAAGTTCCAAATGGTATGAAAATTGTGGTAGATGATTTAGCTCTAAAGTCATATTTTTCCTTCGGTAGTGCTTGTGCATTACCCAGCTTATCATCCAACCTTCCCAACCTCTGCCCCCATATTAGTCACATTCACGGCACTGGGACAAAACGCCCAGCATACACAACTTAAAGGAGGAGATGTTATTTTGGTTCATGGCTTCAGAGGGTTCAGTCCATGTATTACTAGGTGGCTCCCAAGGCAGAAGCAGCATGGTGGAAGGATGCCAAAGAGGACAGCTGCTCAGCCATTGTCATCCAGAAAGTTGGGAGAGAAGTGATGAACAAAGAACAAGAATACACACTCTTCAGTCATGTACTCAGTGACTCACTCTTTTAACCAGGCCCCACTTCTAATAGCACATTCAGCTATGAGCTCATTAATGGCTTAATCTACTGGGAATAAATAATCCATAATAATGTAATTAATTTCCCAAAGTGTCACTTCTGAACACATGAGACTTTCAGGAAATGATTTAGATAACCTAACGTCACCAAATCCTTTTACTTTTTAGGGTTTGTTCCTAAGATGAGGGAAAAGACACTCTTAGAAAGCATAAGGTAGTCCTGCCTCTGGCCACGTAACAGATGGACACACAACTGTATTCTATACCCCTTAGTGAGACCAACGTGGAAGTTGGTGAAGTTGAGCCAGAATATTGGCCATGAGTTCAAATTGGCAACAAACTACGTCTTTACTACTGCCAATGCTCTACTGCCAATGCTCAATGTCCAAAGTACAGGACACACATGGGGCCTCTGGCTCACTGCAGACCAACATGTTCTCATCTCTTATCTGACTGTTAGCTTTTGACAGCAGAGATGTAATAAAGTACACAATCATTTCATTTGAACTCTAAAGTTCTCAAGGACCAAATCTTATTTACAAACAGGCTAGCTTTGGCATGGGTAGACCATTAGATTTGTTATATTTTATTACCTTCAGAAAGAAACCTAATGTTTCTTTGTTAGTGTTGGTTTATTTGTGATTTTTATTGGCTTTTATTCAATATTTGGTTAAAAAGTAGCCATCAGCTTTAGGCAAAATACAGACACCTGATTATCGTCAATTGTGTGATATCTGTATGTCAATACTACTATGAGAGTCAGGGTTGGTAGTAATGATTGGTAAATAAAGCAGTTAAAAAATTTTCCAGTGCAATAAAACAGACTTTCAGCTTCTGTTCCTGCCTTTCTTTGTTTTTGACTTTTAATTACCTAGGACCACTTTTGGATGAGTTGATAGCAATTCATACAGGTGAATGTGCATCTCTGAGCTGGTATTTCAAGAAGTACATTCATTTCCAAATGGATACCAGATTAACCTGAAAGATTTGAAGTAGATTTTTATCCTGTATTAGAGTAAATGATTGCAAGTCTACCCGACCCTGATGTGGCCATTTATTTTTTTACTCCAATGTTACTGCTGGTATCCAAACATATCTCAATACATTGCCCAACTGGAGAGGCAAAGGCATGATTGCTCAATAAATATTTTTTTTGACAAAAAGCTCTTACCAAATGCGCAGAAATCAGAATAGTTAAAGTCTTGAGTTCACTACTGAGTTTCTACATTTCCATCCTGCTTCATTCATTTCTATAACCCAGTTTGTCCTGTAACCACAGCGGGGAATTAAGAGTACTCAATAATCGTTGCATGATCTCTTGTATGGTTGGCATGTGGACCAAACATGAAGATCTAGGGCCATCTAGTTGCCTTGTTTGGTTATGCTTGGCTTCTTTCATTCCCCACTGCCCAGGTACTAGAGTAAAGGTAAACATTCACCTGCATCACACTTCGAGGGCTCTTGGGAGGTGAGTGTCCTTGACTTTGGAGATGATGAAGAGGGGTGTTTCTGCTACAGCTAGACACACAGGAGAGCACGGGGTTGGATTCTGCTGTGCTTTTAGACTTGAGTTCACTTTATTTTATAGGTAAGTAGAGGTTCAAGCGTAGGCAGTTTGCCCTGATGTAAAAAGAAAAGTCTCTGTACTAATTAGCAAATCTCATTTTATTTAACATTTGGAATTTATAAATATTTTCCAGAAGAAAAAAATCATGCACTATGAAGGTTCTGTGGAAGAAACTACTTGAGTGAACATCAATTTGCCTGTCCAACTCTCAGTACAAGTATCATGGGCAGCTTCGCACAGAGTTAGAGGCCTCTCTGGAAAGAAGATCAGCAGAGGTAGCATTTCTCAGTTTGGGTGGAAAAAAATCTTAGAGCTTATCTGGTACTATCTTTTTGTTTTACAGATGAAGCAAATGACTTGCTGACTTGCACAGGTATATATGGACAGAGAGAGAGAGAGAGAGGTAAAACAAGTTACATATTATATCATATTTTATGCGTATGAAATTCTTGAGGATTAAGTAAGATCATTCATGTACACTGCTAGTCATCTACCTAACAGTTAAGTGTTTGGAAAATATTTGCTATTATTATTTTGTTAAGTATTGTTCTCTCTTGAAACACATATCCTAAAGTATGCATACTGTGAATATTTATTTAAATGTATTTTTTCAGGTTGTATGGATATATCAGTACTTTTTAAGTGATTTCCAATTAATGACCATTTGCATTGTTTCATGTGGTATCTTTCCACCAAAAATATGTAACAGACATTCTTAAGGTACAGCTTGCCTCGCCCATGGATAATTTCTTTAGGTTGGATTTCTGGCAGCAGGATTGCTCAATGTGCATATTTAAACTGTTAAAACTGCCAAGTATTTTTCTAGGACTCTTCCATTCATTTTACTCCTTTAGTCATATATTGGAAGATTTTTTTTCCCAAAATATTGCCTGCACTGGGCGTGATGAGTCATTTAAATTTTTCTTTCAATCTGGAAGTATAAAAGCAATGTAATTTAATATTGTTTTTATTTGCATTTCATTTTGTTATTATTGTGATGGAGGTTTTTTTCTGTGGATGCAAACGTTTTTTGCCTTTATATTTCTTACTATATCTTGTGCTATTTTCATAAGTTGCCTTTTCTTATTTTTAGAAGATACATCTATTTATTCAATAATATTTGTTAATAATTTATTCAACAAGTACTTAATACTGAATACATGTATATTCCAGATATTGTCTTTGTAGTGAGGATGTAATCAGTGACTGTCATTTGTTAAATATTTTTAGGGTAAACCAGACAAGGCTATGCGAGTCTCACACGCACACTAACATGCTACATACTATTGCGATTCTTGCCAGGTCTATAAACAGATTCAGAGACTGGCCCAATGTCATACAGCTTGCAAATGACAGAGTGAGAGCTTTATGTGAAACTCACTTAACTCTTCATGATTCAGGGCGGGTGCAGGAGTCAGTCCAGGAGGATGGTGGCTAGAAAAGCAGCTCCCGGCAGCAGGTGCCTGTGCTTGGAATTAATTCTGAGGATCACCAGTGAGTAATAGTCTGATTAAATGTACTTATTCTTTCTTTGTTATAACTTTTATAAGTATTTCTTCTCAGCTCTATTGTTTGAACTTTTTTATTTGTTTGGAAGAATTTATGTTTCTTTTAAAATATGGTACAGGTACAAATTTTAAAAAGTATATTATCTATGTGCAAGATTTTTTTCCTTTATAATTTCTAGACTTTTTTAACTTAGAAAGGCATATCCTAATTGACATTAAGAAAAAGTAGGCAAGGCTATTTTAATACTTTATGACTTTGACTTTAATGTTTACATAGTTAGCTTTTATGGCATTTATTTCAGGCTAATTCCAACTTTAAATAAGACAGACAAATACATACTTTTTATCAAGAAAGAAACTCTCGTGTATGTCTTTCATTACTTGTAGTTATTATTTACTGCTCAAAGGATTTCAAATTGAGAGAAGGTATAGAAAGAAAAATACTGGCAAAAGGGTCAGCTTCAAGGAGTTCTATTCTTCAGTTGATTTTGAAGTTTTAATTTTTTTTTTTTTTTTTGTACTTGGACACATTCACGACCAGACATAGAAAAGCGTAGTGATCAACAAAAGCCCGATTTCTTACTGGGCCAGTAATTTGAAAGAGAAGCATTTGAATTTTTGGAATTAGACTACCTGAGTTAAAACCCAACTTGGCTACTTAACAGACAAATAACTTCTAACAATTACTTCACCAAAATGAGACTCAATTTCCTTACCTCCCAAAAAAGGGAGAGGGAGAAATGCCCGTATCATAAAGTAAAGATTAATTAAAACAAAGTTGGGGGGTAGACTTTACGTTAAGTACTTGACCACAATAGGGCCTTGATAAATACAGTCATGTACAGCACAATAATACTTCAGTCAACAACATACCACAATCATGGTGATGATCTCAAGAGGAGCAGAGAAATTCCAACACATAGTGATGTCATAGTCATCTCAACATATTGACACACTGAATAACTTCATGTTTCTGATGATGTTAGTGCATAGACACCTACTGTGCTGTTAGGAGTAAAAAGTACAACACATGCAATATGTAGAGTATATGATAACTGATAATGATAACAAATGACTGTTACTGGCTTGTGCTTTTACTGTATTCTACTGCTTATCATTATTTTACATTGTGCTCCACTTAATAAAAAGGAAGTCTGCTGTAATCAGCACGCTGTAGTATGCCAGCAGCAACCTAATACATTTTGTGTTTACTGTGTCCCTTGATTGCTTCATTTCTCTTGCGCTTGATGTAATCTGATATACTGTTTGGTGCATCCTAGTCCTAGAAACAATTTTATCAGGGTATATTGTATATTTGATGCATATCCATATGCAGTGTAGTGTAGGTATAGAGTAGGTTGTACCATCTCAGTTAATTTAGGTATATTCTTTGGTATTTGTGCAACCATGAATCAGCCTTGCACATGCTTTTCAGTACATTTCTTTGTTGTTTGGCAATATGTGGTAGAGTTGCTTATTGGTTATGTTTTCCATGTTTATTATTCTATTACATATGATTTTGAAAATTTTCTCTCCTAATCCACTAGATACCTTGTTCACAGGACAAGGATATGAACTATTACACACTTAATCAAGTAAATGGTTTTGTACTTATTTTTATGTAATTGAAAAAAATCAATAACAACTTAAAAGCCCTAGTGCTGTGAACAATTAGCCCAGTTGACACACATGTAACAAATGTGAGGGAAAAGCCCATTAGAAGGAAAAACATTAGCTAAGTGGTATAAGGAGGAAACAAAGGCCTTAGGGAAATAAAACACATTCTAGATCATATTGTTAATTTAGAAAGTAACTCCCAGAGGTTCATACCAAAGCTAGATGCCGAAGACAACATTCATGCACTGGAAAGCCTGTATGCAAGGGTGACAGGCCGGACAATTTGTCAACTAAACGGAAATATCAGTACATCTAAAGAGAAACAGTGTGGGCTTCTATTTTTCAACAGGTATGAAAAGAGGGCAAGATTTTACATAAAATGAGAACAAAATTTACAAACTGCATGTAATGATGGCTTGTAAGGCCATGATACACAGCAACAAGGACATCTATCGGAGAAAGGGACACGGTGAAATGAGCGTGCCAGCCTACTGTCCTTCTGCATGCATGCATGCTTACACACAGGCAAGGGAACCACATAAACCTCAGTTAACCCAGTTCAGTTCCACGTTATAAGTATTGAGTGGGTGCCCAGGGACATCAAGATAGCCTTACCCACTGTTCCCCCCACCAAAAAAAGAGAAAAATATCAAACCAGAAATTGAGTAAAAATGCAAAACATAATAAAAATATTTAAATCACAAATTAGTTCTTAGAGAAGGTGAATGTTTTAGTCACTATCTTGTCACTGGATGCAATACCCAACACTCACAACTTAAAGGAGAAGAAGGTTATTGTAGTTTATAGTTTCAGGAATCCTCAGCCCCTGCATAGTTGGCCAACTGTAAGGCAGAAAAGAAAAAATAAAATGTGGAAAGCCTATGCAGAGAAAAGCTGTTTACTGCATGGCAGTCAGGAGAGAGAGAGAGAGAAGGGGGGGGGGGGGGGGGAGAGAAGCATCCAGTGATGGAGATACACCTTTTGAGGCTGTGCACCAAGTGACCCATTCCTCCAACCAGGCCTCATCTCCTAACGGCACATGAGATCATCAACAGATTAGGCCTCCAATGAGCATAGTCCCCCATGACCCATTCACCTTTCAAACACTTGAGACTTTGGAGAGGGCATTTCCATACAATGAACAAAATCAATAGACCTCTAATCTGACTAATTAGGATAAAATGTAATCAATATATACCAATTACCAATATCAGAAAAAAGTTATGTCATTAGAAATTCTGCAAATATTAAAAGGAACAATAGGGAAACATTATAAATACCTTTGTGTCAACAAATTTAAAAATTTAGATAAGCTAAACTAATTCCTTGAAAAACAAGGTAATTCTTCACATACAAGAAAGATATGTATGTGCACAAAATGCCAAACTTCATTGTAAACCTTAAATTTTGCACTTATACATATCAATAAAATGGGGGAAAAATAAAAAGGGAGCTAACCTGTACAGGCATCTATTTACAAAATTAAGTTAGGTTTGGTAGTTAAAAATGTTTCCACAGTCCTTTTTCACAAATCTTCATGTTTATATGCCTGCACTACGGAATTCTATCAAACATTTAAGGAAGAAGTAATGCCAGTTCTATAAAAAGATTTTTGTGATTTTCATTAAACCAACAAAAGTTACAGCTCCTAACTAATTTTGTAAGGTAAAACCCAAAACACAGCAAGAACACTCCAAACCTATATTCCTCATGAATAATGATGCAAAAATTCTAAACATAATTTAACAATAATGAAAAGAATACTATTTCATGATTCAGTGAATTTTGCCACAGGAATGTATGCAGATTTGGTTTGGATTTTAAAAATCAATATAGGGATCCTTTTAACAAACATCTTTCATGTCATCTCAGAAGTATAGGAAAATATTCAATAAAATATCAACCATTATTTGTGATAAAAATCCTCAACAAGGAATAAAAAGGAACTTCCTAAAAAGAACATTTATTTTTTTTAAAAAGTCTACAGCAAAGAGAGAAAACTAAATGCATCCTTCCCACAAGACAGGAATTTTTACTCTTACCACTCCTATTCCTACTGAACAATGGATGGAAGACCTTAGCCAGTGCAAAAAGATAAAAACATTAAAAAATGAATGCATTGTACGGTTCCATTTATGTAAAGTTCTGGAAGTAAAAACTAGGTCATGGCTACAGAAGGCAGGTCAGTGAGCACCCATGACTTCCCAGTGTTCTGCTGGAGAAAGAGAGATGTAGGAGGGTTTACAAAGCAGCAGGAGGGAATTGTGGGAGGTGATTGACAAGAGGGGATTGGGGTGATGGTTTCACAGATGTTGATGCATGTCAAAATTTATCAAATTAGAGGCCTAGAACATAGGTAGTTCATTTTGTGTCAATTGTACTTCAATCAAACTGCCAAAAAACCAAAATAGATGTGAGGCAGGAGGATCACAAATTTGAGCTTTGTTTGGGCAACATGGCTACAGCTACTCATTGAGACCCCGTCTCAAAAACAAACCAACAAAAAAGGCATTGAGGATTCCCAGTGCCACTACACAACCTACATAATTAATTAAAGATGGATAAAGAAGGAAATGGCTATAAACCTAAGAGTCAGAGTACGAGGTAAACTGCAGTTTGGATTAGGAAACAGTTATGAACTTACTTATTAAGGAAATAGATTGTCTCTCACGTACAAATAATTGTCTAATAGGAAGTTAGGTGTGTGAGTCTAAACATTGTCTTCTAATCATTAGGGTGTCATTCAGTGGCGTTATAAAAAGCCAGTGATAATTGTACCAGTATGCCAGCTGTACAGAACAAAGCCAGTGTCTCCTGGGGTTGGAGCTCTGCTCTCAAGAGTCAGAGCACCTGATGATGATGATTGCTCAGAAGCAGAGAGAGTGACATGGAATACTCATGCCCTGTTCCTCAAGAACCCATTCCTTTGGTTTCACAGATTTTTCCACTTTGGCCCCTGGGTGGCCTATACACCTGACATTGAGCCTTGCTAGCGTGGGTGAGAGAGATGGCTTGTGGCAGCAGTCCTCCTCGCTCCACGGTTACTGCTCATGTGTGCTGTTTCAGAATCTAGCATGCTTCGTGTCCCTTCCAGGCAGGTGCAGAGATGCACACGAGACCCACGGTTTTGGGTTCTGAGGCAAAGCACAATCATCATCACAGCTGGCTCAGGGCACTTCGAAAGTCTCTCCTTACCCAATTATTTCTCAAATTTCAGATATGGAAATGAGTACCAAGCCCATCTCCTTATCCCACGCTTACCTGGTAAGCATGAATCTGTGTCTTTCTGTGATTGTGCACATGTTAGATATCATCCTTTGTTCTTTCCAGGAATCGGGCACTGTATGAGAACCTCATCTGCATTCATGCATGCATGCAATCTAACTAAAGAGCCTGTGGTGCATTATCATCAGCCTCATTCCGAGGTGAGGACCTGAGGCAGTGCAGAAGGTCAGTGACTCGTGCAACACTCTGGAGTTAGTAATGAATAGTGGGGCCGGATGTGGATGCAGGCATCCCATCTCGAGGCCCTCACTTAGCTGAAGCTGTAGGAGGGGGAGGGGAAGTTTGGGCAGGAGCCAGTCTGCTTTCACAGGGAGAAACATTCTTTTGTGTGGCCTCAGACTCCTTAATTTTGCTTGTTGGTGACAATCAGTATCAGGAAAAAGAGAATGGCTCATTGTAAAGCCACCACCACAAGGAGGAGCAAATCAGCCCAGAGCTACGTGTCAGCCATACTGTCCTCCCCGGAAACCTCCCTCTCATCTCTGCTCACCTCCACTCCTGTGAGGACTGGGAGCCACAGGAGCCAGTAGGGAAGGTGGCGGTGTGACATTAGCCAACACCTGATTGGATTGCTGTCACTCCCTAAGACAGCAGACAGAGGAGGAGCTGAGCCTTGCTCGGTAACACTTGTAGAGGAAAAGTTGCAGGAATACGTTTTCAGAGCACATAAGGAAATGGTTCATTTTCAGCTTCAGGCATCTGGAGTTAGTGGTATTATAGGCATTATGGAGGGCTCCTGTATTCACCCAAGTTTTCTACTAAACGTCTATAGTTAAAATAATAATTTTCTTCCCTGTGATGGGGACTTTTGTCATGTTTAATTTTCACCATTACATCAAGAAGAAGACAACAATGGTCCCATTTTAAAGATAAAATAATCAATACCTAGAAAGATTAAGTGACATATTCAAGATAATACAGCCAGTAAGAAGCAGAGCTTGGATCCCAGGGCTCTCTGACTTCAATTCCTATGTTAATTCCACTGTCCTGTATACTCTCATAAACATTTCTAGTTGATGGATGGTTGGTCCATTTATATACTAATTCTTTCCATCTGAGTTTACAAGATTGGGGAATCTTACAAACAAGATGGAGGCATTTTTATCTTCCAGAATTTCAAGACTTGTGAAAGACAAAGCAACGAGGAAAGGCTATAGGTCATATGTGAAAGCAAAGGCTTCAGAAACTTATATTGTATGGCAGTCACTCCAGTAGAGGATAACCAGGGGGATAGCAGGTCCCAGGGCCAGGAAGCGAGCCTGGTGTGTGACCACAACCTCTCTTGACTTAATCTGTCTCCACTATTGCAGTGCAAGCTTTGGGAAGACAGCAATGTTGATCACGTTCACTGATCTGTCTATAAAACAGAGAGCAGTAACCAGAACAGCAGGAGCCCCATTAATAAATTAGTGTGACCAACATTTGTCCTTTGTCCCTACAGGACAAGTTTAACTGGAAATACAAAAATGAGGAAATACTCTCTGAAATTTACTTCCCTCCAAACTTTGATGAGGGGTGAAGTACTGTATCTGGACTAATTCTGGGGCTTGGTGGGGGCCTACATTGCATACGTGGATTCAGGAATAGAGACAGAGCACCAAAAGTAAGTGTGTGGTACGTTGTGGGAATACAAAGAAAGTATGTCTAAAACTCACAGAGTAGACAAGCCTCCCCGTGATTGCTGGATGATCTGAAGAGAAAAATGCTCCAGGTAGAACCTATCTTCTTCCTTTCTATTAAATACCAGCCAGATACTTGTCCTGATCTTTGCTTATCGGAGTACCAAGAGTTACCACAATGGGGACTGGATCTATATTTTGCTTCTGGGCTTTTGTTACACTTTCGATTTGAACTATCCTCCAAACACTTGATGTATTTGGAATGTGTTTAAATCTGGAGGGTTAACGTATCAGTGGATTAACCCGTCCATGCTGTTAGAGATGGGGTCTGCAATGGGTACAGAGATATGGTATGCATACACAATGGAGTACTACTCTTTCATAAAGACAGAGATTTCAGGCATTTGTAGGCAAATGGACACAACTTGAGGTCATCATGTTTGGTGAAGTGAGTCAGACTCAGAAGGTTAAATATTGCATGATCTCTCTAATACAGGCATTTTATAGAGCCAAATGGGTGAGTTACTGGGAGTTGGGAGGACGAAAGAGGGTGCAGGAGGGCTGAAAAGAGGGAGAGGAAGGGATTTTAATGTTGATGTGATATATATATATGTGCACAAAATTATCAAGTTCAATGTAACCATTGGTATAATATAAATGTTAGTGTGTGTGATCAGTGTGTGTGTGTGTGTGTGTGTGTGTGTGTGTGTGTGTGAATATATATTAATAAAAATGAGGGAAAAGAGATGGGGTCTGGTTAGATGGGGCAGACCACTAGGGCATGACCTAGAAGGGTTATACCTTTCATCACTGTCTCTTGGCCACTATGGAATCAACAGCTTTTCTCCTTCTAGGCCTCTACCATCTTCTACTGTCATTGCCAGCTGTCCAAGTGTAGATGGAGACCTCCTGAAACTGTAAGCTAAAATAAACCTCTCCTCCCTTCATTTGTGGGTGGTAGGCATTATGTTCCAGGGACAAGAAAGTGACTAAGACAGCCCTAGACCTCACTTTCCTGTTTCTCCCTCTGGTGCTTATTTTCCAAAAGGGACAGTTTAACCCAGATGTTCTTCCATTCTCTTTGTCCATGTGAATGGACCCATGAAGTTTTGAACCCAACGAATCCTGATTATTGCCAGGACTCTAATATTGTCTGGCCCTACAAGGGCAGAGAATGGGTTCCAGAGCCTGTTTGTTCCATCTTTTGTTGCCCCTAGAGCACCTCAAGCACTTGGGGCTCAGGTTGTAGACTTACACTTTCTTTTCACTTCATGCTATAATCATTGCTATACCAAATAGGCCATTCCTGGACAGGAGAGTAGCTCAAAATGGTGTTTCCCTCTCTTACTTTTCATAATCCTGTGCTTATAGAATGTGTACTCAAGAAATGTGACTAATGAAAGAGAAATCTGATCACACTAATTTGCAAAGTTCTGTAGGGCAACAGATATTTCCATATAACTTTGGGTAGTGGAATCTTGAGAAAAAGGTGGAAGATATAACACTCCTTAATTATGTTTCTGCATAACTTTTGTGCTATCACACTACTTTCTTTTCAACAAAAATTTTGATCACATACACAGATACAGGGGCATATTCTAGAGAAGACTAAAAACACACTCCATGACTTTGTAAGAGGAAAGAGCAGTCATTAGTTTTTTCCTTTTATGCTACATAATTGCTGACAAACTCTAGCAATGTAAATGAAATTAGGTGTAAATGATAATTACTGTGGTTCGTCATTATGGTTATTGTGATGTAAGTGGTTTCATCTTTGATGCACTAAGGAATGTCTAACAATTAAAAAATTCAAGCTAGATCTAATACATAAGGTATTGGGTATATTGGGAATTAAAAAAACATTCGCAGGGAATCATTAAATAGCAACATGGTTTCGAAACCTTGCAGACCCTTAGAGCAGGTACATGCCTGTGAGAAGTGTGCAGAATTTACATAGAAGTGGGCGTAGGATTCCAGCAAGAATGTGACAGAAGGTCTTGACAATCACAGACTGTTGAGTGCAGCGAACTCTCCTCTTCCCAATGCAGGGACAGAAGTGGGAGAGTCCAGTCCTCTGTGTGCACTGTCACCCATCTCCAGCATCCTTTGAACTTGCCGACATATTCCCTTTCCGAGTGGCACAGCCCTCACATCTTGTCTCTTCTAAGTTTCTTTCCATTCTCCCATGGAGCCACTCGGCACTCTTCCTTTCTTAGCCCTCTGTTCTCTGTCCCTATATCTTTCTTCAGAAGCCTGATTCACCATGAAGGAATCAACCACCATTTTCAAGGCTGTTAGCTCCCAAGTCTCTACTTTTCTTTCCCAGCTTCTCTGTTTAGGCAAGCACACACATTGCCTACTTGATTTTCTACTTTATTTCTACATGCGGTGGCATTTACAGCTCTAGATGCTTGGGTTGAGTTCTGCCTTTCATATCCCCTATCCCAAAGTCTCTCTCTCTGTCTCTCCTCAGCGGTCCTTCACCGCCAGGCCTAATCAGTCCTCACATCGCACACCTTTGATCTTCACCCTCTCTCGCCTGTCTGATATTTCCACGCCGGTCTCCGCTGCCTGAGTCCAGGCTCTTATTATCCCTCATTTGGTCTATCAAAACAAGCTCCTAATTGATCTCCCAGCCTTTAATCTCACACCGCCTCATCTCATTCTCAGACCAACTTTCAAATTAACTGTGGTGAGTCCTGCCTGGACTGCTTCACACTCTCAAAAGGAGTTCTTATGGCTCCTCAATATTTACTGACTAAGATGCCACAATCCACTCATTCACTTGGGTTTTAATGATTTTTACTGAGCACCTACTGGGTGACTACTATGCGACTGCTGCTGGGGACTCAAGCCGGGAGTCAGACAAGAAACCCCTGTCTGTGTGGCTTTGTCCTTCTGGTGAGAAGGGAGGTAGGAACAAGTTAACATGTTAGTGAGAAAATTCAGTATTTGAAAAGAAATGAAGCATAGCAGGGAGCAAAAGAGCAAATTCCTAAGGAGAGGGGGAATTTCTGTACCAAAGTGTCAAGGTGGAACTCTTAAATAACTTTGATCAGAGGTTTGAAAAATGAGCAAAGAAATAAATTTGATTAAAGATCTGAAGAAGCTGCAGAGATCTGGGGGAAGACACTCCAGTTGGAGAGAATTGTCAGTGTAAATGCCCTGAGGAGGGTAAAGAGACCAATTTTCATTTTTGGCCCACGACTCTGTTGACCAAGCAGCTTTTTCGTTTGATTTCATTAAACTCCTCCACATAATACTCACGTTCTGGCCAAATTTGCCTCCTGTTCTCCAAAGACAGCTCTGTATTCTGACCCCCATGTTCCTCTGTTTTACATCTTCATCTAGAAAGTGTTCCTCCTTCCTACTTTTTGTTGTTGTTGTTGAGACGGGGTTTCACTCCATAGTCCAGGCTAGTCCTAAAGTCACTATGTGACATAGACTGGCCTGGAACCCAAAACAATCCTCCTGCCTTAGCTGCCCTGGGATTACAAATATGTACCTTACTAGTTATTATGTAGTGTTAGGAAATTGAACCCAGGGTCCTGTGATTGCTAGGCAAGTGCTTTAACTGCTGAGCTATGCCCCTAACCACCTTTCCCTACTTCTGACTATTGAAGTCCAGTGAGACACAGTTCAGCAGCCATCCCTTCTGTAATAGTATCACTGACCACTCCTAGCAAGAGGTCCACCCCTCACTGAAATTCAGAAACATACATTGGACCTGCTTGTGTCTCCTTTGCTACATCAGGGGAGTTCAATGTGTCAGGCTTTATTCCTGGAAAAAGGCATTGCAATTTGACCTGCGTGAGGGGGATCCAAGCTTTCTCATGGATACTGTGTTATAGGGATAGGTATGCTCTTAGGCAAAATCTTGATTGCCAACACATATAGAGAGAAATGTTCAAAAACAATACATTTAAGAAGCTCTCTTATAAATTCATATGTCACTTCAGAGCTCTTCACAATTTATTTTTAAGTAGTGGAACTTTGATCTGACATATTTTCCCCTAGATAAAGCATAACATCAGAGCTAGTTTAGTTGACTGGGGAGAGGAGACCCAGGAGTCTAGGAGTCTCTCGGGTCAGCTTCTTTGTCCACCCCCAGCAAGATGTCTTCTCTGTCCTTCCCTTAATTCCATTCCCATAGCCCCTAAAACCTTCCTAGGATCTTAGGGCTTTAGGAACATGCTACAATACAGCAACTTCCACCAAATACAAAGTACAGGTAAACTGATTAAGTTAACCACCAGGTTGAAATTTCTTTAGAAGACCTAAAATAGATTAAACAGAATATTTATTTTCAGCCTTGTAAGGAATCTCTATACTTCACTCCCTAGTGGTTGCACGAGTTTATAGACCCATCAGCAATGCAAAAGGTACTTTTTCTCCCCCACAATCTCTCCAGGATCAATTTCTGTTTGAGTTCTTGATATATGCCATTCTCTCTGCGGTAAGATAATAGCTTAGTGATGTTGATTTGCATTTCTCTAATAGCTAAGAATGTTGAACATCATTTCGTGTATTTGTTGGCTGAAAATAAACATTTTAGTCAGTCCAGCAATACCTCTTCTGGGTATCTTTCCAAAACACTTAAAAGCAACATATAACAGAGACACAAGTATACCCTGTTCACAGCAGCACAACTAACAATAACTAAAAAGTGGAAGAAGCGAAAATATCCATCGACAGATCAATGGACACAAACATTGTGGTGTATGCACGTGGTGGAGTACTATCTGTCCATAAAGACAGATAGATGTGAGGTTTTTGTAGTAAATGAACGCAACCTCAGACCATCATCCTCAGTACAGGAAGTCAGACACAGAAGGTTAAATATTGAACGGCTTCTCTATGAGAAACCCCGAATACAGGCATTCTATAGAACTAAATAGGAGTGATGGTGAGAGTTAGGAGGGGATGAGGAGGGCATGGGAGGGCCACAGTGGAGGAGGGAAAGGGATCAAGGGATCAGAATGCTAAGATGATGTGCATGTGCACAAAATTCTCAAGTTAAATGTAACCATTTGTGTGTGTGTGTGTGTGTGTGTGTGTGTGTGTGTGTGTGTGAAAAGACGAGCTCTAATAGACATTTTGAGGGTGGTGGGAACTACATGAGCCATGGCTATTCGGCTTACAGACAAAAGAAGCAGGCAAAGGATCAACAGGGTAGAGTTTTTGGTGTCCTGCTTAGACCCATCTTTATATAACTACATCTTTATTTCCATCTGAGTCTCAAATTTGATGGTATTTCTCTCCCAAAATACTCATGACCCCTCACCTGGAACAGATGACTGCTTGTTATGCTTGGTAACAGTGGTAACTGCCTGTTACTCTGTAATTGTAACAGTGGCCTCTTCGTTGCCTTGCAAACTCCACGGGAGCAGGAACTGTGCCCATGCTGTGCACTCCAGAGTACCAATAACACATGGCACAAGGCAAGTAAGCTGGCATCTGTTAAATGAACGGATGACTAAATAAAAAATTGAATGAATATAGGAAACTGGGTGAGGACTCATTCCAGGCAGAAGGAGGGCAGGAATTGGGCCTCACTGGTCAAAGCCCACCTGGGGCATCCTGATGGCACATGGACAGTGGGCAACCTGCTAAACTGCTATGAGGAATGTGGAAAAATTTGTGTGACAGCACTTGTGTGCCTATTGTGCTTTTATTTCAAATTGTAAGCATATTGGAAACATAACTACAGCTTATCTTAATACTCTTTTATTACAGAGCATTTGCTCTTTACTATTTGGTATCTTTTCCTCTAAACACCTCCTTTTGGCAAGTATTACTGCACCCTTCTAACCTACAAGCTCTCAATGGGTTGACCACACTCCCAGCTCCTGGACTGGGTCCTAATCGCTGAAGTCAACCAGCAAGTTCTGTCACCAGTCGCTCACAGTTACAGGCTCAGCGAGGGCCCATAGCAGAGCTAATGACAAGATCTGGCGCGAGGCTTGGGAAGAACTCAGCAAAGAAGTCACAGGCACAATATTTAGCTTCAAACTTGACGTCAGTCTCTCTAGCCATCTAGCTGGAGGACTTTAGTGATGTTATATAACCCCTCTGTTTCAGTTTCTTTATCCTAATATATAGACACAATGTTATTTTATTAGGAAGTAAATATATAGTGTGTGTATATAATGCTTAGGGACCTGACACACAGTCCGATACATTTTAGTTGCTATTGTCATTGTTACTACTGTAGCATTTATTGCATAGTTAACAGTGGTGTGTAGATGTGAGGCCTTTGGGCTGCTGTGGCAATCCTGTTGTCTCCAGGGAATCCAGACTGCTGATGAGGTCATCACCAAGACGGTAGAGTCTGAGACATACAGAAATAAGCCCAAGGACATGATTCCAACTTCTGGAGTAAGCCATGACTGAAGCCAGACTTATCCCTACACTTTCAGAGATGTGAACTGATTATTTGTTTCTTCTACAAACCACTTTGAACTATTTACTTTTACCTTGAACACCAATATTCCTAATTGCCTCACTGTTCTTTGGTGGCAAGGGAATGGGCATGTTTTTGAGTATTTATGTCATGCCAGAACACTTATCAGTACCCAAGTCCCTTGATGCCCTGTGTGTTGACAGTCTCACATGAGCTGTGCATGGAACCTTCACCATCACCTATTTACATGACATCAATGATAGGAATTATTCAATTTGTATGAATGTAAAGGCTGAAGCTTCAAGGGACTAAACCTTCTGCCTAAGCCCTTTGACCTAGTGAGGGAGGAATATGCGCCTTTGACCTCTGACACCAAGGCCTGATCTTTCCACTGAGCACTTGGCCTCTTCCTGCTAGAGGAGAAACAGATAAGGACCCAAATGCTCAGTGCTCTATATTTAGCCACTTGAAAACCTTAGGACAAGATTGAGTCCTTGTTGATTCTGACATCACTTTGTGTGAGAAGATTCTATGCAAGAAACAGGGCTCATTAGCAATTCAGTGTTTAGAAAATCAGTTATCTAATGGTTAAAGATAATGTATTTTAAATTTGAAGCTGCAGATGTCATTTTTTTCATGTGCCTGTGTGTGTGTGTGTGTGTGTGTGTGTGTGTGTGTGTGTGTGTGTGTGTGGTACTAGAGATCGAGCTCAGGGTCGTCACAGTAACTACATCGCCAGTCCACTTTTTATTTTTGTTTTTCAGAGAGAGTCTTGCTGAGTTGCTAAATTGCCCATGTTAGGCTTGAACTTGTGATCTTCCCACCTCAGCTTCCAAGAGTCCTGAGATTACAGGCCTGGGCCACCAGTCCATGGAAGATATCATTTTCTTATAGCTACTTTAAGCCAACTGAACGTTAGAAATTAGTGTGCGGTTTTTCCTTTTCGTTTTTCCTTTCCTACATTTTTACCTCAGGCTCTAGATGGGTGGCAATCCTAATTAGGAAATAATTTTCTTTAAATTAATTGTAGATAGCCAAAGTCACACTAAAGGCTGTAATCACAACTCAATGTTATTACCTTAGGCCAAAATTTTATGTTGGCAAATGTTCCTGTGGTGAATTGTGATTGTCCTGTTTTTAATAGCTATTTCCCTCCTGCTTTCTGTAGAATTAACCTCTTATGAATCCATTTATACACTGTTAGTAAAAAAAATGTTAATTATGAAGGAAATGACATGGATTCAGGGCTCCTTCCCGACTTCACTCTACAGACAAGGTTCTCAGCCCCGGAATAAGGGGCTCTGACTCAGCTTCAAGGCTCTCAACCAACAGTGGACTGAAGGTTGCTAATGAAAGGGATGATAATTTGTGGTAATTTGAGCCCTTTTGTGAAAGATCTCCAGGATTTCTGCCACAATTGTTTTGTAATTCTTTATTCCTAATGTCACTTGCAATGTTTCACTTTTGCAAAAGCATAAATTGCAAAACATCCACGTATTGCTAGGGCAAGTTCTTTACCTCATGATATTCCTAGGGAAGAAAAGATTACTAATTAAAAGTTGCTTTCTAAAACACAAGCATTATTTGCATTTTGAAAATACAAAAATAAATTTAAGGTAATAATAACTTTTTTAAATGTTTTGATAGGTGCATCATTTCAGGGATGTAGCAGTAATTCTTTCAGCCCATGTTTTTGTAATGACTCTCAAGATTAATTTTGTATATGTTTCTAGTTTGGAATAATTGATTTTTTTATGAAAATGTAACAGGAGAGGAAGAACCCTGCCCTTGAAAACTCTTCTAGGCATATTACTCAGAGACAAATTGGATAATACCGTTAGCAGCTACCTGATGTACATTTTTTTGCCATAATCTAAAATCTAAACTAGTCTAGCATAAACCAATGAGGATTTATCAGGTAGAATTCACATGAAAACTTTTTGGAGTGAGCTCGTGGGATGTCTAGCTAAGACTAAGGACACAAAATACCACTTTGCAGTGGAGCCTCAGAAAGAGCAAAAACCACAACCTAGGAAAGCAAGGACCTTCATCTTTTTCCTTTGCAGTTTACACCTTGGGAGTTGTGCCCTGGATAAAGAATTATGTTTAGGATATAATTTCAATGCAAGTAAAAATAGCATTTTTTAAATCATAAAAATAGTATGCTTCTCACTGAGAGCCAGTTTGTTTTATAAACTACACGGAAAGGTCTTTGGGTAATACTTCAGAAAAAGTAGCTCAAAGTAAGTGTGTGAGGTCCCGCTCTCCGTGTCCTGTGAGCTCCCCTTATCTACTTCCTCCTCTGGCTCCTACCTCTCACGTGCACGTGCATCTCTGTAACCTGGGCTTTGCACCTCAGGTGAAGGTAGGGGCTAGGCGAGACAGTCACAGCTTCCTTTGGTGTCTTCATCCTCCCCCCAGCGGGAATGAGTGTGTCTCTATGTCAGGGAAGGGGCATGAAATAGCACAGAACAAAGTAGCATATTCTACCACTCAAATAAATAGATGTCCTAAGGAATCCCGGTAACCATCCACCAGTTCTTTATGTTAGGTACAAGAGACAGACGGCTAGGCAGAAGGGAAAGAGCAGGGGCTGTTTCTTCTCTGGAAGCCAAAGCACCCACTCTACCTTCATGCAGAGCTGCACATATCTTCTGGATCAGCGGGTAACAGACTGTCCACAGACATGTCTCCTTTCCATTAATCCAAACCCCTTCCCCCACCAATTGTCTTTCTCCTTTCCTACTGTGTTCTCTGAGATAATAGCTACAGCATAGAGGCTGGAGCAGGATGGGGACCTCAAGTGGTCTGAACTAAAGCTGAAGGATCTCCCTAAAAGTCCTTTTTCTCCCATACCTTGAAGGTTTCACCTTCACAGCCTCTTTCGCCCACACCCAGCCTGCTTCGGCACAGCCTGTATATCTCTGTACATGTCCAATTAGCTGCAAACGTCTTTGCATGTTTCTGCTGCTAGCCTGTAAATGTTTCTATCTATTTCCATTTGTAACTGTCCCACTTTCTTGCCTGTGTATTTTATTTCTTCCATTAGATTTCACACTCCTAAAAGGAAGGGGCTATATCTTCTATTTCATTTTAATTCCCTAAATTCTCTACAAACAGAGCTTAATGGGTGCTCTTGGCTGCCTGATAGGCCTTAACAAATAGCTTTGACTCTGCTGCTGCCCCAGACTTTCCTCAAGAAGCTCACTGCAAGGAGATGCCCCTTTTGACCTTGAGAAATGCTTTAAATCCTTGTCAGCTACACATTTTCCTTTCATCATGAGATCCAACATGAACTCAGTAATCAAGCCACAAATGTGACCCCTCTGGTGACACTCAGGACAAAGTGACTCTTAAGACATATTCTGGACACAGGTTTCCTAGCTCTGGGAAAGTCAGGTATAATAAGTAGCTCTGCTGACATAGATTTAAGCTCCCTCTTCCTTCCAGAAGAGAACAGTTTGCCTGACAGGCTTGAGATGAATTTTTTTGTCGCTTTCTTGTACTTCAAAAAATAAAAACAAGGCCATCCATGGAACAATAGCATCAAAATAATACCAGGCTTGTGAATGAGCATAATGAATGCAGAAAGAATTGTGAGTAATTAAGGCTGAAACACGCCCGTCTTCCCAATGCACAGCAACTCCTTTCCCAAACCGCTTTCTTCATCTTCCATCTTGACCAGGTTTTTTGAGGACATTTAGACACTGGTCACTTTAATTTTGCTGTGTTCTGTCCTGTTATTTGCTGAGGAGTTTGTTGTTTGCTCTGTCAATGTTAAAACTTCTTTTGTCTACTGGAATTTTCAATGAGGAGCTGAATGATCCCATGGAACATAATGTTTCAAATGCTCCCAAATTCACAGATAATGATAACTTTGTGTAAAGCAGCAAACAAAAAGAGCAAAAATTAAGCCTAGTGTCTGGGAGAAATTGGCATCCAAAGGCTGGCACAGAAATTGGAGGTCATTCAATCAGACACTCGGAAACCCCATATGGATACAGTCAGTGCCAAATGGTGAAGAACACAGGTCACTGTTCAAGGTCGCCATGCTTGAATGATGACGGGGATGCCCAGTGGGTGCTTCCCCTTGGACTGATAAGGCTTTGTGCCCACGCTGATGCATGACAAGTCTCACTGGTTAGCATTAATAAAGGAGACTATGGTCCTTTATCTCGGACTTTGGTTTTGTACTAGGCACCTGATCCTTATTGGTTATTCCCCCAGTGAAACTTCATGGATAGTTGTTTATAGTTTCAATTTTCTTATTTCTTTCCAAGATTACTTGCTTTTTCCCCCAAATTCTAAGATTCATTTTAGCAGAAGCAGCTCTCCCTTTACTAACCATAATCTTAAGGAAAAATTCAGAATATATTTATGAGAATCAGTTCTCTTACTGTGGAGAAATTCGGACTTCCTCTGTTACCAAAGGCCAGAGAGGAGTCCCTTCACACACTAATCTCAAATCTGCTTGAAGCTTCATTGATTTTCTTCACAAAATATGCTGATACTCCTTGAGCTACCACAAATTTTCTTTTTTCCTTTCCATACTTCTGTCTGCTTCAACATAGACACCCACGCTTTGAATTTCTTTTTGATGCCCCAAATGTTTGAAATCATGCTGGGAATCCATACAATTGTAAAACTAAGAGAAATATGATGTATTTATCCTGTAGACCTATAGATACCCAGTGTCTGTATCACAAAGAAAACCAGTTCATCTTTAATTCTCAGGGCTTCCCAACTGTTTCAAAGTCACATATTCATATGCACTGATGTGAATATGTACATATACATCCAGGGCTTAAGAAATAGAGTTCTCTGTGCATTGGTGCAGCTGGGATCAGGGACAAGTGAAACACAGCTGGGAATTCTTTTCACTTCACAATGGGCTCTACTCTAAGCTCCAACTATCACACTTCCATCACAGGAAATGTACAAATCCTGCAGGGAGTTATGGGGAAAGAAGGCACAATCCTGCCTAAAGAGGTCTAGGAGGCATGACCCAACCTCTCCTAAGGGAGGACCTAGGGCATAGAGGAAAGAGTTAGACTTTCTTTTTTGTTGCTGTTTCTGAGCTACTCTCCAGTAGTAGCTGAGGTGGATACCAAAAGTTAACTGAAATCAAAGAGGAAAAAACTAGTTTTGTTTAATAATAACAGTAAAGCTTTCTCAAATCTTTTCTACTGCATTCCTATGGGGGAGGGCTTAGAAGAAAAGATATTTTGAAAAGTTCTCTTTATATAGCAAAGGATTCAGCCCCCAGATGTCCTTTTCCTACACAATATATTTGGTTTAATTATAAATATCTATTAAAGAATGTCTGAATGTAAATTTTTGCTCCAGGTACTATGGATTCTGTCTGTCTTTTCTGTCTATTCCCAAAGATGCTGCTAATAATATATTCACTAGATTTTTAGGGAAAATAAGCCAAATTGGGTCTTGTGCATGTGTTCAAAGACATAAAATTCTAATATTATTGTCAACATTAAAGTTTGAAAAGATGAGAAACTGGCTCCATGCCCTGTCATGACTTACAGTTGGTCTATTGATGCATAAACTTTTGTAGGAGGAATATAGGTCCTCTGACAATAATTCTGAACGTTAATTTTAAGTACTCTCCCATAGATTTATTTAACTTCCCAAAATACCACGCTTCAAATTAATGGTCCATTTGTTTGAACAGAAGGGATGTAGAAATGAGCACAATACTCTGACTTTTGGCTCAGAGACAAGGCTCCTGGTTACCGAAGTTTTCTTGGGAAGGGAGAATGATGCAAACAGAAGTCACTGTTCTGTCCCCCACCCTCAAAAATAAAAAGAAATACAAGTGCCTGAGCAAGACAAGTGACAAACACCTTTGTAAAATAAGAAAGTCAGTGGTTAAGTGTTGATAGGGGACAATGGAGCACAAACAGGTGGGCACAGAGGAGTTTTAGAGCAATGAAACTACTTTGTATAATGCTCTATAATAGCGGATAAATATCAGTCCACATTTGCTCAAACTCAGCGCACGTGAACCTTAATGTCAACTAAGAACTTTGAGTAATAACAATGTATCAATGTAACTCCATAATTATAACAAATATACCAGTCTGGCAAGGAGTGTTGATTATCAGGAAGGATGTGCCTGAGTGGGGGCAAAGGCTATATGAGAAATCTCCATATTTTCCACGCAGTTTTTGTTTTAAAAGTAATATTAGCCTATTAAAAGTTAAAAAGAGATATGTTTAATCTTTTGACATGTCTCAATAAAAATGGCTTTGAAAGGTTTTTGTTTCGTTCTGTTGAAGGATTCAATGTGCCTCTACCTGTAATCCCTGTCTTCCAGAAATAAATAAGAACTTGTACTGTGAATGTGGTTTTCTTATGCCAGTTTGGCAATAATTCTTGACAAAACTATCCCTCAATGTTGTACTCAACAAGCACTTAGTGAGCAGAAATTACTGGTCAGGATCTATGACAGATGCTAAGGACACAGCAGTCAAACCTAGTTCTTGCTCCTTGTGGATCTCGAATCTTGGTAGAAGAAAAAGAGGTTAACAAATGATTGGAACACAGAAGAATTATGGCCACTCTGGAGCTAATAACAGAAGGAAATTCAACCTAATTTTGTGTGGACTAGAGTCATAGAATACTCACTGGAAGAATTCGTGCCTGGAGGAATCAAGCTTAGATAGAAACATAAAGTAGTATAGATAGGCGAGATTTCCAGAAAGATACGTTCTCAGTCCTTCAGTCACTGGTGGTGGGAAAGGTTTGAGATTCCCATTAACTACAGCCCTTTACTGACTTTGCTTACATCCTCTGATGTAGGAATGGCAAGTCGTTAATATCGGTGTGGAACAAGTGAACAGGCAAAACAACCTACTGCTGCATTTTCATCCCTGGAGGCAGGCGCACCAGGGTCATTTTGACTTAGGATGAGATTTGATCCAAGAATACTACTCATTGTTTCTATGACTGTATTAAGCAACTCAAAATTTGGCAACAATTCAAAATGTGATGAATGATATGAATTTGCTTAGTTAAAAATTAAAAAAATAGCCAGATGCCAACTGACTAAATATTATCTTTGTTAGATATTGGCAAACTGTTTTCCACAAAGGTTATATTAATTTATACTCCCATTAGTGATGTATAAAAAGTGCCTATTTCCCTAAAGTTGGCATAATTTTTGAAATTTTATCAATGTGAGGGACAAAAACAATAAATCAAATTATATCTAATTTGCATTTCCTTATTATTGATGTGGTGGAGCATTTTTTATATTTTCCAAAGATCTTGTTACAACAAAGAGCTATTTGTATGCTCTTTTCTATGAACTACATGCAGAAACTGATGCAATTTTTATTGTGCTTTGATTTTGTTCATTAAGTCATATATCTTCCTCAAATACATGACAAACGTCAAAGCATATATATATATATATATATATATGCTTTGTACATATATATATGCTTTGCATATATATATATATGCTTTACATATATGCTTTATATATATATATATGTATATACATACATATATATATATATATATATATATATATATATATATATATATACACATACACATACAGAGAGCTTTCTTATACTTTGCTTAGTGTAAGCCTAAATATTTTTTAGAAATGAACTGTCTCAGTTACTTTTCTGTTCCTATGACTCAATACCCAACATCCACAAATTTAAGGGAGGAAAAGTTTATTTTAGCTCACAGTTTCAGAAGGTCACAGTCCATTCAGGTGCAGCCTGAAGCATTCAAAGTACACGGCAGAGATACAGATGGAGGTAGCTCCTCACGACATCACAAACATGAAGGAAAGTTGAGACTAGTTGAGACTAGTAGTCCAAGGAAGACAGGAAGCAGCTTATATTTCCTTCCAGGTCTCCTCCCCTCCTGGATCCACATGTGGAAGGTGTGGTAAACCCTCACTACATGCCATCAATCTTAATTCACATGGCGTTAATCCAATTTATATACTGTTAATCCAATTTACATGCCTATAGTCTACCCCTCCAGACTAGGCCACAATCTCCCAACAGCACATGATTCTATAGACAATCTATGACATTTAAATACATGAGACTTTTGGGGGACACTCCAGATCTAAACCCAATATAAACTATCATAGTAGACTGTCTGGTGTGAAATGTCTTAATACCAGTTCCAGTGGTATAAAAAAATACATGGAAATCAGAACTGTTCCTAACAAATATCTTGCTTGGATTTCAAACACACCTGCCATTCCCCACAAAGGAGAAAATGGCTTATGTTCATCATCAAATAACCTTGCCCCTTAGTCATCTATGTGGTTTCTAATGTCAATGAACTAGAATGGCAGGATCTTTTAATCCCCAAACCCCCTTTTAGAGAACAGAATCTTCATGCACCTACTGCCAGCTCCATGACGAGCTGTTGGAAGGCAGTGACTCCAGGTAGAGGAGGTGTGAAGACAATGTTACTTGTCTACTCCTCTAGCACTGTATACTAAGTTCTGTCTAGGTTGCACTTGGTTACCTGAAGACTGCACATTGAGACTACACAAGCTGTGAAAAGAAAATTTTATTTCTTCATTTGTTTCCTTCTTATACTATCATTCTCCTTTCTACTTATTTTCTTTTTATTACTGTTATTTCTATTTTTGATGATTTGTATTTGGTAGAATGATCTAGCCAACTAATAGCCAACCAGTTCTATCAGAATTTCTTGTTAATGGGGCAGAAGGCATAACTCAGTGGGTCAGAGCACTTGTCAGACAAGTGCGGGGCCCTGGGTTTGGTACCTCACCACCATCTAGGCTGGGAGTGGTGGCACACAAAATAAATGAATAAATAGAAAATAGAAACCTGTATCACTGAACCTGAATCAAAATGTTTTAAAAAAAGAATTTTTCATTAAATGGAACCTGTAACAATTGCCCAGGTGATTTTCACTCTCTGTGAGGATGAAGAACAAGCAAACTTAATAGAAATGAGATCAGGCTGCACGGGCAGAGTATGAATTGTCCAATGTTTTGACCATAATAACAATGCGTAGTGGATTCAAATGTGTAATTTGAAGTGTCACTGGGATGGACATCTGTCCTCTTTCTCTTTTATTTCTCTTCTCTTTGCCCCTCTTGTTCAACCTGTAATTCTACAAAGCCAAAGTAACAAAAACAGCATGGTGCCTGCACAAATAGACAGACCAACAAAACAGTAGGATACACAGGAAAAATTACAACTACAACTGTAGCCATCTGATTCTGAACAAAGAACCCAAAATAGTCATTGGAAACGATAGCTTCTTTAACAAATGGTGCTGAGAAAACTGGAAATCCATTTGTAGAAGATTGAAACTTGATCGCTATTTTTCACTCATTATTTTTTAAAAATTCAAAATGGGATTTTCAAACTGCTCAAAGTAAGCATACGGGAACGACTGGAAGCCATAGGTGCAGGCAAAGACTTCCTGAACAGGACTATATAAGCATAGGAAAAATACAGCAAGAATCAACTAACAGGACTCCATCAAATCTAAAACTTTCTCCATAACAAAGGAAATGACCAGTAGTGAAGATAGAACTACAGAACAGGAAAAAAAGCTTTACCTGTTGTTCCTCTGACAGAAGATTAATATCTAAAAACATACAGAGAACTCAAAAAAATTAACACCAAAAAATCAAAGCATCCAATCAATAAATGGGCAAATGAATTAAATAGGAGAGGAGGGAGCTTTTCTAAGCTACCATGGAATGCAAATTAGTACAAACTAATATGGAAATCAATATGAAGATTATTCAAAAAAAGAAAATGGAGCTACAGTTTGATCTATCTCTTAACATTTCATGATGTATAACCAAATCAATTGAAGGCAACATCCCATAAGAATGCCTGCACACCTGTGTTGACTGCAGCACAATTCACAATAGTCAAGATGTGGAACCAGCCTAGATACCATGAACAGGTAGAAGATAAGGGGCATGCGTATATATACACACAGTCGGGTATTTTACAGAAAAAAAGAAGAATGATATCCTACAATCTGGAGGAAAAAAAAGATAGATTTGGAGACTATCAGGCTGAGTGAAATAAGTCAGACTCAGAAGGACTAATATTGCATGTTTTTCCTAATCTTAGAACCTAAAAACAGTGCCACTAAGTACAGGGGATACGATTATTAAACAAGAAGAAGGGAGTAAATGAGAGGGAGAGAGGTTAAGGGTTGGTAATATTAAAGATAGATGTTAGCAAAAAATATATGCATTGAACTCCCCAAAATGTGAAACAGGGTAAGGGAGGACAAGGCAAGAAGGGTGAATGGGGACATGAACATGATCAAAGTATGCTCTGTGCTTGTCTGAATGGGCCAGGCGACACCTGTTATCTGTATAACCAATAAGAAATGAATGAGAAAGTAAAGGGTGGATTCTTACCTACTTTGGTTCCCTTTTGATGTTTCCTTTTCAACATGGTGTTAGTCGTAAGTGTCTTGACTTTCCAGAGTCAATCTATTGTGAATAAAAAACCGACACTATTCTAAAGTCAATCAACTCCAGATTTTGATCAAGGTAGCTCCCAACTCCTGATGTGCACATCATTACCATTAAATTGCACTTATTGTATGTGCATGTGGTGGAGTACTGATTCTAGATGAAAAAAAAAAAAAAACAGACGTAGCCTTTGTCTTTTAAGAATGGAAAATCTCAGTAGGATATCAAAAAAATGTAACATAAATGCATTATATGATGGAGCCCCTGATTATTTATAGAAGTGGGTTAAAAACTGCCACAGATCTCTTTGGAGGAACTTCTATTATTGTGACTAATTAGCTAGAATTTAATAAAGGAGAAGAATAATCAAGCTTGACACCAAAGAAAAGCTTCTGTAGGCGTTGGGGCTTCTGTTAATGCAAAGGGTGGAGTAAAAGTAACTTCAAAGAGTTATTTAACTTGGCACTCTGATACGCTTTCAAGTTATGTCTAATAAAACGTGTAAGTTCGTGTGTATGGTGAGCAAAAGAGAAGGACTTCCTTTATGAATGCAGGTTGAATTGCATAAGAAATATTCACTGAATGTGTAATTTTGTCATTTTGTCATGGATGGTGGATTTGGACAGGGCTTCTCTGGGTACGTGTCAGAATGCATCAAGACAAAGTTGGAAAATGAGGCAAGAAGATTATCCTAGGTTATGCCAACCAGCTCTCCTCATGATTCAGAGAAATAGAATAGTCCAACAGGAAACTGATTCAAAAGTGGAAAGAGCCAAGACAAATGTCAGGTTCTACGCATTGGGCTTCCTTATTCTTCACTTGATTTCCAAGTGAAAATTTTCTTCTGTCAAAATATGATTGTAATTCTGTTTCAGTGAGACAATCAGGGATTGATGAATCATTATTTCAGCCAAGGAACTAGATGGTGCTCAAGAAGGGACAAGGAGTCATAGCAGCAGTAGTTGAAGATGCTTGACCCAGACTCTCCCCAGGACCTACCTGGCCTGTGTAGAAGAGGCACTGCCAGATGGCTGGGCTGAGAGAAGAAGATATTGGCTTCTGTTTGCCTGGGTTTAACCTTCACCAATAGGAAGCTGATATGGGCTACTAAACTAAGGAAGTATAAAAGAAGAGCAAAGAGATGATTAATTAATCGGAGCACATTGGTCAAGAGCCTAAGTCTGATGTAAAAGGAGGTGAGGATGGGCTTTGGGGAGCCATCCCTAGGAAGAAAAGCAACATGACCAAGGAAGGAGATGAAGTTTTCTAGGTGGCTGAGTGACCTTTAGGCATGAACCCTTCTCACATCCTTCTTAGGCAGTGTGCTGCTGCTCTGAGCCTGGCTGAGCTAGCTGAGCGCACTTCATATTGTAATTGTCATTGTCAATTGGGCAAACCAGACAGTGATGGTAGACACTACTTTGGGAGCCTCAAAAAGTGAAACCCCATTATAATTTCAGTAGTGTTAAGAGAAACTGAATGTTTCGACAAAACGAAACCCTATAACTGTAGATACGAAGCTCTATCACCCTTGAAAGCACCTTTATAGCATATAAAAACAACATTGCTTTCTGAAATTAAACTAGACACGATAGATGTGTCTCATTCCTTGATGCAATGGCCTTGAGTCATCTTAATGGAAACTCTCTACTAAAAGTTTATCTCAAATGTTGACCATTACCTTAGCACTGGCCACAGTGAGAATGATGAGCAACCGTCCCAAGCACCCAGGCTTATCAAGAAAGAGAAAGAAGCTGTGATGTCAAAACTGTGCCAGGGTGAACCATGAGGACTGTGAGGACCAGGAAAACACACTGAGGTATGGGCTCAGCCTCCACTTAACAATTTCACAGAAGCAACCTCTGATCTCCTGGCCAAAAGGTCTTCTGGAGACCTGATACTTCTGCCATGTCATCTATAGTGGCTGGGAGATGAAAAGGATGATCCCCAATCTCTCTTTTCTCTGAAAAGCATGCAAAAGAGAACAAGACAACACTGTATTTCTGACACTAGAACTAGGCTCTTGAAAAATAAAATCCTTTTTTAATCTCTAAAGGAAAGAAAAAGCAAATCTTTGAGGTACCATAAAGAAACATCCTAAGAAGTGTGCCTAGGGAAAAGCGCTCACAGAAAATGTACCCCACTTCTTCTTAGCACTGATCTGATACCTCCAGTACAGATGAAAACTTAAATCACATTTTCTTCACAGAGTTGTTTTCCATTTCTGCAAGATCATGACATTTACAAACCTGGCCTCCCATAACCACTGTATTCCCCAAACTTCAGGCCAATTCACACCTATGTATTCTCTTCTCCATCCTGTCACCTCAGCAGGGGATCAGGGATAGAGGCCAATTGAACTTTCAATCAGCGATGTTTGGAAACAAGTTGGTACTCAAGGTACAGAAATGACAATAATCAAGTCACTTTAATCCTAAAGGAAGCTATGAAGTTTGAGATATGCTGGGTAGTCATTTTCATGTCTAAAACAGTTACTCAATATTTTTGGCTTTAGTCACAGAAGGAGAAAACAGGCACAATTTGCATTGAAATTTTACATAAAAATGGAATTCAATTTTTGAATTCATTACTCACCTTTGCTTAGAAATACCACATTCATGTAGTGCTGTGCTCTGACCAGACTTCTGGGAAAAGCCCTTTCTCTTTGAATGACGTCATCATCATTGTACTTCTGAAACTCACTCAGCTGTGAACCAAGTACATGAGCTTTTGAGTATGTCTGCATTTGGGTTGGTCTCTGCTGGACTATCTGTCTTGCAAATTACTAGCCAGGCAACCTTGGACAAGTCATGCATCTCTGAAAACTGCAATATTTCATCTACAAATTAGCAATTACTTCATAAGAGCATTGGGAGGATAACTTCTGATGATAGCTACAAAGAGCAATGTGTGATGCCTGGAAGGTTCTTCACATGGTGGACATTATTAGAGGTAGTAGAGGCAGAAAGATGATGTAGTTTCTCATGCCAGTGATATATGAACTAGGCAGGATAGATGGGGCCCACATATCCAATGTGTTGTCAGTTTCATTTTGTTTGTTCCACTTTCTGGCAATGAAAGGACATTAGTGAGGCTTTTGATAAAGAAATAAATCCATTTTTTTTCCTGTATTCAACTGGTGCCCTCTTTGTTTGGCCATGCACACACTGCCACAGTGAATAATGAAAATTCTATAATGTTTTCACTCAACTTCTGCCTCTTGGCAGCCATGACCAAAATCGCCCTGCAGCTGTCATTTACAACAGGGATCCCCAGCCAGCGGAGTAGAGCCACCCTGCTGTGAGGGGCAGCTGCTCAAGAGTATTTCAAGCAGGAAAGTGACAGAGCCAGATGCTATCAAGAATCGCTCAGAGGTTAGGGCTTCAGAAAACACTAAGCCTCTCTCCCCTCAAGAATGTTTCCAGCTCCCGCCAGGCAACCAACCATATGATCTCCCTGACATATTGTTATTTACATCAACGAAGCTAACAAAAGACAGAGGCCCTCAAAAATTACGTACTTAGAGACCTAGAAAACGAGGAGAAAACATTGGGGCACAGGAATAGTTTCATGGAAGACGTGACCTGTTATGAAAATCCTTTAAATTTCCTTCATAGGAGTCTGGAAATGTTAAATGTAATTATGTAAGAAGTGATGATAATGCACAACTTGAACTTAACTTTCCTCAAATATACAACACTCATTCTCCACTTAAAATGTTCTCAATATAGTAATTTTCTTGGGAAGTCCAGAACTCTCAGACTATCCTCTCACTCTTTATCTACAAGAATGGAAAAGTATTTAGAAAAATATTTTTTAACTACTTGTATGCAAAATGTTTGTTTTGGGGACTTTGACTGGCATTATATGAAAAATCCTTTTAAACTTATTTGGATGAAATAAAATTCAATATGATCTTTTAGTTTCAGATGCCAAAACTTTTAATATGTTGACAAACACTGTGTCTAGCTAGCATTTCCTAAATATATTTACTCATGAAATTTGTGTATATGATGGTCATTGTAGCAATTGTGAAAACATGTTTTCTCTGCAAAGCACTTTAGCAAATAGTGCCAGACTATAAGTAACTTGAGGACAGGAACATTTTCTTTATTACTTTTAGGCCCCAGCACAATATCTACCAAGAGGTAGGTATTCAGTAATTTTTGTCAAATGAACTGATAGATGCTAAGGCGATTCCTCAAATTTGCTGGAAACATGAATTATCTCCCTGGGAGAGAAATAGTTTCTGATCAAGCCAAGAGAATGGTTGTTAAGATATGACAACTGATGCTTAGGAGGTTCAGTGATTCACTTTTGATGTCTAGGTCTTTTATCCACTTTGATTAGGCAAATATCTAAAAGATATAGGGGTAGGCAAAGACTTCCTTGACAAGACAGCAAGAGCAAAAGAAATTATCCCCATTATTAACAAATGGGATCTTGTCAAATTAAAAAGTTTCTGCACAGCAAAGGAAACTATCAACAATGTAAAAAGAAAACCAACAGATTGGGAAAAAAGTATTCACCACCAACAACTCAGATAGGAAGCTCATAACTAGAATATACAGGGGGCTGAAGAAAAGTAAGCCTACCAAAATAAAGGATCCTACTGAAAAGTGGGCAAATGAAATGAAGAGGCAGTTCACTCACAAAGAAGTACAAGTGGCCAATAGATACATGAAAAGATGTTCAACATCTCTAGCCATAAGAGAAATGCAAATCAAAACAATGCTAAGATGCCATCTCACTCCAGAGAGAACGGCCTATATCAACAAGTCAAGTAGTAATCACTGCTGGCCAGGCTGTGGGGAGAAAGGAACCCTCCTGCACTGCAGGTGGGAATGTAAATTCGGACAGCCACTCTGGAAAGCAGTATGGAGTGCTCTCAAAAGACTAGAAATAAATATCCCCTTTGATCCAGCAACACCCCTCCTGGGAATATATCCAAAAGAGGCCAAAACAACACATAGCAGAGATATTTGTATACCCATGTTCATAGCAGCACAACTAACAATAGTTAAAATTTGGAAGCCACCAAAATACCCATCAACAGACCAACAGATACACAAACTGTGGTATTTATACACAATGGAATACTATGCATCTATAAAGTCCAACAGTGCTGAGGCTTTTGCAGACAAATGGAGGAAGCTTGAGAACATCATGCTTAGTGAAGTGAGTCAGAAGCAGAAGGCGAAACATGAGAGTCCCAGATCACAGCTCTTAAGGAACTTAAAACAAAAAACAAAGTGAAACTGGGGGATAGTGTGGGGAGGCAGGGAGGGTGGGGTGAGTAGGGGGAGGGACAAAAGGAGAGAGGGAAAGTCCTTGTCACCTTGACAAGATGCGTACGTGCACAAAATGCTCAACTCCATTGTAAGCCTTAAACTTTGCACTTATACATATCAATAAAATGGGGAAAAAGAGCATGCTTAGTGTTCTATCAAAACATAGGATAATTCCAAAAAAAAAGATGTCAGGAAGCCTAAACATAGTGAGCTGCATATTTAGTAGAATAAGCAAACAATTACTTCACACAATTATTTTAACACAAGATTTAACAACTAATGCCTTGTGAATGAGTTCTGCAGAATATCATCTTCTACCTGCTTTTGTAATGGTGACAGGAATGACCCGAACATCCGTGTGTCTCAAGGCAGGGGACCTGGTTTATGTTCTTATTTCACCTGGAGCACCAAGGGATGGAGAAACAAGTCCTGCAGGCTCAACTACCCTTTGTCTCTAGTGAATAGTTGCTGGTGGGAAGAGGAAAAAAGTGTTTCCTCACTTCACCTGGGCCTCTTTTTGTGGTCGTAATACACCACTGTGCCCACACCACTCCAAGCCTCTGCTGCTCCTATGCCAATCCTTCCTTACCCTCTAGCTGGGTGAGACCATCTGGACCTCAGCTCTCCAACAGTGTGGATAATGAGTGTCCCACAGAGTAGCAGCAGACATGATGAGGAATCCTGCATTAGCTGCCAGAAAGCAGTTGCCAAGCCTAGCACCTGCCTCCTGTGGAGACTTCAGGGATGCTGAGGGGAGAGCTGGGAACCTGTTTACACCTGGCAGGGGAGCTGATACAAGGAGGTAAATTTTTCACATATCTGTTGAGATAGCATCAAACAGTTGAATAATCAACTGTGCTGGAGGATGTAGGGCTATGTGGGATCTCATGACTTCTTAGTAAAAGTATATCTTGGGAATAAGAAGAGATAACACATTCACTTGTATTGTACTGGTCATTGTTTTAAATGCTATATATATTTATACATTTGTTTCTCAAAATTCAGTGAAATAGGTACTATTATTTCCATTTTAGAGATATGGGAACTGAGGCATAAGAAAGAAAAGTAATGATCCGCAGGTCACGAAATATGTGTGGTACAATCCCTCTGGAGGACATGTTACCAGTTTGAAATTTTAAGATGCTTATACCACTTGCAGACACCTGGTGTCAAGACATATCAACAACCATGTCTAAGAAAGAATGTAGAGATGTTACTTACAGCATTACTTAACAGCAAACTGGAAATGACCTTAGTGTTCACTGATGATGAAACAATCATTTAAAATTTACTATATCCATGTAAAGAGGCATCATAATGAAATTCAAAAATTAAAATATATATTAAAATGTCTGAAAGGGACCTAAAATATTATTGAATAAATAAAGCACATTGATGAATGATGCATACTGAGTGGTTTCTTTATATAATACTTGGCACTCTCAAGAGATAATATATATTATCCATATGTGTAAGAAAATATATTTAATTCTTCACCAAGAAGACAGCAAAATTGAGAGTGGTGGTCATAGAGAAACCAGTCTTAAAAATCAATATTCTATTTTTGAGAAGAATATACGTATTACTTACATAATCAAAAAATCATAAAAAGATAAAGGTCAAAAACTTCATCAGGAGAAATTAAAAACAAAACAAAAAAGGTTAAAAACTAGAATAGTTGAGCTTACCTTGTCAACACTATAATTTTTGGACTTGTTTGATTCACAAATACAGGAGAACCTTCTTATTTTCTTAAATTTTGAATTTTATGTTTCCCTGGTCATTTTCTTAAAACCTCACATTATCTTTCACAGTAGAATAAGCTGGTCAATAACTTTTGTTAGACTGCTAAATTATCTACATGTTGCATTGAAGGCAGAGAAGAATTTATTTGTGTAAAGTAAGATAGTTTGGCTGCAATTTTTCAGTGAACAAAAATACTTTCAAATCTTTGGCAGAGTATCTATAATCAAGTAAAGTCTCCTCTTCTTATGCCATCAGCTGCCGCATTTTAAGTACTTTCTTAGGGACTCAATGTTGCCAAAAAATACAATTACTTTTTAGTTATTTCAGAAAACTTTTAAACAAACTGTAAGAAAATGTCAGAATCTGAAATAAGAACCCGCAAAGAAACTTGTTTCAATCACATCCATTTTGGCTGTGAGGCTCAAGCTTAGGGATTCTATCTTGATAGATTGTGTTTCATTTGCCCTGTAAGCACCGTGTAATTTATGTAGGGTTGAATTCTATCAGTGGAAATCCGAGCTCTGTGGGACTCGCCAACCGGCTGCTCTCCTTGTAAGTTACCATAAAGGCCTGGTATCTGTCTTCTGGTGAAAGCTGGTGTTTCATTAGATCAGCTGCATGCACAGTGGTAAGGACAATCAGGCCTCCTAATTGATCTAATATAATTATAAAGCAACAGTGGACACTGGGACTTCTAGAAAACCTTTACATTTTCCCAAACAGCCATAGAGTTCTGTTTTCTGTGACTATCTTAAAATGTGAAGACCACATTCTGAAGTAGATGTTAGTCTAGAAAGGAAGAGGAAACTCAGATTGAGAGCCTACTGTGTGCTTCTAATTTTACTTCGAATGACCATATCTATTATCTTATTTAATACTGACACACATCTACAATACTGGTATTATTCTCCACATTTTCTAAGATGGTACACTGAAGGACTAAGAAATCAATCATATGACTTAGTCATAGAACTAATGTATAACGTGTCAGAGGTGCAATTTCAGCCTGCATTGGTTTAAATCTAGTCCAGATTCAGTCCACTAATTAATCAATTATATTAATTCAGTCAGTCTGATAAGGTGATGATTATTTGGCACGCCATGGAGCTAACCTGCTGAAAACAAGGTGATCAGAATAGTTTACCAACTATCTTATTATGTACAAGTATACTTGAATATCAGGTAAGTGAAAAAAAAAGTGTACAAGATTGTTCTTGTAGCCATGATTCTAGTATGCTCAGATACCTTGTGATGTAGTAGTCTAGAATGTAGACAGCTTCCATGGGAACAGAGGGTTACACTGGTTTGGGAAAAATGTGTCTCATTCTGCCTGTATTCGTTGACTTCACATAACTACAATAAAATACTTGAAGCAACCAATTAAAAAAAGAAGAAAGGTTATATGGCTGACAGTCAAGTTCAAATCTAAGAACGGTCTCTGGTGAAGGTGATGGATCGTG
>PVKB01000158.1:1024903-1042734 GCA_004027205.1 Ctenodactylus gundi
ATTGAAAGGCAGAGAGACAGAGATACCAAGGTCCCACAATTCCTTCCGAGGGCATGCCACCCATGACCAGAGACCTTCCACTAGTTATTGCCGCCGAAATGTCCACAGCACTTCCAAGGGCTGTCACAAAGGGGACTCAAACTTTCCACGTGGGACTTTGGGAGACCTTTAAACTATAGTCCATCAGTGAAGCCTAGCTTCACTTCGCATGCTGCAGCAGACTGAATGGGACGGGTCCATCCCAGCTCTGCAGGGCCTCACTATCACCTGTCATTTATTTCAGCTGTCGCTAATTCCTACTTCCTGAAACTGCCGAGCACAACAGCTGCTTGACTTCACTACCAGAAGACAGCAAACATTAGTTGAAAACGCAGGATGCATCTCCCCTGTCCCTACGGAGCTGAGGCAATCAACGGCTGGCATAGTCTTCAACAACAGACCCAAACTACATTGGCAGACCTCAAAGCTCTTACCAGACGTGAGGCTGCTTCATTTTTCCAGTTGAGAGATTTGAAACAGCTCAGAAAAAAAAGGAATAGGATAGAGAGATTCATTAATTTGCACTTTGTCTCTCAGTAACCACTGTGGTTCTACTCTACCTGAAACTAAGGGGATCCACTTCAGCATAAAATATAACATTTTGTCTTTGCATGTGTAGTACTGGGGACCAAACCCAGGTAGGGGCGCTATACCACTGAGGTACATCTGCAGCCCCTTTTCACTTTTCTTTGGAGACAGAGCTTGCTAAATTGGCCAAGTGGAGGCCTGAACTTGCAATCCTTCTGCCTCAGCCTCTCAAAATGTTAAGATTAAAGACCTGTACCACTGAGCCCAGCACAAGGAGCTTTGGGCACTATAATATTCCAGTGATCCTTCATTAAAGTATATACAATATCTACTATGTGGCAGACACTGTTTTAAATACCAGTACCTGAATGAAGAAAATCAATGAATATCTACTAAAAGATATTTATGAAAATAAATAATACAAATGTAATATATGTTACAGTTTCAACTATATAAAATGGGATGCACAAGGCTGAAAATAAGATGATGTTGATATGTAAGACTTGACTTTTCCAAAAATTTCTTAAGCATTGGTTTTAGATTAATTTTACAATTTAAAGGAAATTTAAAATAGTCAAACTAAGTTCTAGAAGTCATGTATTTTTCTTAAACCTCTAATTATTTTATTCATAGGTTTCTCCCCAGACTTTAATTAGAAACTTAGATTCCATGCATACCAAAACTCAGTATCATTTGAGATAAGACTTGGAAGTGGAGTTGGTTTGTTAATAAATGTGTAAAAAAAGGCAAATCTTGCTTCTAAAAATAGCCTCAACTGGATCTTCATGTCCATGGGTTAGAAGGAAAAAAAGAACAGTGAAACCCAACAAGCAGGAGTGGCAGAGCACGGCTATGCACTGGGGTGCCCTACATGGGGTGTTGTCCAAGTGAACTGATTATCCAAAACACCGTTTTAGACGCCATAGGTGGCTGCCCAAAACTTCTTACAATCTGTCATTTCAAAAGGGCTTTTGTGTGTAGTCATATTTACCCAGTTAACCACATGCGTGTAATTAGCAAACAGATGAGGATAAACTGCTACAGACATGGGATTGTCATGGAGCTGACCGGGTCAAATGCAGTCACTTCCTGTGGTTTTTGCTTTGTTTTGGTTCTTTGTTGTTCATACAATAAGCAAAAGCCTTAAAGTGCCGTGCCTGGTCTTGTTTACACATCTTGTGTTGATGAAATTATCAAGTATTCTCACATCAATTCACTTGACCAATGGTCTCCTTACTATGAATTTGAAGCATTTTCTGATTATCAGATCCCTTCAAGCATCACATAAGTGGTTTCCAATTGAACAGGTCTTCAGAAACTTTTATGTAGTACAGAAAATTGCTTTAAATATTGTTTTTTCTTCCTGAGGTGGGCAGGGATTTTTGTCCTATCACTGAAAAGCAATCTGGAAGCTCGCTCTACTACAACTACGAAGAATTCAGTCTCATACTATGGCTAAAAAAATAAAAAGTGTATAAGATGCACAAAATGAGAAGGATTTCCATGAGTAATTTCACACATGCTGCTAAGCGCTGCAGAGTACTGCCAACACTAGCCTTTAATCTCCATGGGAAGGCATACGGCTGTAAACTCTTATTTGCTGTCAAATATCTTTTGCGGGGGTTATTAGACAGGTGGGGAGAAATCTTCCAAGTTACCTTATTTTTGACCTGCTTTTGTTATCATTACCACTTTAAATCTGTCGAAAGCTCAAAATGTGCATATCTTACTGCCCCAGGCAAAATGATGACTCGCAGGAGATTTTGGTGATTTCCCAACTCTGCTTCCTGGCTCTGGTCTAAACCCCACCCAGCACATTTTTCACCTTCTGAACCCAACTTCTGCTCTCTCTCCAACCACTTATTGGCCAATTAGACGATATACTCTTATAATAGTTAATCCATGGAAGATGCCAACATGTTCATCGGTGGATCAATAGATAAATATAATGTGATGTATATTTGCAATGGAGTAGTACACTGCGATAAAGAAAAATAAATTTGAGTCATTTGTAGGAAAATGCATGCATCTTATGATCATTATGCTTAGTGAGGTGAATACAATCTGAAGACTAAACATCTCATGATTTCTGTAATAGGAGAAGCCCAAAGTATAAGTAATAGAGCAAAACAAAAGAAATGGTAGAAGGCAAGGAGATGAATTTGTGAAAGGGAAAGGGGATGTGGGAGGGTGTGGAATGATGGGAAAGGGAAGTGAATGTGAATCTGATGGGATATATATGCGTACAAAGTCCTCAAGTTTGAAAAAACTATTGTATACCATGAATATATACTGATAAAAATAGCAACTCACATATTCTATCCTTATGAATTTCATTGTTATAGTTCTTTTCTTATGTTGACTGTTGTATGAGACCACATTATGGAATTTTAACAAAGACATAATAAGATTAAAAACAAACAAAAAAAAAGGGCTTTTGGCAAATTGCCCCGATAAAGGGCTCTGCTGGACCAAGAGAAAAGGCCTCAAGATACGGCTACTGCAACTCATTCTAGGGGTGGGAAACTGAGCTAAAGAGTGCTGATTTGAGTGGTAAACTGAGTGAGACACAGAAGATAAAATTTGCTAAATATCTCAAGATTTCTCTGATTTGGGAAGCCCAGAATACAGGTGTCCTAATAGAACCAAATGAGTGTGACAGTGGGAGTTAGGGGGGATGGGGAGGGTGTGGGAGGGCCAAAGATGGGGAGGGAAAGGGATTGTAATGTTGATGCCATATATATTTGCACAAAATACTCAAGTTCATTGTAAAATTATATATTGTAATAATATATATATATATTTATAAAAATGGGGAAAAATTGTAACTCTTGGGAAAAGAAAGATAAATTCTCTGTAAATTGGAGACCAATGTGGTCCTTTGATTTGTGTTCATGGATCATTGTGTTTTGTCTCTGAGGTAAGAATCTTAAGTGATAAAATGGGCCAGAAACAGTACAAGCAAGCTGTGAGGGGATTCGTTTTACCGAAGTCGTCGATCTCTTGGCGCTGGAAAGCATACACTTGGATCTTTCACAGGCTCTGACTCATGTATTCCAGTCTTCCTTCTATTAAACACAACTTACGGGAGGCCCCGGAGTTGGACTGGGCACCTGCGCAGCATCTACCAGAACAAGCCAATAGAGAACCAATCACAGTAGTGCTTTGGTTGGTTGCAGGAAGTCTCACATCCAAGTAACTAGGTGTGTAAGCAATGGACTAGTTAAGCTGTAACCAGTTAACTGGTTGATTAACTAGGATAGAGCCAACCAAGTATTTTTTCAATAGCTCAACTCCATTTATTTCTTACTTCTAATCTTATTGTTGATGAGAATTCTCAAATGTACTTCAGTTCTAGAGAGGGCTGAGTCAGAAGTCATCTTTGTTTTGCTGTGCTCAAATAAACTACTAAATTTAATAGAGATAATTGTTTTAACATTCCCTATCAAAACCCATAGATACGCTTTGGGTTTCCCTGCGCTTTCTCTGTCAGCCTGAGCTAAAACCCAAATGACTGTCTAGTTTCCCCACTTCGATGCTAATCTCTCAACTTAGTTGTTTCTTCTGCTTTTTCTGATTTTGGTACTATGGATCCAACCTAGAACCTCAGGCGTGTTAGACAAAGCACTTTACCACTGAGCTACAACCTCAGTCCATACTCTCTTAGTTTTGTTAGCAGTTCGCTGAAACCCTTTAGAATTTGTAAGGAATAACTATTACTGTGGACTATGACAGGGTCAGGTAGGTAGGTGGCAGAGAATTTCAGTGGCATGCTAAGTCTGGAGAATGAATTGTTACCGTTTTAGTAATTTGTCAATCAAGTGACATCACCGTAGTAGTTTACAATCAACCACAAGTTATACCGTGAACTGACAAAAGCTGCACAAACTGTTTGTCGCCCAACCTCAGCCAATGCGGGAAGAGCCAGGACGGGCATGAATGGTAAGCAGTGGTGGTAGTTTCCACCACACCGTAGGCTCAGTGTGGGTGCTCTATGCCTTTATTGCTTGGAACATGCTAAATATTCATTAAATGCCATTGAGTGAATTAAGGAGTTTGAGACATAAGAGATGTTTTTTACAGTATGTACTATTTGTTCTATCTTCGCTGAAGTGGCCAAAGGCCTGGGCCTATTCCCTTGCAGCCTGTTTGCCTGGATGAAAGTTGTTACGCTTCATTGTCTCTGTGCATATTCATTCTATCGCTCTTTCACTCCTAGCTGAGTTGGCTTTGCTTTACTCTCTGCCTCACCCATTTCCTCTGTCACGCACATCCTTCCGAACACAGCCTAATAAGATTAGGAAGAAGGAACAACTGGTCAGGAAACCTGGCTTCTAGTTCGGCCACATGATTTCTGTGTGACCCCAGAGAACAAACATCCTCTCAGATCTTCAGAATCCTTATGTGTAAATGAGAATATTATCTATCACTACTATGCCAACCCCTTGGGGCTGAGGACCAAAGGAGTGGAAGCCCTGACAGGGCTGCATAAACTGTGACTTACCCTATATCAAGGTTCTTGTCAGAGGGAGCCACATGCACTGAAGTAATGCTGACTTCAGAGGCATTAAGTGTCAGGTTTAAATAATTCACCTCTATGACCTTAGGAAAGACTTTCAACTTTCTGGAGCCTCCGTTGCTTCATCCATAATAACATCTAACATTTCAGCTCGTTGTGTGAGGGTTCTATGCAATAACATAAATGAACATTCCTAGCACCGTTTCCAATTTCCCAGCTTAAATCTCTGAGAAGATATTATCTTGTTTGTTGCTAGTTCATCAGTAAGGTTCTCCTGTCCTCAAGAAAGAACCATTTCTATATTGGTTAAAAGGGAAGACTCTTGAGCCAGACTCCTGGCTTCAAATCCTGGCCCTGCACATATTAAACTCTGTGTTTTTTAGCAAGTCACCTAACTTCCCTGGGCCTCTGTTAACTTTTCCCTGCACTTGTATCTATCTGAGATGACAAATCAATCCAATTTTCCTGTGATATAGGACAGTGTTAACAGTAACTTAATAATCACTGCTATCTCAACAACAAGAGAAAGCATTTCCTTAGTCTAAAGATCAGCACATTAGTCACTTTTCTTTTGCTGGGACAAAGTCACTTACACAACTTAAAGCAGGAAAGGATTCATCATGGCTCATGCTTCTGAGGTTTCATACTATGGTCAGATCCAGTGCAGGAATGCCATAGTGGAAAGGTGTGGCAAAAGAAACCACTTAAGCCATGATATTCAGGGGCAGAGGTCAGAGACAAAGACACACACACACACACACACACACACACACAGAGAGAGAGAGAGAGAGAGAGAGAGAGAGAGAGAGAGAGAGAGAGAGAGAGAGAGAGAGAACACCCCACCAGCAACCCACTTTTTCAACAAGGCCTCACCTCCTAAAAACACATTAAACTATGAAGGTATCAGTAGATTAAGCCACAATACAATCACGCTTCCACCCTGCCCTCAACACATGAGACTTTGGAGGGAAGTTTTAGATCTAAGCCATAATAGTTGGATAATAAGATTTATGGCTACAAGCAAAGAGTAGTAGAAATATTAATGGAACACGGTCTCCTCTGCATCCCTTCCCTAGGGCTAGGATGAGCTGCCTACTCAGCATCTGCTGCTGACTGTGTTAGGCAATGTCCTTGACCTTACAAGGTCACTGGCAAAGGTTAGCCACCTGAACTCTTACTGCTGTCCACAACTATGACTGATCTTCTGGGCATTTTGTAGCTGCCCCTTGAAGGAAGAAGAGAGGTTGGAGGAGGAAACATAAAACATTCTGGAATTTTGATACGTCTTGTGATAACTGATCAAGTCCAAGAGTGCTTTAAGGCTGGTGAAACAAGGAGGGATTTTATTTCCATCCTGTCTCTGAACAGGTTCCAATGGATACTAAACATTGGATGCTCTTGACTTATCAATTCTGTGACTCTCCCTGGGTGTCCAATCACATTGCATAGAGTCCAGTCCTGCATCTTCCCCTATTGAGTGAATGACCATGGAGAAATGACTCCTCAGGCCCTCCATCTGTGAAATGTGAATGATAGAACCAACACCATGAGAGCGTTGTATTAAATGAGATAATCTATTTATGAATTTTTTTTAGATCTGGCCTGTTACAGGCAGTAATTTCACTATTCATTGTACACAGACAGGCATTGAGGGAAGTATTGACTCCGATGCTCCTTTGGGGGTACAGCTAGGTTTCTAAATATGAAAATCTTTTTAACTAACTAAATTTACAAGTAGAATTTAGTCACTCATTTTTAACATTTCTTTGAAATTAGAATGTTGAAATGATGAAAATATATTTCTAGGCCTAATGCTAGTTGAAACTAAGATCATGTGCGGTTTCTGGTTTGTTAAGAGTTTGCTTATTGTAATAACCAATAAGATTTTAAAATCTAAGCTTCCGAAAACTCGTTCCAGAAATTAAGTTTTAGTGTGGCATCACTTCTCCAGAAAGAATGCCAAAATGAACATCAACAATAAAATTATATCTTGCATGTTTAATTGCTTATGTGTTTACCAGACTTTTTTCATATCAATAAAAGTCCTGATCCACTCCTTTAGCAATGTTTCTGAAGCAGTGTGAATCGTGACAAGGAAAATTCAGCTCTAACGTCAATTCCTGGCTCTGTTTCCCTTCCTCAGTGCTCTTCAGGGTTTGACTGTAGTATTCTCTGGGGTGTTTTCCATGAAGAGGATCCCTCAATTGGAAACAGAAGCAAAAGCAGGGTTTTGCCTTTAGAGATTCTGCGCTGGCAGAATTCCCTGTGAGTGTCCTCGCCTACTCCCTCCATACTTAATACCAGGACCAAAAGCAGCCCTTGCAACCACATTTCAGACAGTCCTACTCCTCCACTACAGGCCTACAGGTCACACCGGTAAAATGATTCGCAAAGGAAAGGAATCTTGTGATGCAGTCTTACCAGAGCTCACTGCTGTGCATTAAGAAGCCAATGCTGCATCATCTATAACCTGCCCCCACCGAAAAAAAACGTAATTCAATATCAAGACCTCTGTCAAACAAAATACACCATCGGAAAAAAAGGTAGTACAAAATATATTTTATTTTTTTACTTTTTAAACTTATTTATTTTTGAGACAGAGTCTCGCTTTGTAGCCCAGGCTGGTTCTGGCCTCACTATGGAGCCCACGATGGCCTTGGACTGAATGCAATCCTCCTGCCTCAGCCTCCCAAGTGCTGGGATGACAGATGTGTGCCACCACATCCAGCTTATGTGGTGCTGGGGAATTGAATTCGGGTACTTAGTGCTTGACAGAGCACTTGCTAGGCAAGCGCTTTAACAACTCTGAGCCATTCCTCCAGCCCCAAAATATATTTTAAAGGTAGTCTTGATAATCATTCTTACCTCTGTGAGGTCCCTGAGTTTCTCCTACCTGGAAGTCACTCAACTTATTGCTTAAACTTCAAAGAAGATGCATCCTACATTTTGTGGCATTTTAGTTTTGAAACCCAGATTCATTTTTCAGACTGTAGACCACCCATCTGTATTACACTTAGTATATAGAGCCTCAATTTTGAAATAGAGGAGAGAATGCTCCAGATGTATTAATTCAGAATCTATTTATGTGGGGGATAGATCCTAGTGTTTTTTTTTTTTTTTCAGGATTTTTAAGGTAGTTCTAATGCACAACCAGCAAAGAGAGCCAGAAAAATAGAGGGTGCGGGGCTTGTGCACCCTTGCACAACATTAGCATATTCCTGGCTTCTAACAATGAATTTCTATGTCAATCTCTAACAGTGTGCTGCAGAATAACTTTCATGGTGCTACTCCTTTCTAAACTGGCTACAACTGCTTCCTCTTTTTCTACCTATATCATCCTATAGAACATCAATCTTTTGGCTTGCCTTGTCTGCATTGAGTGAAGAGAAATTTGCTTGAGCTGTTTATAAAACATATACCATGATTAATGCATATGAGTAACAAAAAAATCTCAGACTGTTCTCAGAAAGTTTATAAAATTGTGCTGGGCTGCATTCAAAGTGACCCTGGGCCATGGCGAAACAAGCCTGTAAGAGTTTTGATCAAGTCAGAGCTTGTGAGGGATATGCACAAGATGGCAATGACCCTACACTCTCTTTTCCCCTCGCTCTCCCTTCCACAGCGTGGCATTTGCCATACTGCAAGATAAAAAAGAAAAGGCACAAAGTGTTGACCTTACTCAGGGAGTAAATGAGTTTGAGTTTTTCCATTCTCCCTTTGCCATGCCTGCACCCTCTTCCTTCTCAGCACAGAAGTACTTCTCCACGACACACTTAGAAGGAACTAAGAAGAAACTGTGAGTCCACAACAGAAAGGAATGAGCGTGTCCACAAGAGGCCATAACGATCATGATTGGCAACTTCCTGGGCCACAGTGGAAAACGGAAGTGTACCCTACACTGGAAATAATGGCATAGCTTGTATCTCTTCCCTGTGCCATGCATTTTGTACCCTATTGGAAAAATATTCTTCAAAAGAAGCTTCAGGAGTACTGTTGGCTGTGGTAAAGTACAGCCTTCACAGCCACCACAGCATGGTCCTATTCTTCAGGCCACAGCTGCTGTTCCCACTCTGTTCCCACCATTTACCTGCACTGTTCCTTGCTAGTTGCCAACTGAGCGCTTCGCTCTCTCACCACCATGCCTTCTTTCTCTCTCCTAACCTCACTTCTCTTTACAGTCTTGGTGTCCCTGACCATCTTGGTCTGGTGTGGCTTCTTTCCTTTCCTGCAAGTGTAGTAGGATTGTGATCCTGCAAGTCTTAGTGTGAGCTTCAGACTCAAACAGATGTGCTTTAAAGTCCCACGACCTTCAGCAAGTTCCCTTTTTTAAAATCAAATAAATAAATAAATAAAGGAAACACTCCTGGGGGAGAATTGTTGTAAGAATTATGAGATCACAGGTGAATGCACTTAGATGATCAATACACATCTCTCTTCCGTTTACCACTCAAATAGCACTGCTTTCTATTGTGGATTTTCAGACCACATCTTACTGTCTCTCGAGAAGCATAAGGTCCTTGAAAGCAAAGGCCTTTTCTTGAATTTGTTTGAATACTCTTAACATTCAGAAGAGCACCCAGTAAAGAGATAGTTCTCCACAAATATTTTTTTTTTTTTTTTGATGGCTGAATAAACCAAGAAGTGCATTTTCTGGTCATATGTTGGATAGGAGACAATGTCATGGAGGGGTCTGTGCAGAAGAGGGTTCCTCTACTTAAAATATTATGTCTTAGCAAAATGTTACAACTCTCAGCAGTTTTGATAATCATGAAAAATATGTCAAATAGGTTATTCAACCATATCTTAATTCATTTAGGCTTCCTGGGTATAGAGCTGAAGATTTTACCATCACAAGTAATTGTTGACCTTACATTCCATACAACAAAGAGGTAGGTGTCCAGGATCATAGAAGAATTAATTTGCTGACATTTTGTGTCTTTACATTCGCAACGTAAATACAATGGGCTCTTGTTAATTCCTTTTTTCAAGATCTCTCTTTGATAAGTTATCCACTACTCTGTAGACCAGTCTGGTATATCAATGTAAAAGAATGCTTTAAATTCCATGAAAACAGGAAGGAAGCACACAAAAGGCCTGCCTTCTGGGCAGTCCAGGGAAAGACAGTGTCATTTGCACAATAAAGACAATTTTTAAAAGATTTTGTATATAGAAAGTTTATTTCTTCATTATCAGCACACTGTTCGACAAGGAGTTGAAACAGAGCATCTATTGCTTAGGAGGAGATATCTGTGTTTTCCCTCAAGAGGAAAAGAAAAATGAACTAGATGTGATGCTTCTGGGTATTTGCTGTCAGTGCCGCTACGAAAGCACTCATGGTCTTACTAGATGACACAAAAAGAGACTCAGTTTACACTGGAAGGTAAGAATGAACCCGTTATTGGTGTTTATGACCTATCAAGACTTGCAGGTAAATTGAGACTGTTCACAAATGATCTGAAAAAAAATTTGTGTCATATGATATTTCCCTCACATCAGGAAAAAAAGACAGTTTTGATAGCTGAGAAATAGTCACTGGATTTTGAAGTCATTTTTTCCTCTCTTCAAGGAATTTGAAATATAAAACTTAGGACAGAGGTCATGTTTTTGCTAGGCTTTTCATGAGCTTAAAGGTAATATCAAGATTCCATAGGTAAATACTGATTTCTAACCATTACATTTCTAAGAAAAATAGTGATATGATGAAAATTAAAGTTAGGATATGATTTAACAAATGTGCTCCAACTTCATAGGAGATGTGTTTGGTTGAACATTGATCAGCATATATAATATTGATGGGAAATGCAATTTAAGATAAAAACTAGTTAATATAAAGGAACAATAGTTGTACCATAATTATTTCCCCAGCTAATACACTTTCTTAATACACAGTTACACAATGATGCATTTTATTAACACCCTCAGAATCTTTGTATTATTTTTTTCAGTCTCATGAAACCATATCAAGGGAAAATTTATTTTTCAAATCAATATTATAATTTATAGCAAGTAGATAATTCAATGTCCTATCATTTTTTCTAATGGGTTAATGGCAAGAAGGAAGCTGGAAGGGAAACACACACAAAAATGAAATTCTAGGAGCGGTCACTTTCGTTGAGACTTAAAGCATTTAACAACAATCAAGTGTCAAGTGATAACCAATAAAGTTACTGTTCTCATTGTCAAATGTGAGTACTAAGGCCCCAGATATTTTCCAAGTTCTTTCTACACTAAATCTGCCTATAAAACATACACAAGGGACTGGAGGAATAGAACAGCAGTTAGAGTACTTGCTTAGCAAGCTCAAAGCCCTGGCTTCAGTCCCCCTGGACCACATAAACTGGGTATGCTGGTGTATGCCTATAATCCATATATTCAGTTAGGTTTTTGTTTTCAAGACAAGGTCTCGCTCTGTAGTTCAGGCTGGTTTTGAGTTCACTCGGGAGGTGGAGGCAGAATTGCTATGCGTGTGAAGCCAGCCTGGGTTATGTAGTGTGTTCAGAACCAGGCTGGACTAGAGAGTGAGAGTCCGTTTCCACAAAGAAAAAAAAAGCATACATAAAAATAAATGACTTAAATTTATTATGTTACTGTCTCTGACTTGCTGGTAAAAAGTATTTGCCCACAATGTTTCTGACATGGATACCTTTTACCTTTGCACCATAACCTACAACACGGAAATTTTGCCTCAGGATATGCAGGCAAAACAGATTAGTCTTTGCTCTACTCTAATTCTCCTGAATCAATAATTTTGCCTATACTGTTTTCCCATCTTTCCTCTGTCTCTCTGTCTCTGTCTCCCCCCCTCCCCCCTTCTCTGCTTATGATCTCTCAGGTACTTTCTAGTTGTTTCCACATGGCAAAGAATATGAACATTATTGTAACAACTGACAGGAAACTTGCCACCAGAAGTGTGGTGTGATACTTACCTATGAAATAATACAAGATTTTAAATCCTTTCCAGGTCTCCTTAAGAGACTCTACAGGGGAACTCAACAAAAACCACTCCCTCCTCGAAAAGTTTTCACTGACCTGCTCAATGTAATACTGATGGTTGGGCTTTCCGGTGTCAACTAAGATTATAAACAGATGAGTTTTCCCACTTTGATCTAAATCAAAGTATTTTGAACTAAATTATCTGTTAACATCAGGAAAGGAGTGTTAAAATGTTAAGCTTCAAATTATGAGCATAATTCTGCAGGCTATTTATACTTCAGAGATTTCTTGGACATTAAGCTATGCCTCTGCCTTTATGTGTTTCAATATGGTAGACAAAGGGTTAGAGATGAAAGAGAAACATCGAGAAGAAACATCACAAAGAGGAAGCAAAACCTCATAATTATCTGAGAGTAAAATTTTAAATGCCTTTACTTAGAATTGCCTTTAAATCATTATTAAAATACTCTATATAAAAATGGTACAGCATGTTCTCTAAAATAAATACTAAGGTATTCATAAATTAAATAATATGAGAGATTTGTTTCCAGATTCACTGGGGACAAAGTGTGAAATTTGGGGTGACAGTTGGAACCAAACTGCCGATACATTGTTGAAGTTGTATGAAAGGAACACAAGATTCTGACATACGATGCTCTCTCCTTAAGTGTGTGAATAAACACTTAAACGTAAAAAGTAAACTTAAAATTAAGCTTGCTTTCAGATGTGTGCGTAAACACTTAGAAGTCTTAAAAATTAAATAAATTCTAAAGTACACAGTACATACATACATACAGTAATACAGTGCATGTATAGATAGATATTAAATTGGCTGAGTAACCTACAGTGTACATGGATTTGTAGCATGTCAATTAAGTTTATTCAAATATACCTAATAAGACTATTTGTTTAAAAATACTAAGAAAGCTATCTTAGAGATTAATTTTTCACTTGTGACTAACTCAATGGAAAATTAGTGTTTTACAATCAAATAGTCCTAGAACTGGAATTAAACACAGGCAGCTGGCTGAGCAGGTGGGGCTGTCTGGGAGGAGAGCAGACAGGAGCGAGGTAGGCCGAGCAGTCACAATGGAGCAGAGAGTTAAGCCTCAGCCCCTTCACGGAGGAGAGCACAGGACGACAGGAACAGTTTCTAAAGAAACACTGCAATGTTGCCTTTTTTCTTCTTCTTAAGATATTATACCTGTTCTATGGAAAGTGAAGTCATTGGGCAACTCTCAGATATCCTTGCTTATTTAATGTAAAATGTTACATCTATATATAAATGTGCTATCACTCCCAGTCTTATATTCTTCCTGTTCAAATTTTGTTCATTCTTGAGCTAACAATATAACAAAAAAATCTTTTTCTTCATCAAAATAGTCCTTGTAACCACATCTTGAGCTGCTCTCCTAATTACTGCCAAGTTCCCACAGATCAGCGTCCTCCAAAAGAAAGAAAAGGAGTTCATGCAGAGAGAAGCGATTTTGGAATCTTTTCAGAGAGCCCTTTTCTTTCTTTACTCTTCTTTCTTTCTTTTTGAAACAGGGTCTTGACAGGGTCTCTTTTTACTGCCCAGGCTGGCCCTGAACTCATTATGTAGCCCAGGCTGGCCTTGGAATCACAGCAATCCTCCTGTCTCGGCTGCCCAAGTGCTGGGATTACAGGCATGTGCTACCACACCCGGTTTATGTAGTGCTGGGGAATCGAACCTGGTTACTAAGTGCTTACCTAAGTGCTTGCTAGGCAAGTGCTTAAACTGCTGAGCCATTCCTCCAGACCCGAGAGAGCCCTTTTCTTACAGCATCTTTCTGACATATAAGAGACATATGCAAGTCTCTTTAAAGAGCTTTTTTATTTGTAAAAAATAATAAGCTTAGCCAGGCCCAATGACACAGGTCTGTAGTCCCCATACTTTGGGAGGCCGAGGCAGGAGGATTGTAAATTCAAGCCCAACCTCGTCAGCTTAGCAAATTAAGGAGGTCCTGTCTCAAACAAACAACAAGAAGCTGCAGAGGGTTTAGCTCAAAGCCAAGGTGCTGTGTTCAATCCTCAGCACTGAAAAAAAAAAAATAAATAAAAATAAAATAAACTTACTCAAAGATACAAGAGTATGAGTATCCCTAAGAATTACAGAGAATAACACTCTTCATTTTATCCAGAATCACCTAGGGCTAATATTTTACTCCCATTGTTCTATTATGTGTACCTACAATCTATCTACTTATCCTCTACCTCTATGCAGTGTGTATGCATATGTGTGAGTATATATAAAATGTGTATGTGCATATCTGTTTCCCTAATTTGTATATCATGTTATATATTACGCTCCTTACCTCTAAACATTTTAATGTGTACTTATATTTTACATAAGTATGTGTTACATAAGTATAGTATTTACCTAAATCTATGTGTTGGCTTTTCATTACTGTGACCAAATATCTGAGAATATCAACTCAAATGGGGGAAATGTTGCTTACTTTGGTTCATGGTTTCAGAGGTACTGGCCCGTGGTTGGCTGGCTCCACTGCCGTGAGCCTGTGGTAAGACGGAGGTAGGACATAGCAGGAGAAAGCGACCACTTGAAAGCAGCAGGAAACAGAAAGTAAACGACGCGAAGGAGAAGGGCTCAAGAGCTAGATAGTCTCCAAGGTCGTTCTCTCATGGTTCACTTCTTTAGGACTCACCTGTTCCCATTTCCTTTCAGTAACAATAGCAAGTTATGAGCTCATTGAGGGAGCAATTCACTTGATCAAGGTACAACCCTCCTGCTCCAATCACTCCCCAAATGCCTGTCAGCTGACAATCAAGCCTTTAGCCTAGTACTTTCAAGCGGCATGTCATACTCAAAATACAACTCTGTACCGTCGTTACACCAGCTGCATTCAATAACATGAAAACATCTTTACAGCTTTTTTCCCTCAATATGGAGCCCAGTCTGTTGCATTTAATTACCAACCTTTAGTAGGGATGTTTCCACAGGCTTGGTTTGTTTTTCATGATACTGATATTTTTGAAGTATACAAAATATTCAATATTCCTCTTTTGGGGTTGATATTTCCTCTCATTTGAGCTGAAGTTGTACACTAAAATGTCACATGAGCAATGTTGAGTTCTTTTCAATGTATCACATCTGGAAACAAAGAAGGTCTATTTGCTTTCATGGTGATGTTAATTTTGACAATTTTGATGACAGAGTAAAAGTGTCATGATGCTTGTTCACTTCAGAATTCACGGGTTATTTTTTATTTCCCTTGCAACTAACATGTAACCTGGGAACTGCCTGAAGACTATTCGTCTCCTCATCAAAACTTCCCCCAGATTTAGCATGCATTGTTGACGCCAATGTTTGAACATCAGTAATTACACAACTCCAGGCCTTCCTTCTCACTTCCTTCCTGACACCATCTTCCACAGCAAGCACCATCTTTCCCTCTCCCCCTATGGATTTTCATATGAGCACATGAGCTCTTTTCTCATAATATGCTTCATAATTCACTGCTGAACTGAGTTATTTTGGTACAAAATTATTCTCGATTTGGCCAGTGTCAGCTCCTTCAAGCTGGTCTTCATTTTTTTTTTTTTTAGCCTTTTATTTCTGGCACATCAGATATTGAAAGCTCATTTTGGTCTTCTGCTCCAGTCTTGTAATCAACCGCTTCTCTGCGGAGCCTTTGTTCTTTTATAGTGAGAAATATGAGATACCAAACTACTTATGGTAAGTGTGCTTACTGCTACTGTGGTATCTTTATTTTAGGTGTTTTCAGTGGCTGGAGCTAGGATATGAATGTGTTTGTATATACGTAATCTTCCACACCCACACCTGCATGTATACCTTTACACATACATGAGCACTTACGTATGCCTATATACACATGCTCACACGTGTCAGAAATGACAAAGCCACGCAAGTACCTTCCATTCTAAACCATTCCCTTGGGTTCTTTCTTGTCTTTCTCACGTCTGCACTTGTGCACCTTTCTTCCTGTATAGTGGAAACTTGGCTCTCAGCAACATCAGCCATTCATTCATTTGCGTATTCCATAACGCACCTCAGATGGCCCCAACATTGTCCATATAATATAATGTGGGTAGATAAAAACACTAAACAGAGTTGAGAATTGTCTTTTAGTGCACACCTATTGTATCCTCAGCCAAGACTGAGAGCAGTCAGGCAAATGCATACTGTGTTTAGGAGTTATCAGTTCCTTGTCCTTCTTCAGCATAGCTATGGCATACATTTGAATTCTGTTTGTTTTTTGCCATTTGTTTCCTATTTTCGTTATTACACCTCTTGTTCCATCCTGGTTGATTTAAACTTTATTTTCAACTTGTAAGACATTAATATGGTTCCTAAAGTCAAAATGAAGCAAAGGGACAGGAAACTCCTTCTCATATCCCTTCTCCCCCTGCTCCCACTGTCAGTAACGAACTTCACTGTTTTCAACCAACTTCTATTTCAGTCTGTTAGATGGCCACAAGCAGTACTACAGATTGAGTGGGTTAAGCAGCTCTGGAGGTCGGAAGTTCAAGATTAAAGGGCAGGCATGTTGCTTTCCTCCTCTTTTGGCGTGCAGATGGCAAACCTCTTGTTGCCTTTTCATGTGATTGTTTCTCTGTGCACTTTCTTGGTGTCTTTAGGTGTGACCTCTTCCGCAATCTCCTCTTGTAGGAGCACCATCCAGCTAGATTGGATTAGGGTCTGTCCTAAATATTTCATTTTAATTTAATTATTTCTTTGAATGCCCTACGTCTTTATGGCCACATTCTGAAGTTCTGGCCACAAGGGCTTCCATATGTGAATTTTGTGGGGAATACCACATGGAATGAAGTATTGTCCTGTGTTGTTTTTGTAAAGACAAGCAGATATGTGCATTCTTATTTCTTTTCCAAATGAGAGCATGGTATTTATACTCTTGCACTTTTCTGGCTCATATTTTTTTCCCCAGAGGGACATTTTGATTAAACATGGTTTTGAATTTTAGTGTACATTATGTAACATTTGTTGCATATGTTCAATAGATTTCTAAGATTCAAGATTTTTTTTTTTTTTGCAGGTTGTGAAAAGAGAACACTTTATTGGGAAAATTACAGAAGGGGAAACAAGGAGGGTAAAGTTTCTGCTAGTTAGAAGGGTGACCTGAAAATGTGGGTTGCCCCTCAAGACATTTTGTGTTTATAATGACCAGATTATTCTTAACCTCATAAGATTTCTTTGGACTAGACAGTGAAGAGCCAACTTGGCGTTTTGGCTCAGAGTCATAAAAACAATAATTTCTAAGCATAGTAATATAATTCATTCATATGGATATAAAATAAAATAGAAAAACTGAAGGTAACTTCCATCAGGGGATATCTGTGGTATGTAGTAATGAAATAAGAAGTTGCATTATAGCCAATCTTTCTCAGAAAAAATAACCTCTTTCAGGTATGAATTAGTATTTTCTCTCCAAAAGCTGCACAGTCTGTACAATCCTCACTATCACTGCTCAGAAGACAGACACAAGATAAAAAATACAGAAGACCTCCTTTTGCACCTGCCCTGCCATAGCCCACCTAGAAGTAATTATTCTACAGATTAAATTTGGATCTGCACAATAGCAAACTGGAAAGTGGTAGCTAGCACAATAGGAACATACTTTCTAAAGACTCTTGCTAAAGTCAGAACATATAGCATTGAAACAGAAACTAAAGTCATCTTTTCAGGGAAAACAAAATGGAATGGTGAAAATTAAGCATATTTTTTAGAAATAGACACCATAATATCTCTAGCTGTTTGAAGAATGTGCCATTGTATGTGAATCTAATAAAT